>OZ024910.1:25137468-25582468 GCA_964017125.1 Flabesymbios commensalis
GCTGGTAAGACATTCGCATCATTCATAAGTATGGTTGTAACGTTTGCAAGGCCATTTGTAAGCATTCGCAAGCATTCATAACATTCGCAAGGCAGTCGCAGCATTTATTCCTAAGCCCATTTGCACCATTCGCAACGATTGTTAGCAATTCGTAAGGCATTGGCAAGCATTCGCAGTGCATTTGCAACATATTCGTAAGGAGAGGTCGAGGGACGACTGAGGTGGAAATTTCTCTATCTATTCACAATTTTTGGGCGAATTCACTGCGAATTTCAAAGATACATAATCGCTATAATCGCCAGCATATTCGCCTATGTGTGAGAGCAGCATTAGAGATAGCTGGTTGCTATCTTTTATACATGTACTGCGCATATAGCCAAAATAGGCAAGAGATTGGTTTTAAAATTCAATAAGATTATTATATATTTTGAACATTTGAAGTATTGGCGGCGGTATTGTCCGACTTCTTTAATTGAGTTAACATTTCCAACTGGAAGGAGAGCATCAAGTCGAGTACCTCGATTTAATGACGGATGAACCAGCTAAATTAGTATTTCTCATCCACGAATGATTCCAAATGAGCCGACATCAGTCGTAGCCTCGGGGTTAAAGGATCCGATCTGCCACTCTAACGAGTGTCAGATAGGATCATTTAGCTCCGAGCCGACATCTGATATGATACTATTGACAACTTGACATACGATTAACCCTTTCAGAGCGGTGACCGACTTTAGACGTCAAAATCTGACGCCTATTGGCACCAGATTCTGACGTCTAAAGTCGATCCCACACTAAAAGAGTAAAATACTTGAAATGGCCGTATAGGTATTTAAGTGAAACGGAAAGAGCCAACTAAAACATTTGTGAAGGCGTCAAATTGGTATCTTGTTTTATATAAAAATATTTAAGCGTTTTAAAGGTTGAATCATCAATATATCGTCACTTTGGAATTGAAAGGGTTAATATTCACCCTTTACAAATCAAAGGAATGATTACTAATGAGAGGCTGATATGGTATTGAGTGACAAGCAAGCCTTTTGTGACTTTTTTTTTAGATTTTGAGAGTAATATGTGCGTTAAATCAACAAGAATTCAAAATGTTTTGTCTAAAATTAAAGAAATATAAGTAATTTCTACTCCTTCGAAGTTGTGTGACGCTAACGTGACTCCCCAACTTCAGTAGGTAAAATTAATCATATTTGCTTAATTTTCTGAGAATTTGATTCTATTATAAGTTGGTGCTTTATATGTGAAATTATTAACATTGTTCATTTCAAATTTATACATACGGATGCAGGTGTCGCGTTTAACATCACGATGAAATGATATTACAGACATTTATTTATTTTGTTAACATAGAAACATTCACTTTAGACGACCAATGACCAAAATCGTTAAGATGAGATATACAATAATCCCCATGATATTTATATGGGGTCTCAATCTCTATTTCATTATGTTGTTTATAATATATTTATCAGTTTATCGACACGACATTTGGTATATTTCTCTGAAGGTTTAGATGCATTAATTGATGTGATTGGGATTTGTCAAGAACAGCTGTACAAAATGCATGACTGGCCGATGCATATGAAATGCACGAAATGTATTGTCAGACATGGATATGAAAGCGTGTATCTACCACTTTGCTAAGTGGCAGATACACCCTTTCATATCCAAGGGGACGATGTATGCTTGATCTAGTCTCTAATCTTCATTCACATTTCTACCAGACATCCATTCGAGCAGGATAGCAGAATCCATATAACTTATCCATACCACCAGATAGGTAGACACGTGTCTGAATTTATCTGTCACACAATTAGTCAACATTGGCTCAATGTCAGCCCACCGTCAGAAACGTTCTGCTAACATTGAGCCAACGTTGCATCAACAGTACCAACATTGCCTTCTTATGTCCTTGTGGTATCTGTGACCACGCTAGTTTTTCATCCACCTATTATTAAAATCTCTATGGTTGCTAAACTTAAGGGTATCTGTATTCGCTAGTGCTTTCTTTATGGCAGACGATTTTTTTTGAGACATTGGCAGCCTAAAAATATGAAAGTTTTTTCAACAAAATGACATCA
Organism: Flabesymbios commensalis; assembly: GCA_964017125.1. Lineage (NCBI taxonomy): Eukaryota > Metazoa > Annelida > Polychaeta > Terebellida > Flabelligeridae > Flabesymbios > Flabesymbios commensalis. The sequence goes on from OZ024910.1 coordinate 25,139,559, forward strand.
ATAAAGCATTGAGAAACACATGTATTAAGTCATCGCGCCCGGTTTTAGTTTTCGTCTCTACAGACAATCTCTCGGATGAATTGCATGCCAATTATCATCGTGGTGATGTCTTAGGGTGGCTCAACCTGCATCTGTTTCTTCGTCAGCTTTTTTACAGTGCTGCTGTTATCTGCAGGTGACAATTGTGCAGCCAAAGCATACCAGAACATAAGATTACAGTTTAGTGATCATTAATCGCCACAGACTCCTAAACGAAAACTTGTAGTGGTCATCTGGCAAGACCCCAGCTAACATGCTGGGTTGATGCTGGCCCACCGTCTACGACGCTGGCCCAGCATCAATCAAGCATTGGTTCAATCATTGAACTTCAATCTCACGTATTTTTGTGACGTAAGCTTTATAGTGATATGTGTGATTCCATACATTAGGTGGACCCAACCATGATCCAGATACAGCGCAAGGGGAGGGGCATTGTAAGATCAGCTCTCTTCTTTCTGATAGCTGTGCTGTTCCTATTTCGTGAAGGGCGGGGGCCCTAGGGTAGTGGTTAGCACCGCTGCCTTTCACGCCAGAGTTCGGGATTCGGTTCCTGGTCTCGGCGGTTTGAAAGAAACAAATAATGTTTCTTCCACCATCCACGTGTGAAAGTCAGTATTGTGGGGAGCCTCCGTGACCGAGAGGTAGCGTGCTCGGCCTCAGACCACCAGGGCTCGAATTTCGAATCCTGTGTCTGGAGGACAGTGTCATCTCCATCATCTCACCATCCTCAGGAGGTTTTCCTGGCCCAGTTTAGCCTATATGTGCACAAAGGTGGCCTAAAGCCCGATTCATTTCATTTTATTTCGTGAATTTCGTATTATTTCCCATTTGATTGAAGCTGATATAATAAGCGCAATATATTAAATTTCAAAGATATTTACAAAAATTTCATCAATGTAAGTATACTTATTTATGCTGTGTCACGTTTTGTGACTTCATTAGTTTGGCGGTTAGATCGTTTCTGAATTCATTTATTTAGGCGAAAGTTTCTAAATGGCGACGTAGATCTAATATTGGCCAACCGTCTACGACGTTTACCGAACATTAAATCAACATTTGGTCAACGGGTGGCGTTTGTTAGAAGAGTAGGTTTTGTTATGAATGAAGATTTTATTAATTTTCTGACGTCTAAAGTAGATCACCGCACTGTAAGAGTAAAAATATTTATATTGGACGTATACCCATACTAATAGTATTCAAAAGAATTAGAAAGAGTTAACGAAGTCATTTATGATGATATTAAATTGATAGAAACTTTTGGTCTCCATGGTTTTATAAAAATATATCAGTGCTTCAAGGGTTATGACTATTTAATTTGTGAGATGCATAGTGAGTGAACACGTGGACGTCACGTGGACGTCTTACACACAGATCACGAGTAAACCTCAGACAACGTGACTGAGGAGGTGCGGATGTGTAATTAGGGCCTGCTGGTCTTATTGTCATACACCGGATGACCTTCTAAAGCTTCAGACATTGTGTGCGATCATTTTACAACTTAAAGTGTCATCATGAGAGACTGAGCTGTTTAGATCTATGCGTCATATGCTTACATCATTGGTGTTTAGGTTACGTTGTGCACATGGAGGCTAAACTGGGCCAGGGAATAACTTATTGCCTGATTATATTACTGATAAGTTCACAATGACAAGTGAGACTGCGTGTTGTTCCACCAGATCAACTTCAGACAATAAACTATTTTTGCCTAAAGCCAACAAAGCTATTTATACATCTTCACTCGAGCACAGTGGTCCTTTAGTCTGGAATCATCTCCGAAGCTCAATCCGTAAATTAGATTCCATGTATTCGTTTAAAAAGAATTTCTCTACATACTTACAAACACAAATGGCACCTTAAGCGATCGACCTACGAACGTTAATCTGTGAATGTTGCATTGTGGAGCGTTGTCTGCCTGGCTCGAATTCAGGCCGGAGACAGTCTCTGATACTGTTCGGAGCAGACCGACATCACTCTACATGATCACGCTTTTCATGATCTGACATAGGGTACTACCACATGGTATGGATGGATGTTTCCCTCAAAATTATTTTATGTTCTTCCTATTTTACTTTTATGTTTAGTCATTTTTCTGACGCCTTCGTTTTCAGACGAGGTAGGTCCTAACGCTGAATTTCAAAGATCTTTAATCAGCTGATTTTCTCCCTGAGTTCGAGCTTGTTTTTCTTTCAGTCTATTATTGCATATGTGGTATTTTACTATTGTCGTGACTGAAATAGTGTGATTCAAATACGTAAATTTTTACGCACCTATCATTGCATGTATTACGTTTTATGTGCAGTTGTATTGTTTTGAAAAATAATACATTCATACTTTTATGGCACTACAAATGAACCTATTTTATATCCTATATTTGTATGCTTATATGATGATGTCTTACAAATATTGTGCACTATGGCATCTTTTCATAACTTATATTTTGTTTATAAAAAGGTTGTGTTTACATATTTATATTAGCATCCGGTGTAAATGTCAAGATGTCCTAATGCTACTTAAGTTTCTACGCTTTTCCAAAGTGATTTTTTTACCACTCACCAAATGTGTTTTTTATCTCTGGTTGTTGGTGCGGGAAACTGGTATTTACACTTCTATCATGGCCATGCCACTTTTAACATTAAATTGATCTTATGTGTTATCTGATATCCACATAAAAAATGTGCTTTTTAAAATGCTTCATATAGCAGTGTCAATTAAATTGATTCTAAGTGGAGCTATGATTAGATTATGGATATTTTAATATGTATATATACCATTTAAATGTGAGATATTTTGGAAATGTATTGTATTATTGAATGTATGACAGGGCACATATGTTAAAAATAGCATCTTTGCTAATATGTATACACCCTGTATAAATATATTTTTAATAAAAAAATCATGTTTGGGATATGTGTAGGATATGTGTTTTCGGAAATTCAGGCTACTTTCAAATACTACACCAAGATTTTGGGCTGATGCAGTTGGATTTGTGTCTTGATCTAGAATTAAGCATAAAAAGTTATGTATGAATTTTACTCGCTGAAGTTTTGGTCCCAATAAAAAGAAATTCTGTCTTGCAAGGATTAAGCTTCAGCTTAGACCCTCTCATCCAGGCCCACACATCCATTAAATACTGTTACAACTTCTCAAGAGATTCCTTAGCGTTAGAAACTGATAAAGATATGTAAATTTGAGTATCATCGGCATACAGATGGTGGTTTATGTCAAAACTAGATATACTAGCGCTTTGTGGTGTATTATAAGGTAAAAAGCACTGGTCCAAGCACAGAGCCCTGTGGAACTCCATATGAGAGTGTGACTTTATCTGATATTGTGTCTTTAGTTTTTACGGATTGGTGCCTATTTTAAAAACAACAAGAAGACAACCAAATTTGAGCCTCGCCAGATATTCCATAACAATCAGAAAGTCTATCTGTTAATGTAGCATGGTCGATGGTGTCAAAGGCGGCCGACAAGTCAAGCAAGGTCAGAGCCGTAACTTCAAATTTCACCCACTTGACGTTGTGGATCGAGCCAGTGAGACACAAATGAAATATAATGAATGGGGTTTTAGAAAACTCTATTCATTTAATTACATTTGTGTCTCGTTGACGCAATCCATAACTTTAAATAGGTGAAAATACAAACATTTGCAGATTAATTTTGCTGTTTGTACACTTATTTCGTTCACCTCATTTCATATAATACCGTGCGTTAGTTTTACATTGTGTGAGTGACTCATCGAAATACGAGATGCTGGATAAATATTGGTTTAATGTAGGGCAAACGTCGTTGACGTAGGCCTTACAAAAACCTAGCATTTTTCCTGGCATCCTGGGTGGCCAGCCTTGCTATGAATTCTACCAGAGTGTCTTCTGTTTTTTGTCTAAATATATTTAATTAAACAGATCACATTCAATTGTTTAGCCAAGTCGGGTCTAATAGTCGGTGTTGTGTATGAATATAATTATTATTGTAATATGATGTATATGATAAAAAATATATGTCGTTTCCAGAGGCGGTAAATGATAATTTCACTGTATTGATTTCTGGTTCTGCAGTTTGTTTTATTTATTTAGTGATATAGCTGTTTGTTGATTGTTGTCTCAACACTTAAGATCCAGATCAATTGTTTTCAAAATATAAATGTAGATCAACCTGTCATCAAAATGGCCTTATTGATTATAGTGTATATTTTACTGATAACTTTTAAAGTTACATATATTTACGGTAAAGACTGTGAGAGGAATGTAATAACAATAGTCATCTTCATTAAATATATCTCATTATAATTAAACACAAACCTAGTCGGGATAAGCAATTTATGATATTATTACGGGCGTTGTCTTTACTTCCTGCGTGTTTTTATTAATAGTAAATGCGTCATAAGCTATAGGTCCCAGCGTGACTTGACTGTTTTTGCCACTAAATCACACGGAAATATGGCACGTGTTGAGGATATAAAAAGGAAATGTCACAAATCAGTATAAACTTGATCGGTTTTTTTTCGAATCTATGACAGAAAAAAGAAAAGAGAAAAACTAATTATCAACTAAAAATGATTGAGTTGGAATTATTGTTTGAAAACATTAAAATATTAGATTTTACACCTTTGCAGAATATTCAATCTGGAACAAATTGTGACATTGATCTCACCGCGGAAATCCGACGAACAAAAACCACATTTCAAATATCTCTTTCCAGTACTTCCTCTCTCAATATAAATTATAAAGAAGCTGTTATTCTGAATGCCACCCACGTTTCTGTCATTTATGGACTATAATTATTATGATGAGCTGTCCTTCACGTATCACCTTACTGTGGTCGCCCTCAATTTCCTTAGGTTTCAGTGTCACTCATAAATCTTGTTTTACATGTGAGCTGTGAGGACATCCTTTCTCAGAAGGCCTCGACTCTTGACAACAAGATGTATGTATAGTCTTAGCCAATCACGATTGTAGGCGTATTATTTCTCTTGATATGCACGTTAACCATCAACGCGCTAAGCTATACAATTTACATTTTTACCCACTTGAATTTGTGTCTCGCTATCGCGAACCTCGACTTCGACTATCTTAATACATATACATCAAATGTAAAATATTTCACAGTTGGCTACCCTTTAGCAGCTCCATGGATATAGTTGCTGAGATTGCCTGAATTAATTGCCCATCTACACGGACCCTGTTGACGACCCCTCTTTCTATTAATCCTGACACAATGTTAATGTACAGGGACGGCGAGCGATGAATACGGCGGCTGTAAACCAGCTGATAAATGAGAAGAACAGGAATATATGAGACATCCAGGATTGAAAGAACGTTGCGGGATCAGTCCAAATTTGGGTAATGTAAAGCGTTTTGGGGGAATTGTCTCTGGAGATCCATGATACATGATTCTGTACTTACTTATCGTGAATTCCACGTGAAAGCTACCAAAGATTCTTTTAAATATTTTTCATTTGGTTTTTACTATTATTATATTGCATAGATAACATATGGAAGTAATTAGTTGTGCTAAAAAAATAATGTAGGATTGATTTAACATAAAAAAATATATACCGTATATATACAACACGATACACTAGTTTTTTTACCGTCAGAACGTCTAGAGCACGTGCTTCAAGCATAAATATTCATATATTCATTCACGTGTGTAAAAGAATAGCCACTGCCGTTTAAAAATCTAGTGAAGACTAAACTGATTAACCATTCGTATTGATATCCATGTTATTTTTTCTTGAATCATCAAAAGGTAACATTTTCTGTACAGTGATTATTTTAGTACCATTACTCCAGGAACACTGATCTTAGTAGAGAATACGTTATTCATGGTTCCAAGATTAATGTAGAGAAAGGTTAGATTTTATTGACTTCGGAAAGGATTGCGACATTTCGACCTGCTTCAGCAGATCTTGATGTAATCTTGTTCAATCCAACGTGTTTGAATTTGTCTTGGTGATCTCATAATTGTCAGACAGATATCATTAATCCTTTTCAGCGCGGGGACCGTCTTCACACGTCAGAATCTGACGTGTAAAGACGGTCGCCGCGCTGAAAAGGTTAAAAAATTATAATGGCCGTGGACCCAGAACATAGGTGAGCTAACCAATATGATGATTTCAAATTGAACACAACCAATTTGGTCCCCACGGTTTATACAAACATATTACCGCGTTGTAAGAGTTAATGCTGCTGTGGACCATCTTCCACAAAAGTTATCATACCAACGAGCACGCAGTGCGATACCTTGCTTTATCGAGCATACAGTCCTACTATTTTAAATAGCCAGATACCTTGAATGTTGCGCGTCGCAAGACCGGCCAATCAGAGAACCCTTGACCAGGCGTTGATAGCTGACTGAGGGCATAGCCTGCTTGTTTCCGTTGGTATGATAGATCAGATAAGCTAGATAGATCCTAGATAGATAAGCTAGGAATCTCACGCTGATGTCATTATGTTCCCTGAATCGCGGTTCAAGTCACTGTCCAAATGAGAGATTCCCAACTTGTCTATATAGTACATATAGCAACGGAAACATGTGACTGTGTATGAGAGATGAACAAGAGGTCAATTCTTCGCGACCTTTTATGAAATATTAATAAATCTGAAACATCCACACCCCCAAGATGACCATGTAGACAGAATAACTGATTGTAGTACTCGATACGGCCAGGCTCCTGCGGTATGCACTCGCGTGAGCCTGGCCAAGGGAAGATGGTGTGGACCCTCAATGGATCGCCTGATAATCTCATAATTGTCAAACAGGGATCATTTCAAGGACATTGTGGATCTTTCATGAACTACCGGGTACATTGTGGGACAATAATATATAAATTTGTCAAACGCGACATCATAAAAGCCAACAAACACAAAACATTTATATAACCTTTATACAATGTTTGACCAACATCGAAGATGTTGGGCCGAGGTTGTATAAATGTTATACAAATGTTTTGTGCTTGCTGGGTTAACCCTTTAAGTACCAGTCACGAGTACAGTAGTTTTTTTAATTGGTTTTGGTAATGTAACTCTTTAACCCTTACAGCGCTGAACGTTTTTAATCTGTTGTATTAGCCGTTTCAATTTCAGTTAATGGGAACAAAATGTGTGTTTAAACATCAAGATTTGCAAACGTTTCACATTAACCCTTTAAGCCCTCACGATGCATTAATGCATCATTTCACATCACTGAAGAATGACTTAATTTCCTGAAACCTGGTGGTTTTATAACGAAAATTGTCATGAAACTGTTTTACAAATAACAGTATTTTTTTCATTTGTCACCCACTTCAAGTCATCTTCATTCACTGCAAGTCGAGAATTGCGACAGCAATTCGCGGCTTGTAGTGGATGAAGATGACAATGGTAAACTCCGGCTTGAAAGGGTTAAACGAATATGGGTAATTTTCACCCACTTGACGTTGTGTGTAGCGGTAACGAGACACAACCTCAAGTGGGTGCAAATTTGAATTATTTAATTGAGTCGTTTAACAGTTAAGCTTCCTTGTCTCATTTTGTCACCATATGGCATATTTTCAGTGAAGTTCATTAATATAAGTAACAAAATGATAAGCCTACAATACAAAGTGTAGACACGTAACTAATTTGATTTTTTTTGTAATTCCTTCCCCACCAATTTCTCGACCTCGGACCGTTAGGCCTCGAATTTCGAATCCTGTGTTAGGAGGGCAGTGCTATTTCATTCATCTCACCATCCTCAGGAGGTTCTCCTGGCCAAGTTTGGTCTATATGTGCCTTAAGCGTCGGTCACAATACGACCAAAGGATTCGTAATTTGAATCAAGATTGCTCATGCTGATCAAATTACGATGGAGTGTAAATAAAAACCACTAATCTCTATATCTCAAATTAAGATACGGCAAGACATGATTAATTTTGAAACCACAGGATATGATATTTAATATCATTACAAATACAATGAAATATGACACGCCACCTAAATTACGATACGGCAAAACCCCTCTGTGCAAGACATGATTAATCTTGAAACCACATGATATGATAAATAATATCATTACAAATAAAATGAAATATGACACGCCACCTGATATAATTATGTGAGCTGTTGTTTAACAAATCATTATGATGACTGCGTGCGTGGGATGAAATGAAATCATTGAGGTTCTAGGCCACTTTTTTGCAGATATATGGGCTAAACTGGGCAATATAACCTCCCAATGATGACACGATGCTGGCCCACTGTCTACGACGCTGGCCCAACATCGTGCCAGCATTGCCTCGCGGCAGCTTACCATTTCGTGCTGGATCCGTTAACATTTCTAGAGATTGGTCGTGCGCGTCTCAAGACCGGCCAATCAGACAGCGTTTGACAGCTGGCTGAGAGCAAGGGTTGCTTATTTCCGTTGGTATAATAGATGAGATAGATAGATATAATAAGCTCGGAATCTCATGCTGATGTCATTGTGTTCCAAGCTGATGATACACCTCACTGTCCAAAATGAGAGATTCCCAACTTGTTTATATAATACATCTGGCAATGGAAACATGTAACTGGGCATGATAGATGAACAAGAGGTCAATTATTCGTGACCTTTTATGACCTTTTTAAAAATCTAAAACATCCAGTGAGGTTTGAATCTCAGACACACCCCCAAGATGACCACATAGACAGATATAACTGATTATAGTACTCGATACAGCCAGGCTCCTGCGGTAAGCACTTGCGTGAGACTGGCCAAGGGAAGATGGCTCCTGGATTCTAGGATATAGCTAGTATTTTACTGCCCAAAATCATTTATATTTCATGAATATACACAGCAAAACCCTATCAAAATCAGACAAATTAGTTCCTGTAGATAAATATCGACGATAACCTTCCCAGCCCCATCAAACTCATTAATTATGATATTTGATGCTATTAAAATATTTTATGCAGACAATACTAAAAATAATTTTTATTCAGCGTGCTCAGCAGTTGCGCACAAATGGAGCTTTTGGTAAAATATCATGGTAGTAGTAAATCTCTAGATCACTACCAATGTGTCTTAAAACAACCCTATCAAAATCAGACAAATTTCTCTCATATAAATACCGGCAATGGATCTTAATAATATTTCACGACTATAGTATCCAAGTTTGCAGTTCACATACTCTAATTAGGCTATATTATAGATTGTGTCTAATTCTAATTCATTAATGTCATTTAATATAATCGCTAGCCTGCAGCCACAGCATTCAGCTCAACGTGCTGGTAGAGTTGTGGAAAGAGCATTTGAGTTCGTGATAAATGAAATGAATGAGGTTTTAGGCCACCTTTAAGCACATGTAGGCTAAACCAGGCCAGGAGAACCTCTTGAGGATAGTTAGATGAATGAGATGGCACTGCCCTCCAGACACAGAATTCAAAAGATACAGAATGCGAGCCCTGGCGGTCTGAGCGAAGACACAAAATGTGACAACTAATTACAGAGCAAACGAAACTAAACTTCATGCAGAAAGCAGCACCTGTTTATTGAAGGTGGATTTAAGGCAGGCGGGTCGAATAACAACACAGAGGGTGGCAATAAGATGGTGATAATAAAATGTCTGTCTCGTTTATTCTAATCAACACGAGGCTGGGCGTCGTCATATTTGGCGGGAAATGGTGGAAATGACGGGGAACTAGAATGCTTGCAGACTCGATGAGTATTTTTGACTGGCGCGCTGACAGGAAAAATAGCGCGAGGTGGCTGTGTTACAACCTTTATTCCATGAAAGGAATTGTAAAATGAAGAGACACACGAGTATTGTTTCTGAGGTGTCATTCTCTTCATAGATCCTGACGCTAGTCAACATTTGATCCAGACAAGAAGCGGCTGAAGGTTAGAGGGGAGGCTAAAGGTTAGAAGAGACTGCTGTCAACGATTGGAGAACAAACATGAGTGAGAAACAAGGACAGTGCTTCAGGCGTTACCTAACAATCTGCTGACAGCGAACCCAATCTGTCAAATGACCAGCAAATTAACCTTGTTTTTCTAACTTTTACATCCTGAATAATATTATGAGAATGATTTAACCTATTAATTGTAATAGAGCATGATATTATGCTGCATGATTAATATAAAAACTAGTTCTACACAAGAAGCGTAATTGGTAAGAGACAAGACGTTAAATGGTACAATTTCGAAGTACGATATTACATCTAAGACTTAAGAAGCTAGAAGTGGGAAGTCAGAAGTAAGAACTAAAACTAAAAAATAAGGTTGGCTTGAGAGACGTCTATGGATAGAAAATGTAGCCTATTTACGCAATCAAAGGCAGTTTATGAATAAAAAAATTGCGTTGTGATTCGGCTGGAAAGGAATCCCTACATGACAGGTGTGATGGTCCATAGCATATATACTGTATGAAGGCAAACAGCAGTAACTGCTTACTTGTTTGATTTTCCAGGGCATTACTACTCAACTCTCTATAAAGTCCTAACCCTTAAACAGCTAAATTAAAAGAATTTAAATTTTCACGCAAATCATATTTGTTTAATTTGGAAACAAATATTTGCAAATGTTGATGTATAAACACAAATTTCGTTCCCAATCACGATGATTTATTAGGCTAATAAAACGGATTAACCCTTTAAGCCCCCACGATGCATTAAAGCATCATTTTACATCCCTGAAAACAGACTTAATTTACCTACAACTAAGCGTTTTAGAACGATAATTTCCATGAAACTGGTTCACCAATACGTGGTAATTTTCTTTAATTTTTAAACCACATCAAATCATCTTCATCCACTACAAGTCGAGAATTGCGACAGCAATTCGCGGCTTGTAGTGGATGCAGCTGTTTCACAATTAAGCAGCAAATATATTGGTCTAAATGAGGTGTTGAATCCGATAGTAGCTATTCAGTATCTCGTGTCTGACTGTCGTCAGCTGAATGTTGTTTTCAATGTTTAGTCGGGGAGGGAGGGTGGGAGGCTGGTGGTCATGCGTTGCACGTGTAATGTTGTGAATTCCCGGCGAAACGAGCCATAGCGTGTACAGGGTCAGCCTTGATCTGTCACATCTATTTTTTACACATCAAGTCGACACCTGTATTGATTGACTGCACACTGATTTCAGTGCACATAATAAAGTCCTGATAAATTCGCCCCAAACTGCGTCACTGTGTTCGGGTTTATTAGGGATAATCGGGTAGGCCTACCCTAATGGAAATAGGCCTATAGGCTCAGGTTACTCCCTGTGTGATCCTAGGTTTGATTGTGGTGCAGTTCATTATTCAAAGCCAATCTAGTAAACAGAAACAACTGTTTATATTAACCTGACAGTTTGGTATAGGCATATATGTTACTAGGCATACCCCAGTCAATGACAGGTAGGGGAAGGTACTGCATGCTAGTAGCCTAGGCACATTGCATGCTAGTAGGCCTACTGCTATTTGCTCAGATGTGATGGCAGTGTGTAGTGTTCAGAATTGAAATAACTATGTCAGGAGACAGATTAACTACTTCCACTGCCACAGTTGTTGAGCCATTGTTGATTTAATGATAGGCCAGCGTAATAACAGTGTGAGACTGCAGGACAACATTAAATAGACCTAGGTGGATCTCTCTAGTTTTCTGCGCCTTGGCACCACATATGCCCTTGACAATCAGTTTCCATCGTGATTTATGTGTAACGTTAGGCCCTAACATTCAAGTCAAAGGCTATTTTAATTAGGCAGTGGCTAATCGTACGTGATTCTTCATAATGAACCTCTATGGGCAGCCTTGTTTACGAAATGACGGGGTCCCATTGACTCCCATTATAACTTTACTGTACGAATAGCTACTCTGTTTTAATTATGTTTTATGTGTGAAGGCAACGTTTGCATTTTTATTTTTTTAAACTCCATAGGCCTATCACAACTCACAACTCACTATAAAACTCACAACTTGATAAGCCTAGTTATATTGCGATTACAAAGTTATCGATATAATTAGTGAGTTAATAACTTGATATTGAGTTTAAAACAATAATAGCCTAATTTAAATGTCACTTCTGGGGCTTTTACTACAAATAAATTGTTTTTTGTTGCTGGTTTAATGTTAGAGCTCACCCAACATTAATGCCACATCAGGTGAATGGTTTTTTTCTGGCAGTGAGTGGCCGATAGGCATATTATATAGGCCCTATACACGTGTATTGGCAGCCCAGCAGAAACAAGACGTTGAATCAAAGTTGGCTTGACGCTGGTCCAACGTCGTAGATGGTGGACAAACGTTGAACCAACATTGATTCAACGTCTCCTTGTGTCAGGTGAGTGTTGTTGCGTATGCCTCTGGGACAGATTGACCTAGCAAACACGCATACCGCTGGACAATCACATGAAGCCAGCATTGTTTCAATGCTGGCACACCGTCTACGACGCTGGCCCAACATTTGGTCAGCGTTGCCGTATTAGGCCTACTATTAATGCCAGGTGCTCTTCCCAGCAAGGGGAGCCTCCGTGACCGAGAGGTAGCGTGCTCGGCCTCAGACCGCCAGGGCTCGGATTTCGAATCCTGTGTCTGGAAGACAGTGTCATCTCAATCATCTCACCATCCTCAGGAGGTTATCCTGGCCCAGTTTAGTTGTGCACAAAGGTGGGCTAAATCCCGATTCATTTCATTTCATTTCTTCCCAGCAAACCTGAGACGCTGATGGAATACTTTTTTAATGTCGGGCCGACGTAGGAGACGGCGGGCCAATATTCAAACACCATTGAATCATAGTATGTCACGTGTCGTATACAGTACTGTCAGGTTAGTATTGCTGTGCTAGCGAAGGCAGGTCAAAGTGTATTGCTAAGGTCACGTGTCACGCGTGACGTCACCTAACAGAGCCCATGCACTGTATGCCTGTACCTGGCTGACATTGTATTAGAGATAGGAATTGATGGGTCATTTATATCAGTGTTCATCAGACCATTCAAGCCCAAATCTCAAAATGTGGGTTCGTGGTGCAACAAAAACTGTTTTTCATAACACACACATGGAGATGGATATGTTCTCAATTCGACAAATATAAAGTTATTGTCATGAAAATAATCATACAGAAAACCACTCAGACCCACATCATCGTAAGAGCTCTACTAAAAAGTGTGTAATTGTATTTTATATATTTTACAATGTGAACCTCTGGAATGCGAAGTGAGAAAAGATGAAAATATTGAAGGGATTACAATTTGCGATGAAAAATAGAACAAAAATTGGGGAAGTAAAAGAAACACTTTATGTAGATGATACGCATTGTATATTAAGTGACCAAAAATCAATTGAGATATGGATTCAACATTTACACACGTACGAGCGTGCATCAGGTGCAGTCGGTAATTTTATTAAATCATACGGCCTCTTACTTTGTATCCTAAAAGGCTTTGAACATTTATGCGACAAAATAAAGTGGCCTGAAGGAAAGATCGCAGCTCTTGGGGTAAATCATGGCATACAAATTGAAGATACTATTTTTTTAAATAAAAAAATTGACAAACTTATATTCTAGCTTTGTGGAAAAACGTTTTTTTAACATTATATGGAAAATCTCATATAGTAAAATCAGTTGGTTTTAGTACATTACTATACGTTTTTAATGTATTGTATGTACCTGAATGTGTGATCACTAATGCAGAAAAGACGATATGGGATTTTATATGGGATGGTAAACCTGATAAGGTAAGGCGAGATGTGTCTACCGGAGGCATATGAATGCCAAATATTAAAAACATATTATGTGCCTAACGATTGAAATTTTTAGCACCTGGAGAGGGAAATTGGAAGATCCTCCCACGTTCTGAATTTGAATATTAATAACAAAACAGGTATAATAACATGTAACAAGCTCATTAGTGAGCACTGGATCCCACATTTTTATAAATCATGCTTACAGATGTTGAAAGATTTACCACATGACAAATTTCCAACGGTCAGTGTGAACACAATTTCAAATTACTTCCAGCCTGTCACACAGAATGAAGATCAACGTTTACGTAGATTTGAAGATGTACAACTTATTTTAGAAAATAGTTTATTTATCAAGAATACAATTGAAACGTGGGTGGACTTGAATGTATGTAAACAAAAGGAAGTGGTTAATCTAATTGAAAGCTCGATATCAAAAACTAAAAACGAAGAATTTTGGGAAACCTATTATAATTCTCATATGGAATCTGATATTCTATGCAGTAAAGAACCCTTCATCCTTTTGTTTCAGAAAACACTGGAATTTCATTGGAAATGTATAAATAATTGTGTGATGACTGGAAACAGATTGTTAAAATGAATAAATCTGACGGGCTATGTAAGTTATGTGAATATGATTGTAAGACCATAAAAGAGTTTTGGAAATGTGTCATTGATTTTATTAATGTAAATAATAATAATAATAGATATAAATATGTTGAAAATGATATAATGTTAGGATGCTTGAATGAAAATTTAAATCTGAATGAGAAACAAATTGTAAATTTGTTTATTTGAAATGCCACGTGCATTGTATGGAAAAGAAGATGTTGTATAAAATTGGCTAATTATTGGATAAACAATCAACAGACAAAACAATGGTTAGTGGCGTCACTAAAATTTTAAAAACACAAACTGATCTGCAACAGGAATAAAATATACAAACCATATCTACTGTGAAAATATTAAATATGTCAATGCTTGTATATAACCTTGTACTTGTATATGTATGTGTACATAACCTTGTAACTGTTTGGTAATAAATGATGTAGAAAAAAGTGTGTATTTGGTCGTGCAATGTGTTAATCTTTACATCGCTAATCATGAAAATAGTGATTATATTAATAGTAATAGTGTGTATTTGATCGTGCAATGTGGTAATCTTTACACCGCTAATCAGGACCATAGTGATTAAATTAGTAATAGTGTGTATTTGGTGAATGAATTTCGCGGATTTCTCAGTCAATTCTCAACCAATTTGAATGCAATTTTACGCACAGTATTTTCCATTTATGTCGTGACTACCCTGAAAGTTTTGCGACGTATTTAAGAAGTTGGACCATTTGACATTTGACAGTAAATAAATAAAAAAATTGCCCTCTATAAGCCCATTAGCTTCTTCTCAGAATTGTATTACATTTTAAATGGTATAACTTCTAAAATACTTATTAAAACTTCGCGACATGAATGAAAAATAGTGTGTACACAATTTCATGAAAATTGGTTGAGAATTGACTAAGAAATCCCCGAAATTTAATAATACTGGTTGATGAATTTAATGTGAATCTGACTATAATCAGGACCATAGTTATTATATTTGTAATAGTGTGTATTTGGTCGTACAATGTGTCACCCTCACACGCTAATCAGGACCATAGTGATTATATTAGTAATAGCGTGTATTTGGTCGTACAATGTGTCACCCTCACACGCTAATCAGGACCATAGTGATTATATTAGTAATAGCGTGTATTTGGTCGTACAATGTGTCACCCTCACACGCTAATCAGGACCATAGTGATTATATTAGTAATAGCAAAGAACTATATCAATTAATTCTGTGGTAATAGCGTGTAATTGTTTGCTAATCACGACTATACTCGTTTTTTGCCTTTCTCCTTTTCCTTCAAAAAAGGGAAATCTGCAGGGAGAAATGAGCATTAGATTTGCGGGATTGACATATATTCTGATTCATTCTGTACTAATATACCTACTCGAAGTTGTGGGTCGCGGTAGTGAGACACAACTTCAAGCGGGCGGAAATTCAAATTACTCAGTTTAGCGCTTGAACCCTTTAACCACCAAATTATTCAATCGAAATTTCCACCCACTTGAAATTGTGTCTCGCTGACGCGATCCACAACTTCAAGTGAGTGATAATTATTCAGATTTGACAAAATGGAGGTCAACTCTTTTCAAATCTTGCTGGTTGATGTCACATTTGATCGTTAACATACTTAAAATGTGGCACTTAATGTGCTGATAAAAAATGAAAACCCGAATATGTGTGACACCGGATGTTAAAGGGTTAATTTGATACCCTTCTTGCATAATTTGACCCCTATCAAAGTCTTTCGATCAAATGACTCTGACAGCGCTCAAATTTTACAAGTCTGTCCTCAAATGGTCACATTCCCTACCATGTGCTGCTTACTTAATTTACATATAATAATGATATATTGTTTGTTAAATATCATGAGGTTCAATATTTCAGAGGTTTTTGGTTCCGGACAGCTTCTCATTTGTTTCTATGTTGATTATTTGATCATATTCAGGGTGAGTATTCAATATCAATATCCCATTGATAACTAGTAAGTTCTCGACGCCCCTACACTTAAAAACCCAACTCTATAGTTCCTCAATTATTTCAAACTAATATCCATAGTTTACCATAACCTGATTCATCATACTAGATTTACATAATGATATTATATTTAGTGCCGGTCCTCGGGGTGAATATTTCTGATGATTATAATATCACCGAAACGTTGCATCTCATTACTCTGGACAGTTTCTGTCTGCAACTAGACCTTTTTGCCGTACTTAACTTTAGACACGATAAATGAATGTTTCCCTTTTACTACAAATGAGCACATGTCCCGACCAAGCACGTGCTGATGTATATTCACAGCTATTCGCAGCCACGTGGTCACAGCGATAGTTTTATAAAGAATGAATTAAAATATATACTTAACAAAAAAACGCGACACGACTTTGTGGATATACTGTTCAAAATATTTCCTATCCTTCAATAAACTGAAATATACCACTCATTACTTGGTTATTGAAGGTGAGTATCTGCCAATTTTTCAACGTGGGTCACGCACAGTAGTGCGTATGACCCATTTCTGCATGCTGCACTGCGAAAAGAGTTGACCCACGCGTTCATCCAATGACTGATGCCATCAGTTTCTGCGCAGAAACATACGTGTTTCTACCACACAGAGATCGAACAGCGCATTATTTGTCCTTATCTTTTCTGGTGTGGCCTATCAGAGGTTATTCGCTGTCTTGAAATCTGATGGTAAATTTCGGTATTGTTAACCTGTTTGAGCCGTAGCCAGATCACCTTCCGCCATAGCAATATATGGAGAAACAGACTCACGCTGCACAATTGTTAAACGAGGCATTTAATCAACCCGTCATTTTTGAACAAATGAACAGAAACCTAATCTGAACAAGGACTTTTCGCCCCCCCCCCCCCCACCCAGCCCGCATAATTGCTTAATTCCAGATTATACGCATATTGGGATCATGGTCAGCTGGCCCATGACCTTGAATGTTGACTTCCTTTGATTTTGAAGGTCCTTCGTCCGTTATTGAGGTCAAAACGCAATATGCGAAAATGGGGCTATTCACACCATCTTTATTCAAATCAATCGAGTGGTTTTGACTAAATTACACGAAAAAAGAGCATTTTTAATTTGTTGTGTTTTTTTTGTGCCAAGTATAGATACTGTTTTATGAAACTACAAATATAAGTAATAACCATTTAACGCAATCATGTATTGTTCATTGCTCAGAGCCGATGCTCCGGTGTCACAGTCAGGTAGCGTTAACTACTATACCAGGTGTGTAAAAAAATATTCAGATTTGACCAAATGGGGGTCAACGATTTTCAAATCTTGCTGATTGATGCCATGTTTTATCTTTAACATTTTTGAACGCCGGTAGTTAGTGTACAATACAAAATAAATAAATATATATATATATATATATATAGATATATATTGATATATATATTGATATATATATTGATATATATATAGATATATATATATAATCGTGACAGGCTACTAACTTCGTACAGGAGATGTCCCGCTTATAGTAGTTTTTGATTTGTTTTGTTAGCCTTTAAATTGCAGTTATTAATAACGAAATTGGGGTTTAAAAATCAAGGTGTGCAAATGTTTGGTTTCAAATTAAACAACTGTGGGCAATTTTCAATTACTTAAAGTTGTGGGTTGCGGCGGCGATACACAACTTTAAGTATATGAAAACTTAAAGAATTGAGCTACTCTGACGGTTAACTACCACAACAGGGTGGAGATAGCGTCCACCCGCCAAGGAGGTAACAATCTTTGTTAGCTCCTTGTCATCCAGTAATGACAGTAGAAACTAAATGACATATGAGGAGCTGAAGACGTGATGCTGTTGATCTTCTACAAAATGACTTTTCGTCGACCTCTTGTCCAAGTCTCAAATTGGGTTATGTCAAAACGTGAAACAGTGAATACAAATGAACCTGTAAAAAACTGCCCTGGGCATCATGGTCGATATTGATTTGCTCAGCCAATATTCTGTGTTCATGGTGTTATGTGCAGAGAATAATAGAAACAAAATACGTGCGCTAAATGTGAGAAAAAAACTGAAGTCAGCTGTGCGTATATGTACAACCGTAAATTTGTAGAGAAGATTATTTGCTGCTGTTATATAGACAGTGGTTTGATGAATTGGCCAGCGTAATGAAAATGGCCACCGCTCTCTTAACCCTTTAACCGCCGAATTATTCAATTTGAATTTTCACCCACTTGAAGTTGTGTCTCGCTGACGCGATCCACAACTTCAAGTGAGTGAAAATTATTCAGATTTGGTAAAATGGCGGTCAGCTGTTTTCAAATATTGCTGATTGATGTCACATTTTATCTTTGTCACATCTTTAAAAGGTGGTCCTTACTGTCTAATAAAAAATGAAAACCCGAATATATGCGACACCGGCGCTTAAAGGGTTAACATTCTTGGAATAAGTCTAGCGGTTCAGTTGTAGTCTCATATTATTTCGTGAAACGTTTGGCCAAATTTGTTTTGCAAATTCTTAGAGTAGCCACTCAAAGTCCTTGCCATAACAAACACCAGCTTGTTGATTCTTCACTACTATGTCATAATAATTCTCTCTCGCCAGAACTTGCATTGTCTCTGAAAACATATATTTATAAAGTTTCTCAATTCTAATGCTTTTATAGATGGTCTATCATATTAAAAACAATTACTGACTTAATAATTGTATAGCTTCATTTCACACAATCTTCCCGTACCCAAGCCTTAGCATGTACATAGATTTTTAATTTAAAATCATCCCAAATGTCTTAATTAGCCATTCCCACTTATTTGTATTAATGTGTTCCATAGGTCTAAGGCGATTATAAATATTTAACTTTTCCAGTGCGGAGGTCTACGTTACACGTCAGAATCTGACGTCTAAAGTCGGTATCTACGCTGGATGGGTTACAACTCTGCCTGCACGAATTTTTCATTGTCATATCTGCGGCATATTTATTTATCAAATAAAATGCTCTACTGCCGTATCCAATATTTTTTATATCATAATGTTTCACAATAAAGATTTAGTAACACACCTTGCATAAGTAGTAAATTATTGTGATCCATTGGACAATAATTTAAACAAATATAATATATTATATATTACCATTCATTTTGCGAATACTTTTACAGTGACACGTCTGTTCAAATATAATACATTGAACCGATACTGGTTTATTACCGATTTAAGAGTCGGTTAACAACAACAAACAAACATTGGTTATATGCATGATAAATCAAGTTAGATGACCTACACATGCAGTCGTCAACATTTATGGTTAACCTATTTGTGCTAGGACCGACTTTAGACATGCACTTAAAAGGCAAAATATTTATAATGGCCGTAGTAACATAGGTATTCAAATGAAGCAGAAAAAGCTAACTAAGACATATATGAAGATTTTAAAATTAAAAATAGCGTTGGTCTCATGGTTTATATAAACCTCTTTCAGCGCTTTAAGTTTTAATAATGCAAATTACTTATTGATATCTGTCCAACTCAGCTCTACCTGACTTGAGCTGGACATATTTATAAAACAACTAAATAGTGATGGTACTTATTCCATTTTGTCTTAGTTAAATTTAAAATATTCAGTCAAAATCAGGAGGAAAAGTAATATGATACCCATTATTATATGTTAATATGAAATATTTACATGTGTGTATACAAGCGTCACTGACAGACATGTACATGTTTATAATGCTTACCTCTCTCTGGCAGAGCGCACTGTCAGAGTATCCACTCTGCCAGTGCGCTGTGGCGGAATCTGACCCCCCACTTGGGTTGACACCTATAATAATAGTACCTGTAATATTAAAGTATTTACATTGATATTCTAAAGTGTATATTGTCGTTTGTTGTAATGTATATTGTAGTTTGCTGTAGTATACAACTGTAGTCTTGTCAGTTTTCTCATACATCTATGCTATATATTCAGACTACTTTATCAGTTAAATTTAAAAACTTTTGATCTATGTTGTAACCAAAACATACCTTTGATTTTGAATGGGTTTTGTCTATCCATTGATGACATTGTATAGACGATTCATTTATACAGGAATCGTCTGGTCTTGTCCAATATTATTATTTTCCGGCGAGATAATAAATCCGCCCTTTTCATTTCAACGTGTGTTTGGTTTGATTATTACTTGTTACTTTATTGCTTGGGTCGGAGGAACCATAAATGAGACTTAAGGCTTTAGCTTTAAGTGATTTTATGGTGACAAATTTTATTTAAATTCCGTGCAGTTTTTGTTAAACTTGGTCACTATGGCCACCTGGTGAATGCTGGCTCGGCTCTATTATACGGGAGTGGGATGACGTCAGTCATCAATGTTCTCCTTTGTTCTAAATTCCGTTTTGGAAACCGCGTTAGAAGAAAAAATTATCTTTTACTCAATTAAAAACACCCGCCTCCCATCCTTGCTTTCAACATGTTTTATTTGTTGTTCTGTTACTATTAAACTTTGTTATTTGTGCTTGGTGGCTGGGCTTTGCCATTAGGGGCGTTCTGCTTTGTCTCCCAGCACAGGTTTCCATCTAGCTCATGCTTTGTGGTTTTCCTGGACGGCGGGCGTCCCCCCTCTCTTGCTACAAATCTGAGGGTTTTTGGGGCGGAATCTGACCCCCCACTTGGGTTGACACCTATAATAATAGTACCTGTAATATTAAAGTATTTACATTGATATTCTAAAGTGTATATTGTCGTTTGTTGTAATGTATATTGTAGTTTGCTGTAGTATACAACTGTAGTCTTGTCAGTTTTCTCATACATCTATGCTATATATTCAGACTACTTTATCAGTTAAATTTAAAAACTTTTGATCTATGTTGTAACCAAAACATACCTTTGATTTTGAATGGGTTTTGTCTATCCATTGATGACATTGTATAGACGATTCATTTATACAGGAATCGTCTGGTCTTGTCCAATATTATTATTTTCCGGCGAGATAATAAATCCGCCCTTTTCATTTCAACGTGTGTTTGGTTTGATTATTACTTGTTACTTTATTGCTTGGGTCGGAGGAACCATAAACAACACCTGAGGTTCACGTGCGTTACTGGCATTACACGCCATGAACAACACCTGAGGTTTACGTGCGTTACTGGTATTACACGCTATAAACAACACCTGAGGTTCACGTGCGTTACTAGAATTACACGCCATAAACAACAGCTGAGGTCAAATGCGCTACTGGCATTACACGCCATAAACAACACCTGAGGTTCACGTGCGTTACTGGCATTACACGCCATAAACACCACCTGAGCTTAACGTGCGTTACTGGTATTACACGCCATAAACAACACCTGAGGTCACGTGCGCTACTGGCCTTACACGCCATAAACAACACCTGAGGTTCACGTGCGTTACTAGAATTACACGCCATGAACAACACCTGAGGTCACGTGCGTTACTGGTTTTACCCACCGTAAACAACACACGAGGTTCACGTGCGTTACTGGTATTACACGCCATAAACAACACCTGAGGTTCACGTGCGTTACTGGTATTACACTCCGTAAACAACACCTGAGGTTCACGTGCGTTACTGGTATTACACGCCATAAACAACACCTGAGGTTCACGTGCGTTACTGGTATTTCACGCCATAAACAACACCTGAGGTTCACGTGCGCTACTGGCATTGCACGCCATAAGCAACACCTGAGGTTCACGTGCGTTACTGGTATTTCGCGCAGACGACGTGCGTTAAATGTATTTCCCTCACCTGTGTTACTTGTTTTCTCGGGAAATACTATGAATGCAAAATGAAATGAATCGGACATTCTGGTACTGATCCGCACTTCCAAGAATGTAAGCTTGTGCAAGAGCATCAACAAGAACGATAACCAAACTGTGCAGAAGCCAAAATAAAAAGGCAACATGTGTGCTTTTTGGGAATTTCTTGACTTTGACATAATTTTTTTGGGGGTTATTCTGTAGCCGTTGAAACAGTTTCTCAGCTTGATAGTTTAGATTCACCATAGCCATTCAGTTCTTCGACATCGAGCAAGTGCAATGACGATAGCAAGAGAACCTCGTGATGTTGGAGAACATGTTACAAATACAAGTGCCTTATCATGGACATATCAGATCGCTCTGATGTTCTTTGACCCTTAAAACATAGGTCTGGAAACTTGTTACACTCAGTTATCTTTAATATTGGCTGAGCTATGGCGAAATTATTTTTTTGGTAATGGAGGCAATATTTTGCGCAATAACAAATATTAGAGACATCTTGTCACTTCAAGAATAGTTTTATAATGATCTTAGACCCTCAAAACATGGGGTTAGACACCTTACTTGTTGAGCTATGTGCACTATTAGCTGAGATATGGCGAAATATACATTTTTCAGTAATGGCGTCACTAATTTGCATAAAAATGGTATGTGGGACATTTTGTCAATTTTTTAACATAGCAAATCGTTTTCTATGGTATTTTTCCAGTCTAGAAACATCAATTAGAAATTGATTTCCGGGGGGTGCACGACACCCCCTTCTTCCTACTAGACTACAGTTACCAGGGGAATGTACGTGTGAAGCGCACAGAGCATCGTATGGGCGCCTCTTTATAAAATAACTCAGCATCATTGTTATTTTTATGAACCGTGTTAGCAACCCAACCCCCCCCCCCCCTTAAACATATTAATGTATATTGTATATATTTATCTTTCATGTGTATAACGTACTATTTATCCAGCAATATAACGGATTTACAGCCATCCCCAGCAAACGCAAGACAATGTGCCAGAGTTGGGCAATGTTGGGCCAGCGACGTAGACGGTGGACCAACATTGATCAAGCATTGGGACAATGTATCTTGTTTGCTGGGTGAACCAGTTCGAGGGCGACTATGTCCTAGCGTACCGCACTAAATATCCAAGTATAGAATATCCCAAATGTCCCAGCTAACACGAAACATTCAACCAATGTTGGCGCACTGTTGGCCAACCGTCTGTGACTATTGAATTTTAATTATTCCTCACCTTTTGTCACGTTGCGTTGTGCCAAATTTAAAATAACAAAAATCCACAAAAAAATAGTTTATCGATCCGACATCTATCATAAATCGAGCATACCACTGTAGCAAAAATTTAGAATTTTTTTAGCTCAATAATAATTGTTTGTATGTATCGCAAACCGTCGCCATTACGAACTTACAAATCAAATATAACTCGTTTATGAACGGTAGGATTCTATAATTAACAATAGGTTAAACCTGAAACTAAATGATCTAAAAGATAGTAACATACACATACAGTTTTATTTCATGTCATCATTACACATGTTACATTCATTTTGATGTTTTAAGTTCAGGATATACAGTATGATAACTACTATACTTATCGCATTTATGTCATGTATAAAAATTATTTACATAATTAAAGAAAATATTTTAATACTATTTGAATATTTGAACAATTCTTGGACATAAAAGTTATAGTTATATAAAAACCTCAATATTCTAATCTAGATGTATCTTGGCACAGGTTAAAACTGTCGAATTGTACACAAATATTTTAATACTATCTTAATAATTGAACAGTTCATGGACATTAAAGTTATAGTTATAATGTTAGAAATGTCAATTGGCATCTAGATGTATCATGGCACAGGTTAAAATTGCCAAATCGTACACAAATATTTTAATACTATCTCAATATTTGAACAGTTCATGGACATAAAAGTTATAGTTATATTGTTAGAAATGTCAATTTGCATCTAGATGTATCATGGCACAGGTTAAAATTGTCAAATCGTACATATATCGACCCAATGTTGGTTCGATGTTGCCCACCGTCTTCGACGCTCGATCAACATTAAACCAATATTGGGTGGATATTACGTGTTTAATGGGTTATCACACAAGCTGGTTTAGTTTGAGAAGTCCTGATAGAACTAAATGGACAAACCCTTTCTTGATTTTAAGGGTATCGATTAAAGTAGTACTTTCTTCAAATTTGTCCGCAGGTAGTCCCCCAAACGCGATACGGTAGTCAAAAGTGTTAGAAACATTTGACCGACCTCTTAAAAGTTGGGCTAATGTTGAACTATTAATGGGCCAACGACTTGCATTTTGTGTTGACACGGGATCTTTGGATGAACACATACTAGCTGACTGTACAGGAAGCTTGGACAAAGGGCTGCACACAATCCCTGTTGGTAAGTTATTATTATTATTATTATTATTATTATAAAGCACTGTGTTATCACACGCCTCATGTGATTCAGTCTGAATGTGACAATCTACAGTTCTCAACTCTGGGATTTGTGACGCTTTATTGTTCATGTTATTGTCACTGAGTATGTTATCATGCTCGTGCTGCTTGAAATATCTGATTCTTCCTCCTTCTGCGTTGCAACCCATGTATACATTGAGATCACCAGAAAGGATAACAGAGTTATCATTGTTAGATTGGAAGTCTGACGGTGTGCTGATTTTACAAGCTTCTGACAAGAGGTTTAAAACATCACTAATTTTACTCTTGTCACAAATTCGTCTTAAAATTCTACACCCTTCTATCATTTCGTGTTCGTCTTCACTTAGGAGCACTTTTCTCGCTGTTTCTTTTTCTTCACCGGGAGCACATGCTTTAAGTAACGCTGCAAAACCATTTATACCCGCATGATTCGACTGAGAGTTTGTGAGAAGAGACGTATTAACAACACATTCCGGAGTCACTGTGGCTGTCTCGTTAGAATCATCACACAACAAATCATCTACCACTTCATTTCTATGGTCACTTAAGCCTGGTCTGTCACATGTATCTTGTGAATAATTGGAACAATTGTCATATTGATCAACTTCCGATGATTTAAGCTCAGCATTGTCATATGATAAATCAGAATCACCTGCTAAACTCATAGATTCGTCTTCATTAGCGTTGCAAATACTACTTTTAGACAACTCAATGGCGACATTATCATCCTCAGTCACATCTTTTGAATTATTATATGCTTCACTTTTGTGGCAAAGTGTCCAAAGCATTTGACACCCTCTCTCCATCTCATTCTCATTTTCGCTCAGAAGTAACACCTTAATCTCTTCTTTTTCTTTTCCCGGTTGACAAGTGTTTACTAGGGTGACAACGTCATCTATTTTTGTGAAATTGAGTGGCCTTTCGTGGAAAGCCGTTTTGATTTCTTCTCTGAGCTGTAATACTTCAGTATAATGTGAATTATAAACCATACCCAGTCCCTCCTCGTGGTCGTCTGTTATGGATAGGTCTTCTAACTTCCTTTTGGTACCAGACGTTAGACGCGTTAGACTATCATCAGAAGATATCACATCACGCGTTAGACTATCATCAGAAGATATCACATCAGATTGACTCGAAGTTGACCGGATTTTTATCTCTGGAACAGTAGAACTTGGGTCAAGGACTTTGCTTGCATCTGAGTCTGAATCTGAAAACTCAACTGGTACATCACCTGTTTGTGACAAGGTGTCTTCCGACTGCATATTATCAGTAATATTACCGGAAATAGTGGACACGTCGATATCTTTGTCACATGCTTTGTTGTCACAAAAACTATTTAACAATGTGTTTTCAGTCGCTTCGTCGTCAGATGATTCAAAATTTGAATCATTCTGGCTGGAGTCACAATCACTAGATCGGTCTGGCATACCCATGTGTCTCAAAGCGGCAGCTGCTGTTTTCCTGTCAGCCAGTTTTAACAAAGCGTTGAATCCTTCCGATACCTCATTCTCATCTCTAGAAAGAACTTGTTGAAAAGCTTTCTTTTTTTCTTCTCCGTTAGAACAAGCTGCCAGAAGAGTGATAATAACATTCCAAAACGTGGAATGTGGTCCCGTATTTAAAACCTTGATAATACCATCGTCACCAGGTGTCAGGGACAGCGCATCATCACCAGCTGCCTGTTCAGGATCATATGGGGTGCTCGTATCGTCCTCGTCATCATTGCATTCTGTGTCTGACAAATTAACACGTGTTATTTCTTGATTTGTACCTGATTCTAAATCGTCACCATTGTATTCATCTTTATTTAGAAATCGCAAAGCGATCGATTTCCTTAATTCATCACTTGCATGTGCCACAAGTATATTTGCAAACTCTCGTATGTCGCGTCCGAAGTCGATAGACGTCAGCAAGGCTTGATAACATTTAGCAGGAATATTTTCCTGCGTTGTCCTAAAAAGACTACATCTATTTTTAGCAGCTATCTCCCATTGTTCTGTCCCAGCCATGTACTTCAAAGCACTTGCCGATTTAAGCTTGTCACAACGAATGTACAACAAAAGCGCGGCCCTTTCTACTTTTGTCTTATCAGTACTAAAAAGGCAATTCGTGAATTCCACCATATCATTATGTAGAGAGCTGTATCTCACCAATGTTAACAAAACGTTCATCTTCATATGATTTAGGCTGGTGTCTGGATACGCCATCATAATCCCGTCCTTGATATCAAATTCATCCGAATAGGATATCCTGACTGCGCCGGCATTGTGATCCTTGAAGCATGTTCTATTTTTATCGTGGCAGTAACATGGAACTTTAATTCCATACCCAGGTGGTGGGACACCATTAGATAGGACAACATGGCCTTCGCTTTGGGGCGCAGACCTGTTAGATTTTCGGTTGTTTCGTCTACGTCTTCGCGAAGGCATCTTGTGCAGTAGAGCTGCCAACTATATCAAAAACAACAATACCTTCCAATTGTAGTCCACACCTGTTGAATACACGTACCGATTTATATGTTCCTGAGCGTATTTTCTGCAAATCATTTGACGAAATGTAGTCTACTCTCGATTGCGTTTTTCTTCAAATTGCCTCGATATTTTAATACAATACAAGATTGATCAAGTGAAAGTCACATGGTATACTGTTTAGTTTGCACTGTACATCACCTTATATATACGTACACCTATCAGATTGGTGGCACAACCAATAAGCATCATTGTCCCAATGGTGGTAAACGGTTGGCCCACCGTTTGCAACATCGGCCCAACACTATTAAAACATTGGGGTGTGTTTATTGGTCACAGGGAGAGAAGCGTGTACGCTTTGTGTTGTTCACAGTTTATATTTCCACGCGTACATGCTGAGAGTTCACACACGGAGTTCATTACGAAAACTACACTGTGCATACACAAAATGCTGACCCAATGCTGGTTTAATGTTGGTCCACAGTCCAAGACACTGGCCCAGCTTAAAACAACACCGGGCCAACGTCCGATGTGTGGAGTGGCAAGGCGTCAGATTCTGGTAGGCAGATCCCAAGGGTGAGATATATGCTAGCACTGATTAACCCTTAAAGCGCTGAATTTTTTTCTGAAAACCTTGGAGACTAAAGGGTTTTTTTCACTTTGAAATCATCATAAATGTCTTCGTTAGATCTTTCCGATTCATTTGAATACCTATGTTAGGGGTCTACGGCCATTCGAAATATGTCTACTCTTACAGTGCGGAGATAGACTTTAGTCGTCAGAAACTGACGTCTACAGACGTCAGATTCTGACGACTAAAGTCTATCCCCGCGCTGTAAGGGTTAAAGTGCCACTATTAACCCTTACAGCGCTGAACTATTTTATGTAAACCAAGAAAACAAAGATAAATGTTTTACTCTTTCAGTGCGGGAATCGATTTTAGACTCCGATTCTGACGTCTATAGACGACAGAATCTGACGTATAAAGTCGATTCCAGCGCTGAATTGGTTAACCCTTTAGCCACGGAAGTATATGTAATTTATATATAAATTAATGAGACACAAGTAGGCCCCTACACCATTTGATTTACCAGGACGTAGACGTCTAAAGTAGACGTCTACGTGTTTGAAATTGATGTATTTTCCATTCTTTTGAAGCCAGTAACTGAAAATAGCACAGAAGGATTTAGCAATTATATTAAATAGTTATATATATACACTTTATACAGCTATATGCGCCTTTCATTTATCTAAAAACTTATTGACAATTACGCGTATTTTGCGCTCGTGGATTGACTACCCCTAGTTGCTTTAACTCGTCCTTTACCAGTGTTTACCAATTTCGCATTTATGCGAAAACTACTTCCTTTATCAAGTTCGCATTTTTGCGAAATCCATATGTGCACACTCATTAATTGCAATGGAGATATTTCATTACATGCGTAGTTGAAAATCGCCAACCAGAATGGTCAGTGGTATGAACGCAATTTTCTCTTGCATTTTTAATTTGTGTAATTTGCGCATGCGCATAGCATATATGACCTGTATAGTGCCCGAGGGTTACCTCAGGGGTCCTCCGTAAAAAAAAGTCGGTTCCTGGGGAAAGTTTTATCAGGGAAAAGTCGGTAAAGGAAGAGCTAGATCAATTTATTCGATCAATTTTCTCGTAATGTTTCTGACCTTGTCAAAATTTCGCTCTCACCAAAAATGTCCCATTTTGGAATTTAAACTGTTAAGAACAAATAAGGGGTTTATTATAGTATAATTGTTACTTTATGGACCAAATTGCCACCAGAGTTACACGTGGATAATTCTTTTAATACTTTTTTTTGTTCAGTTAGAGGATTTATATTTTAACAAATTAAAAAAACACTTTTCATGCAATGGTATATGCCAATATATTACCAAGATTTATTTTATTTATATTATTATTTTAATTATATTTACGTTTATTTACCACATTTTTCTGTTTAATGTACATTTATGCTTTCAAATGAATGTATCGCATAGTGTATGGGTATAGGTTTTTCTGTTTTCAAAGTACTTTCATATATTATATAATATTTAATTATAATGGATGTCAAACTTTTTAGACGCTATTCACCTGTAGTGACATCCTTTGCATACGCTTTTATTGTACATTCACGTTATTTTTAATGCTCCACATTGTAGATAATTTAATTTGATTGTATGTATCAAGCCTAATAAAGTAAGCTAACTAACTGAAGACATTTCAGAAGGAACAATAGGGCCTACATTTAAAAAAAAACTTGCTGTTGCATATTATTTTGTTTATGTTCATAGATGCTGAGTGTGTGTTTGTACTTGTTTAGTTTGGCCTACATTGAACCAGGTATCTTTTTGTTTGACAAATATATAGGCCTACATAGGCCTTTACATGCTGCATACATGTTGCATATTATTAATGACACATATTAACAGTATTATTTCACACTTAGGCCTTCTCAGGCACACTTAGCGGTCCATCAGACAGTGACACTTTCGGACAAAGTGGGTGTTAAATGAGATTTGCTCCACCACCAACCCTCCCCCCCCCCCTCTGTACACACGAGGCTTTGAACCGATGCTAGTTTGATGTTGGGCCAGAATCGCAGACGTTTGGCCGGCATTTAAGCAGCATTATTTTCAAGGTATCGTTCTAAAATTATTGAGATTTAGAGGTCTTAAGAGTGGCAGGTGCGATTGATTTGGTGATTGTTTGTCAACACCAAAATTGCATTACTATGTAATTTTAGGTTGCATACGGGATATTAGTAGACATTATACACACTGCTAAATAGCAGGGTAATATAGGCCTAATGTTATAATCTGGTTCTATGTTCAAATCTTCATCACTTATCACCCTTCAATAATTTCACATAGTTGTAATATAGGCTACAACATTTAATCAACCCAACCTTGTAGCAAAGGACCCCAATGAAGTTTTGACTCCTCAGATGGTGTACTTTTAAAAACAGATCAGTTCCCGTGAAGTACCGTTGTTCAAAACCCGGTATTTAAGATGGCGTCCAAAATGGCCGTCATAAATGGGGCGGTTTGGTAACTTGGGTAATTAAGTGGCACAGATTGTCATCATGGTCATATATATAATACCTCTTTTAGGGTTTTGGGGTATAAGGTTTTCAAAATAAGATTGAATACCACGTGTTTGCGCAAAGTATACATATATCTTTATTTATTTCAGTGACATGCATAGTACAATGTCCAGCCAAAAATGGCTTACAAGTCACTCTAAATACAAAATATATCTGCGGGTGTTGATGACAGTGACAGCAGACCCAGTGATGGATTAGTGTTGGGCCAGCGTCGTAGAGGATTGAACGGCATTGATCCAGCAATGGGCTGTTAGGCTGGCCCAACATTGAACCGGAATTTGGTGGGATAGGCCTACACCCTCTGTATGAGGTAAATCGCCAGCACCGGCGATGGTGGCGGGAGGATTCTGGCCCATGAGTAAGACCAATACACTGTTAGCAGTGGTTAGGGCCTATGTTTTACTTTAGGTAGTAGTTATTGTTCAGCCCGAGTCTTGTACGTGAAATAAAACGAGCGGAGGAGTTCTATTTCGAGTACAATGACAAGGGCCGGACAATAACTGGCTTGCAGCACTTGGGTCGAGCTCCTCTTTTTTTTATATATAGGAACAAAAGGCTCAAAGAGCAAACAAAAGACAATGACGCTGTCCCATAACTTACCCAATATAGGCTCAACGTTTCGTGCTTGCTAGGTATAGTGAACGTGATGAAGGTATACATTTACTTCAGGTTTATGTTTGGCCACTGGTTTTGACATTGGAGCACCATTAAAATAACATCTATAGGGAGGATATTTAGTCCACCAATCTATTTTCCAGAAATTCAGCATTATGGGGTGATTGGCTATCATGTGACCCTCTCAGAGGAAACACTTGTGCTCCATCTTGTGGCAACTTTGATTTATTTGTCACAAAATTATTCATACTATATAAGGGGTGATAGATCACCTTTAAATAACCCACAATACTCGTAACCATGAACGAAGAATGCACGATTTCAACTGGATCTAATTCCTACACGATATTTAGTCTATTTTAACAGGGATACATTTAACATGCCTTTTATTGAAACTGATAGGGGCCTAATCATAATCATAATTCACGGTTTTCCACTGTATATCTGCGAGAATATCACATGAATTTTACTTCTATTAAAAAAGACACTGAATAACAACATCTGAGGTATGAACAGAGACAATATAAAGAACACACCAGAGCCGATAGTCATATTCCAATCCCCGGCGTTAATAAAGGCTCGCCAGTAAGTTACATGTTTTTAAAATAATTTCAATTTTGTAACTTCTATTTCTTAGGTATTTAACTAATTATTAATTTACATATGTTTCATATAGCCCTACATATACATATATTTATAGTTTTTCCATTTATTGTAGTAAAGTCTGAAACAATTTAGCCTACTAATCAATGTCATAATTATGTTCAAATAATCCTTCGCATTAAAAATAATCTCGTATCAATAATAAGCTATTACATATAATCACATGTTCATTTATTTTTTCAGTGTCTTGTTCTATTAATTACAAAATCATAATATTCTATCACCAACTAGGGCTATACGATGTGGGCTATTTATTCATGCTTGTTATGCCCCTTCTAACCAAGAAACGCCGTGTTCGCCGAAACCTGTTGTATACGAATGAGATTCATGCTCAAAGAATTACCAGGAAAAATTATGAAAGAATGTGGATCAAATCCAGATTAGAAATAGACAAGCAGATGTACCACACTCAAAGTTTCAAAGTTGTAGATTTGATTACCAAAGCTGAAGAAAAATATTATATGGAAGCTCTTTCAGATAACACTTTTTGACGGCAGTAATATGATACAGCCCAGCAAACACAAGACGCTCACCCAATGTTGGTACAATGTTGGGCCTGTGTCTGAGACGATGGGTTAATCGTAGCGCAGCGGTATCGTGAGTTGACAGCTTCAACTAGCGCCTCTGCAGAAGAGGAACCTGTAAGTAGGCTAGGCCTACCTGTAAGAGGAATGAGCTTTTTAAGAAGAAGAGGGAAGAAGAAGAGTCATAGCAATAAATCTCAATACGTAAGCATCATAGTGCCAAGGTTTGAAGGCGAGTGGATAAAACTCTGGGAGAAATAGCAAACCAAAATTAGGAACATAGAATAGTGTCGAGATACAAACAAAACTCAACATCATTGGGCTGTGGCCTGTGCTCAAACATGATAATAAGATTCTTTGTCGCTAATCTATAAACACAACTCCTTGCAGCTTATTACAAAATCCCGCGTTGGACATGTTGTAAAGTAGGCAGAACCTCACTTATAAATATCATCAACGCTAACCCAGGTTTAATAAGACATGACAGTGACGTGTGAAATGCAATTTGAATTAAATATATATTGGATCTGACAAGTTGATGATTGGTTGGTCTCTACACAATTTCAATGGTAAATTATGCGTCAAAGTAGGCCTACCCGTCTTATATTTTGACAGTGAGCGATAATGCAATAATTTCACTTTCAGTGGCCATGCCCATCATGCCTATGGTCATCGGGGGGTATTTTCGCGCGGTGGGTATTTTCTTTCATTATTGTTTTCACAGGGTTCCCACGATCATATAAAATCATACAAAACCGTGGAAAATAAAAAATAAAATTCAGGCCTAGAAAAGTCAAGGAAATTAAAAAATTTGGCAAAACTTTTGCCAAATTTTTTAGCCAATTTTTTTAATTTTCTTGATTTTTCCATGACTTTCCTTGACTTTTCCACGACTTTTGCTAAAAGTCATGGAATTTTAAATTTTTTCCTAACTATCAAGTTTATGAATGAGATATATGCAAACGTCAAACGGTGTTCATTTCAGTGCAATATTAGAAAATACAGCAGTCGTTCAATTAATAAGGTGTGAGCTTTTACTAGTTTTAGGTACATGATCAGTCCCACATGACATAATACTACCATACATTCTGGTCAATCTTACTAAGTTACTCTAATGAGCTTCCGTACAAAATCTGCTCACGCTCGTACTTCAGCTCTAAGCCTATGCCAGCGATGCTCATAACCTGTCTGGTAAACTGGAAAGCTTGTGGAAAGAACTGTTTACAGCATTAACTTTCACAGCATTCTATTTAAACAACATTCACTTTTCCAACGGCGTACAATTGAGGATAATTGCCAAAGTAGGTAGATTATGAAAGAAGTTTTTTTTCTTCTGATGTAAATCATTTTTCTGAATCATGGCTGATCATCAAGTTCTCTGACGCAGCATGATGGACAACAACATGACTGGCGGTTACACAAGATTAAAATGTTCGCATTAGAACGAACAAACCTGCGGGGTGCCTAATCCACGTTTTCAGCTTTGATCTTTCCTCGTCTATTTCTGTTCCAGTGGAAATATATTAAAAATAAGACTTGTATGAACTGGCTTGGTGATATATTAGTCCAGGGATATTAGTCTAAAACTCATAGAAACCTGGAACAAATTCGTAACAAGCTGGAAATTTCAGCATATATTGTTGAGACAACATAGAAAAACATATCAAAAGTCCTCTGAGATCCCCCTGGTATTAGTGCCCGAAATGGGGGTAATAAGGGGGTAAATAGGAGTAATAATGGGAATAATAACGATAACTTTAAAACTATTTACCTGGATTCATAAAAATTGTATCTAAACATATGTTTATTCCCCTGCGGAATCCATTACAAATATTTGTATTAATTTTTAGCCACCGTTTCATCCCCAAAACTGGTAAATAGGGTAAAATAGAGGTAATAACCATAATTTATGATCTATTTGACCTAGATTCATAAACTGTGTATCTAGCATCGGATAATTTTTTGTTAAAACACTTCTAAAATTTGGAGACCTCCCCTTAATTACCAACAACAATTTTTTATATCAATTTTCAACCACCCTTTCCTCTCCATAAAAAGTAAATATGGGTAAAATGGGGGGTGATAACCGGCGAAAAATTAATACAAATAATTTTAATGTATTCCGCAGGTGCTAAAACATATATTTAGATACAGATTTTATGAATTTAGGTTGAATACTTTTAAATGTATTGTTAATACCCATTGCTTACCCCCATTTACCCCTTAATACCCCGATTTCGGGCACTAATACCTGGCGGATTTTAGAGGACTTTTGATGTTTCAAGAACATATGCTGAAATTTTCAGCTTGTTACGAATTTGTTCCGTGTTATTATCTAATAGCCCTGGACTATATATCCTAATGGCGACAGACATGGGGTACATGTATTCATATCCAGTACAACGGATCACCAATATAGAGTAAAATATATTATTTAATAATATTCAAAGATTTCTTACTGCTATTAAATCATTGATACAGTCTAAAATATATATTTGTTGTAAGTATATGCTACATATAATATGTTATGACTACTGAATAGGTGTGAGATAACATACTATCAGAGTTATATCGATTCAACTAAAACTTCTGCCCGCTACAGCATCATGCGGCCCTGGTCTAAGAGTGACGAAACCACCAGTGGCATCCATTTGTTTGATCAGACCCCTGGTTAAGCTCAATGTACATCTAAAGTCTGATACCGATATACGTCTCATAGTGAAAACCACATCACAGAGTGTCAGAACTGGGCCTATCACATTTCTTTTGAGTATGTATTGATAGTGTGGACAAGGCCGGAACCAGCTCTTCTATTTTAATTCAAATTAGAACAAATTACACATTTTAATACAATTAAAATTCACAAAGAAGTAGTCACATAGACTCTATGCCCTAATAAAATATCATTTTAAAACGAGGATGCCCACAGTATCTTTTAACAATGCAAAAGTAGGCTTACCGGTATATCAACCAAAGTTCTTCAGTTGACAGTGTTTACATTACAACACGTACTACAGACTGCTGATCACCAGATGGCGACACAGACTCACAGTCGTCTCCATGTGGTAGAAATGTAAATATTGTCAACTAAGGTAATTTAGGTGATTCAAGTCCAATTTTACATGGTTACAAGATAATGCATGCATGCATGTTTTGAAATGTTATTTTATTAGGGGCATAGAGTCTCTGTGACCACTTTTTTGTGAATTTTAATTCTATTAAAATGTGTGATCTGCCCTGATTGGAATCAGAATTGGAGAGTCTGTACCGGCCTTCTCTACACTATCAATTGAATACATGCATCCACCTGTCACACCCCTTGGACCTTCAGGCTTGTGTGGTGGTGACAGCTTGGGCTTTAAAGTTTTTTACGTTGTGTCACATTGGGATGGGGGGGAGTTGGTTGGGAATGAAAGTGGTAAAATGACCCTTGGAATGTCGGCACTATAAATGTGTTTCAATAGGCCTGGCATTTAGGGTGGTAAGTAAAGCCACTTGGATGGAGCCTGCGGGTCCAGCCCTCCGGGACCTTCATTTTGTCAAATCTGAATCATTTTCACTCAATTAAAGTTGTGGATCACTTTAGCGAGGCACAACTTCAAGTGGTTGAAAATTCGAATTTAATGATTTGGCGGTTAAGCTGTCACGATGCATTGAAGCATTATTTTACAACCCTGAAAACATAAGTAATTTTTCTACAACAAAGGGTTTTAGAATGAATATTTCCATAAAACTGGTTTACCAATACACGTACATGGTAATTTTCTTTAATTTTTTAACCACATCAAATCATCTTCATCCACTACAAATTGAGAATTGCGACAGGATGAAGATGACAATGGTAAATTTAGGCTTGAAAGGGTTAACCAAGTACAATTGACAGCTCTCCTGGCAGAGCTAATTGGGCCAAAAAAATCACTTTGCATGCCTCAAGGCTAGTTCAATGCTCTCGTAAAAAAATTCAGGAGAGTATTTTTTAGCTCTCTTCCCATTTCCTTTTGCGGAGGACTGCTGTATGTTGTCAAATTACTATTTTTCATTGTCGGGAAATACTTTTCAAATATCAGTACGTATGTTTGCATTACTGTACTTTTACAGATCATTAAGAAATCTCATTTTTATCTCCTTCCTAGGTTAAGATACGTAATTAAATGTGTCATGGAGAATCTTCATAAGAGATTAAAAAAGGTCACTGATGAGTCAATTGCGATAGGAAATCTGCTGGAAAAGTTTACCGGACCATCATCTGATGATGGCTTTGAAATTGAATTCATTGTGAGTGAACTGGAGAAAAATGTGAAGAGACTTGGGAGAATAGTACAGCCTTTGTGTAATGGTAATCATTCTGAAGATGGACACTCAAGAGTGGGCGCATCTGTTTCTCGAGCTCCTTTTATACTAGAGGAGTCAGGAAATGATTTGTCGCGGCTCGTGGATAATCTAGAAGACCCCAAAGATAAAGACGAGGATGTAGATTCTGATGCCACTGAGGAATTATCAGACTTAACCATTGACTTTAACATAAGCGGAACTGGAGAAAATAATAATTCACAAACTCGGCCCAAGGTAATTTTTTATATTGCACTTTATTAAATTTTACATTATGAGTCAATAAATCAACAAACCCTATTGCAATTATCCTTAAGGCTCTCAATTAAATAATTACAATTTCCACCCACTTGAAGTTGTATTTCTTTACCATGATTTACCACTTCAAGTGGGTGAAAACATCCATGTTATTTTAATTTGAAACACATTTCGTTCCTAATATATATCACTGATTTATTCTGCTTATAAAACAGATTGAAAATTATTATACTTGTGATGAGCAGGTTAAAAGTTAATTGCTCATAAAGCCCCATAAAGTTAGCTTCCCATCCGCAAAGATGAGATTTGCAAACCACTCCTAATATAAACACTGGCAGGTGTAAAAAGAGAAATGACCCCCTAAACACCCGAGCTCACTTGAAAAAAGACCCCTTTTTATTTGCCATTGAGTGAAGGTTGAACAAATGACCCCTTTTCTGTATCTTATACACTCTTCGCTTTAAAAATACCCCTTAATGGAGGTTTTAGGTCATTTTGACCCCCTAAACGCGTAACGTGCGTAACGCGTGTTTTTCACGAAAAACAACCCTAATAACATCAGTCATTGACAATAACGTCCGACCAGCCGCCCGAGGCAGGTTAAAAAGGCCCAGGTCGGATAAACTGTCCGCATCGGCCGCCCGGTGGTTGGGTAAAGTTTTCATAGTTTGAGCCCTACATACTACTTCCAGGTCCAGTTAAAAGTCACCAGGGAAGACAAAAATCACAGTTTACCTGCCCTGTTGTCTAGTATAAAAAAACCCCTAATGTCAATGGCTGTAACATGTTTTCTCCTTCACGGATAGAAAGCCAGCCTTATAGGGAACAGTCCCCATGGGGTCTTTCCACCACGATACCCATCTTCAAGTGAATGAAAGTTAATGTGATTTGTGAAATTCAACTCTGAGCATATAATTATCTGTGTTTCAAGATTGAATGCTTATTTTACTTTTAACGGCCGGTTATACATTTGTTAATAAAAACACAGATATGTTACTGAAGTCGATATCAATGATCTGGGAGTTAAAACTTGGTCATAACATTCGTCTTGTCATGCAAACTAGCAAGGCAAAATATTTTAATAATTTAAATATTGAAATGTCATGTTTTTATGTATTTAGTCTGTGGAACTTGATGTCAAAGATGTAGATGATTTGATGAGTGCATTCAATAAAGAAGATGATGATTTTGGAGATGTTGATTTTGATGAAAGTGACATTCAGGTGAGGGGTTCAAATGTAAACATTTGATGAAATATAACTTCATTAACCCTTACAACGTGAAAAATTTTGGTTCATGCATTAGAGATATAAGTTTTTTTTGCAATTTCAAATCATCATATTTATGTCTCAGTTAGCGTTTTCCGTTTCATTTGAATACTAGTACCTGTGTTATGGGTCTACGGCCATTAGAAATATTTAATTCTTTCAGTGCGGGGATTGTCTTTGTCTATAGAAGTCAGATTCTGATATCTAAAGACTGGCCCTGCGTTGAAAGGGTTGATATGAAGAGAAATTATGCTCTGATAGTTAATGTACACACCATACTAAAATAACTTATAATGTTAGTGTTGAAAAAATGATATGGCTATGAAATTGTAATCCGATATTTCCATTCAGATGATGATCATTTGCAGAGTGATAAATTGCTGATTAAATTATGTGTTCTTGTTATTTCGTTATCATATTGTTAGCACCTATTTAAATTCATTAGATAGTCACCCTCTCATGCTTGGCACATAGAATATCCTATTCTTAATTAGGTTGAGCTTTTGAATGTGCAGTAGAGATGATAAAATGTGGACAGCAGAAATGGCCGTTAACATGGTAAGGAACTTCGAGGGTGATAAAACATCCCTTATCATCAAAGTTTGTGACCTAGCAAGGTACCTCCATGTAAAGAAGGAATGATATCATGATCTGATGCCTGATCGTGCTCCTTTCCTGGAAAGGCCTGCCTTTCCTGACCCTGCTCTTTATGAAGTACATGTACATAAGATATTTAGCTGATTTCTTGGTTTGAATTATCCTTGTGAATTGCGCTGCTGTTGATTACATTGTAAAAGTATATTTTGCCTGTATTGGGCAAATTTTCTGGCTAATAGTCTTCACAAATACTTAGCCAATAGATTACTAAACATTCTCCTTGGGTAATATTTTCCTGTTTCACACAGTGCATAGAAGAAGCAGAAAACAGCTATAATGCAGAAGAGAGCAGTGTTTCCCATGCTGCTGAGGACAATGATGATTATGGTGAGTTTTTGCCTTCTTGCACCACCTGTTTTGCCGAATTTTTTTTAGTAACTCGGATTTTTCCTAGGACACAAATTCTGATTTGATTAATTTTGAAGACGATTTGACTCTTATTAATAAGTAGTTAAAATATTGCTGACATTCACAATCAGTTATAATCTCCAAGCTATTCATTGATATACTTAACTGCCCGTCATGGCAATCATTTGA
Organism: Flabesymbios commensalis; assembly: GCA_964017125.1. Lineage (NCBI taxonomy): Eukaryota > Metazoa > Annelida > Polychaeta > Terebellida > Flabelligeridae > Flabesymbios > Flabesymbios commensalis. The sequence continues at coordinate 25,178,502 of OZ024910.1, forward strand.
CTTTTAATTATTATCAAAATAGTCGGAGGTGATCCCTCTTTTTTGAAATATTTTTTCTATGTTGCCTCCACCATATGATATGTTACATCTGTGTTTATTTCAGAGCATACTGACATTATGTCATTGTTGTGTAAATTACCATTTTTACTGGCTGAATTATGAGAAAATTCAGTTTTTCATTTACTTACCGGTTCCTACCATATGACCAAATATATCTTAAGATTTTTATCATCGACTTGTCTTTATAGATCCCTCCAATCAGCCAACAGAACAGAAATATTTGGACACTCTTAAGAAATATTTTGGTTACGGAAAATTCAGGCCGTATGTATTTATACACAAATATATTTAATTTGCAATATTTGCAATATTTATATCTCTATTAATATAACTTATTTTTATTCTGTGACTTCTTTATTTCACTGATATTTTAGGTTTATCATATATGTGAAATTTAATCAGAAAATAAATTTATATCATTGCAGATTGCAGTGGAAGATTATTAATTCTATCCTCAATGAAAAACAGGACAATTGTGTTATCATGGCAACAGGTAAATTTATTTATAGTCTGAATTTTGTTATTGAGTTAGAGTGATAACAAATAGTGATAACAAATAACCTTTATCCTAAAAAGTAAAATTTTAAAAAAATTCAACCACTTTTCAACCACTTTTCAACCACTTGTGTTTTGCTACAGCGATCCTCAAGTGGTTGAAAATTGCCATATCATATTTGTTTAATTTTAGACCGAATATTTACAAATCTTGATGTTTAAGCAGTCGATTTATTCTGAATAACAGTGTTTTATTTGACTGATAAAACAGAAAAAACGACTACCGGTATTGACATGATCAGCAGGCAGAGGGTTAAAGTGTTTTTGAAATGAATATTTCTACCCTTATCCCGCGTAGTTGTTCACTTCCTTTTTTCATTCATTTGACACAATTTGCTTGAAGCTATATACAGACCTAGTAGGGTCTCTCCCTGAATATAGTAATTCTAGTTTCTAATGTGATTAATCCACAACATTACAGGTTATGGTAAAAGTCTCTGCTACCAGTACCCGTCAGTGTTTACTGGTAGGACAGCTGTCGTCATCTCTCCTCTCATCTCCCTTATGCAGGATCAGGTTATTGGACTAAGGTAGGTCTAATTCTGGGCATCAAAGTGTAATACATCGAAAGAAATAGACAGTAGTCAATTGTACTTACTTTGAAATAATTGTTTTTGAAACTTGATGATGTTTCAACTTGCTTCTGCAAGCCTTGATCACATACTGTGATCAAAACTTGCTGAAACAAGTCAAAACGTTTTAAAGTTTCTAAAACAATTGTTCCAAAGTTAGTACAATTTACCACTGTATTTTTATTTTGATTCTTAGAACCATAAATAATATTTTTTAAGCATAAAAGCTGAGATATCCCTCTTTTTGAAGACACAGTAGCATTTTCTATGAAATTGATTTTCACAATAAATCAAATGAAATGGCAGTATGTCCTTAACTTATAAAATTTTCTATCCAATGAATATTTTTCAAACTATGTTATTTTGTTTGTAAGTGTGATTATGTAATTTAAATGTTTTCTAAAAAAAAAAGAAATTGTATCTACTTACTGTATGTTCCCATTACTTATAGTATTGTATTTTTTTGTAGCATGGTGAATATTGATGCTTGTTTTTTGGGAAGTGCACAGGACAACAATGCAGCTGTGAAAAGAAAACTGATGGAGTGATTTATTTTTGAAAATTATTAGAATTCATTTCTTTTTCACATGATAGAGCCTATGATTCAAAATGCGTATCAAATTTACAAAGAATTTAACATCTACCTGTGCAATTTATATTTACAGATAAACTTATTAAACTGTTCATTTAATAAGATCTACCTTGATTCCCAAGCTGGTGGATCAAAAATTTCAAAACAAATTTCATGAAGTCATATCTATGGTGTTGATGAAAATTTAATTTCCAGCTAATAGAGAGATTTTCCACATTGCCAATTATAGGACATTTACGTGAACTCACTTATCTATGTTAACCCTTCACCCCACATCTTATATAATTTAAATTGCCACCAACTTGAAGTTGTGTCTCGCTACTGTGTGAAAATTACCCACATATCTTTAATTTCAGTTTAAGCACACATTTTCATTCCCAATAATGGTGGTTTAACAGATTGTATTCTTGATTAGCTGTTAAGGAGTTACTTTACATAACTTAACTGTAATTGTGTTGTATTGCTCTGGCCAGCTAGATTTGATGGTAATTAGTATTTGGTAGTATCAATGTGAATAATAATTTGCTATTTTTGTTTTGTAGTGGAGGTTACAGAGTTGTATACATGACACCAGAATTTTGTGAAAACGGTGTTGATACTTTACAAGAATTGGACAGAAAAGTTGGTGAGCATTGTAGTAACATTTCACCCTTTCCGATAAGCATGACTGTAATCCTTTTTAATCTGCTTTATTTGCAGGTTAAATAACATATATTGAGAATGAAATGAGTGTCTGAACAATAAGATTTACAAATATTTGGTCTCAAGTTAACCCTTTCAGGCCTGAATTTACCATTGTCATGTTCATCCACTACAAGCCTCACAATTCTAGACTTGTAGTGGATGAAGATGACATGAAGTGGGTAAAAAATTGAAGAAAATTGCCATGTATTGGCAACAGTTTCTAGGAATTTTTTCTCCTAAAACTCCTTAGTTGCAGGAAAATTAAATCTGTTTTCAGTGATGTAAAATGATGCTTTAATGCATCGTGGGGGTTTTAAAACAAATATGAGTGATTTTCACTCACTTGAAGATGTGGTTTACTGTAGCCAGACACTTCCAAGTTGGTGAAAATTTAATTTCCAGCTAATATAACTTAGCGGGAGAGGGATAAAGGGGATCTATGGTCTCACTTTTAGAAGGATCAGTAAATTAAAAATATTGTATTAGCTATTTTTAGTTAGTTTTTAGTTAATCTTCAGACTGGAAAAGTACTCTGGAGTGGATTTTTAACAGGGGCTATATATACAACAGCTTGCATTAGCATTGTACGCTAAGTGAGCCTAAACAACTTACCCATTCTCAATTAGAAATTAAAGAATCGAGGGCTATAGGAGAAGGTCCCATTTGAAATGTCTGTATTTTCAGTTGTCTCTACCATACTATATCTTATCTACTTTTGACATCTCGTTGAAACACCCCTGTCCATATCCAGGAACATGATGTATTTCAGATCATGTACATCAGTGAAATGAGGATACTTATGAAAAACAGCAGCAGATATTAGATGTGTTCAAAAATTTTGAAAATAAAAATGTATCCGAGTGGTGCAAAATTGATATAATGCTCATATGTTATTTTGATTTAATTTTTTTCACAATTTTAGTTCAATCGGGCGAATGCCAGATCAGCTTTTGTCATGACGCATTGTCCACCTGTCTGTTTGTCCATCCATTCGTCCACAATTCACGAAAACCGCTTTTTCTTCTAGAGAATTTAAGATTTCATCTTATTTGTGTTTGATGTATTTATCTTGTGTATTACAGGAATAGATCTTGTGGCGATTGATGAAGCACATTGTGTTTCTCAGTGGGGACATGATTTCAGAAGTGCATACAGATCATTAGGAAACCTACGGCAGAATTTACCGGGGGTAAATATCTAAATAAAAATAATAGTATGTAGAGAATATATGATATCATTTATCTATTCATTGTTTTGCCATTTAAAACTATTCAGATTAATGAACAAAACTTTCAATAAAATCTTGGCAGAAGTGCAATTCATGTATGAATGAAAAATATGAAATTCAATACTTTAGTACATGCATATAAAGTTAATGCAAAATTGACTAGGGTCTTGCAAACACAGTGCGAAAACCCAGGATGTTGGTTCACCCAATGTTGTTTTCATATTGGGCTATGCTAGTCCAGCGTCAAACATGGTGGCTCAACATTAAAACAACACTGGATCAATGTCTCCTCTTGTTTGTTACGTGCAGCTCCCAATTTCCCATTTCGGAAAATTGGTGAAATTTTTTATATGTATTCAGTTGGTAAGTCAACTGAAAGCTCAGAACCCCCACATTGTGATGAACTATAATATAAATATATATATTTTTTCACTGGATTAATTTATTTCAAATGTGCATAAATGCTACAAGGGGAAAGGGTGGTTAAAATGTTAATCTGAAGATAATTTTTTCTGGATATTATCTTGTGGTCACAAGACTAAAATATATATGTATTACATGCACAGTATATGTATGATCGCAGGTGCCGATGATGGCGCTAACTGCCACTGCTACACCTGAGGTCAGACAAGACATCATCCGCTCACTACGTCTACGCACTCCACGTATCACTTGCACAAGCTTTGACAGGTGAAAATAAATGACTACCTAGATCACTGATGTCGACTACAGTAGCCATTCAGTGTTTTGATTAGTACCTGTATAACCACTTGTTAAGAAATATAATATGTTCTAAATCTTGGAACACTGGGATCTAAATTTCATAAATCACAGTCGCTTCAGTCACTTGAAGCTGGTGATCTCAGTAGCGAGACAAAACTTCAATTGACTGAAAATTTAAATTGCATGGCTCAGTGCTCTAGTGGTTAAACATATATAGATATATTGTTTGATATTTTTTACATTGAGGCTGTGGATAGAATATCTATTCTTAATGTCGACGCCCCCCCCCCCCCCCTCCCCCCCACTGCTCACAACTTTACCAGCTTCAAATATGAAAAAAAAAATATTTCATCCCAATGAACATGTTCAGGGGTGAGAAACGGATTCCGGTCTTGTAATATTCTTTTCAGTCTTGGAATAATTTCCCACTCCTGCATGTTGCATTAACCCTTAAAGCAGTGAATTCTTGAGGTAAAATCCATGGAGATCAAAGGGTTTTTATCGTTTTGAAATCATTATAACTATCTTAGTTAGCTCTTTCTGATTCATTTCAATAACTATGTTATGGGTCTACGACCTTTAGAAATTTTTTTACCCTTACTTCGCGGGGATCGCCTTTAGTAGACTAAAGTCGATCTCTGCACTGTAAGGGTTGAGAATATTGAGCGATGTTTGGCATATGCACCTACACGTTATATATTAAGGTTGTAGTCATAGTTGATCACAAGCTTAACAGATTAATATATAATATGAACCTAATATTTTTTTAAATATTTTTCATCCAGTCAGCAATGCCAGCTGCAATCAATGCAGAAAATAGGGTTATGAAATTTTTGATATTACACTATATATAAGATTGTGGTGATCATATTTCAGGCCTAATTTGTATCTGTCGGTGACAAAGAAATCTGGTAATGTGTGTAAAGACCTGAGAACTCAGATGCAGAAAACAGATGACCATCACTGCCATTTCACCGGACCCACTATCATATACTGCCCAACTAAAAAAGCAGCAGAAGACGTACACAATATGGTCAAAAGTACATGGTCATTTCATTTTTGGGAAATTGAATATTTTTTAATTTATATTCACTTTAAAGTTCTGTTTTGCTTCAGTGACACCCCAGTAAATGAAAAATACTCAGCTATAGAAAATTCGTTTAATAAAAAATATACCAGCATACAATATTTATCATTATTGTTCATTTCTCCTTCAAATTGTCTTGTTTGAAGGTCAAGTTGAAAAGGTTAAAAAATGGCTAAGCACTTCAAGAAACATTGTTTGTGATTTTTATAAGAAATGGCATTAGGTACACACTTCTTGTGTTTCTTCTTATCATGTTATAATAATGATATATCCTCACTTTTTTGTGTTTATATGTTACACTCACTACTTAGTTCTAGGAGTTCGATCTGGTCTTTATCATGCTGGACTTTCTATGGGAGTGCGACGTAAAGCTCACCAGCAGTTTATTAATGATGAGCTGGATGTAGTAGTGGCAACTGTGGCATTCGGCATGGGTATTGATAAACCCGATGTCAGGAAAATTATACATTATGGAGGTTAGTTAACCCACTAAAATATATAATTTAAATTTTCACCCACTGCGTGAAAATTTCCATATATTGCCAGTTAGTAAAAGTGGATTATAACCGGAAATTGTCTGGTAAAATATCTAAAAAAAATAGAAACTTAGGGTGCCATTTATCACCAGGCATTCTGAGTGAGCCATGACAATTTCCAAATCAGGGGAGTACACCAGGATTGACAACCAACTAACATACGATGTATCGTAATGCACGTCAGTGTGAACTTTGTCACCTAACTGTTAGGTCTATTAATTGTCCCAAGGTATATGGCTATAATAAAATGAGCTATATTAAAGTTAAATTCAATGTAAATTGTAACATATCTCTATAGGAAAAACACAAAGAGTAATTTATTTTATTGAAATATAATGATGAAAGTTGATTTTCAACGTTACATTTTATATAAATATCTTGCTAATAGGGGTCTAATTGGGAGTTAATATAAAAGTGTGGTACAAAAGACATACCTATAAGAAGAAGTGTTTATTCAACCATAAAAAATTAGTAAATGAAAGATGAGTGAAATAAAATTTACAGGGTGGTTTTGGAGACCTCCATTAAGACCACAAGGTCGCTAGCATGGAGGCCACCCATGATATCATCTATATAAACATATAACATTTTGAAGTTATGAGTAGTAAACATATGAGCTATACATGTGAAGTGAGCGAATATAATAGCTTTACTATAAAGTTTAACCTATAGACGTAGTAGTTATATAAAAGATAAAGTATGAAAAAATAAACTTTGATTCTGCCGTGCAAAACCAAAAGGCAGCATCTGCCTGCTTTACAAATAGGCTGATCCTGCCGTTTGGCTCCACAGAGCAGAATTCACTAGTTCAAATTGATACTGCATACATAGCAGTTTGAGATATTACAATCAGTAGCATATGTGTCTAAAAATATAAATTTGACATACGTTGAAAACCCGTTAAAACTATGAGTGTGTACTTTATCGGTTATTGATCGTGGCATGCTATTTACAGTTTTTGTTAATTGATCGAACACAAGCTTTGGCAAAATTATGTTTTACAAAAGGTATGCGTAATTTATGTTGATTTCTTGTATTATGAGCATGGATTTCAGAATTGAGCCTAAGATTAAATACATCAAAGTATTTTGGGAGTAAATTATGCTCGTATTTAAAGTAACATTTTTATAGTTGAAGGCGATATATGTCGTTTATTTGAGGTTTAATTCTTTAAATATCGGATCTGTGTGAGACAGGCGAGATTCCTTACGTATTATTCGTACTGCTCTTTTTTGCAATTTAGAAACTCAACTGTTTTCGCTGCCCCATAAAATAATGCAATAGTTAATATGTGGTATTATTAGAGAATTGTAGATATTAATGAGAATATTTTGAGGAAGGGTGAATTTTAGTTTGTTCATTATACCTATTCTGACTATTTTATTTGAGACTTTGTTTAAATGATTTTTCCAAGTAAGATTCTTGTCAATGATCACCCCTAAAAAGTTAAAATTATCAACACATTCAATTTGTATTCCATTTATTTTGACAATTGGTAATTTAATTTGTTTCTGTGGTTTTCTGAATATCATGAATTTCGATTTAGCAGAATTTAGTGATAATTTGTTTACTTTCAACCAAGTGCTTATTTCTGCTAATTCTTTATTCAATTTGTTATTTTTGTTGAGATTGCTGAAATTAGCGAATAGTGTAGTGTCATCTGCGTATACAATGAATTTAAATAATTTACTTGAAAAAGAAATATCGTTCAAATAAATAATAAATAATAGTGGGCCCAAGATAGAACCCTGAGGAACTCCTGTGGTAATTGGTATGTATTCTGACTTAATATTGTCGTCTTCTACATATTGTAATCTATTAGAGAGATAGCTTTCTAGAAGTTTTAATGGACAGTGTATAATACTGTAATGATTTAGTTTATTTTAGAGTATTGTGTGATTCAGGGTATCAAAGGCTTTAGAGAGGTCCAAGAATATGCCAAAAGGAGTTTCTCCTCTATCCATATCTTGTGTGGTTCTGTCAATTAATTCCATAGCAGCCAATTCAGTTGAGTGGTGCTTTCTAAAACCGTATTGACCGCTATGGAACAAATTATTTAGGTTGAAATAGTCATTAATTTGGTTACAAATAATTTTTTCGAAAATTTTAGAGATAGATGGTAAGATTGAAATCGGTCGGTAATTTTCTAAAAGCGATGGATCCTCTTTTTTATGAATTGGTATTACCTTGGCGATTTTCAATTTTTCAGGAAAAATGCCTGTATTCAGAGACTGGTTAAGGGTGATAGTTATTGCTTCAATTAAGGGTTCTTTAATATACTGTAATAATTTTGTGGATAATCCATCCGGACCGGTGCTATGTCTTGTTTTAAGTTCATTGATTATTTCAGTGACAGTTGTGCTATTTGTTGGCTCAAAGTGAAATGTCGCAGTTGTGGGATTTTTTAGATAATGGTTGTAAGATTTGTTAGAATCAATGATGATTGCAGATTCCAATTTTGGACCAATGTTACAGAAATATCTGTTAAAGCTATTTACAATGTCTTTTTTATTGTTTGTTAATGTCCCGTTTATATTAAACAAATCTGGGAATTTATGTTTCTTGTTATTTTTATTTAGAATGTTATTTATAGTCGACCACGTCTGTTTAATATTATTTTTATATTTGTCAAAACAGGAATTATAATATTGTTTTTTCGCTGTATGGATGCTTCTTTTCATAATAGTATTAAAAGTTTTAAGGTTAGTTGTTCTCGTTTGAAAATCTTCAGAGTCAGGTGACGTTTTTCTCAGTTTTCTATACATATCGTTTCTGGTATTTATAGATCTTATTATGCCTATATTTTGAATTGAATTTAGAAATAATAATATTATTGACAAAGTTGCTGAAATGTCGGGCAAATGATATAGAGGGTGGCACAACAATATACTAACAAATTTTAAAAATGTTTTGGCTGCTCTTATCTTTTTCATATTTAACTGTAGCACCTCGTGACATTGAATCATACTATCAGGAGATTGGTCGTGCCGGTAGGGACGGGCAGGATAGCTCGTGTCATGTGTTTTATACAGCTGGGGACTTCAACACCAATAGGTAAGAGACTCTGTAGACAATTCACATTCAAGTTAACATTTGAAGAGTATGAATAGGTATATTAATTATCTGTAGGTGCCATTTAAATCTGAATTTCATTATTTTACATTTTATTGAATATTCATTTAGCTTCCGACCAGGCTCCCCTCAAACATGTTATATGGTTACAGCAATGTACCACAAGTGATTTCTGTGTTGTCCCAGGCATTGGGCGATATGGTTTGTGAACCTGTATAGGATCATTGAACCTTTCAGATAAAACAGGAGCCTAATTATCTCAACATGTCTACTGCCTATTATTTTTTGTGATTTTATTTTATATTTTACCAGGTTCTTCTTGAACGATATACAAAACCAGTCATTTAGGGATCACAAAACACAAATGCTTCGTAAGATGGAAGACTATCTGAGTACTCCTAAATGTAGACGAAGGTGAGTTAGGTATACGTGGATAACCACAAGACATTGACCCAATGCTTGTTTAATATTGGGCCAGCATCTATGATGCTGGCCCAACATATATACCAGAATGATGTCAAAGTTTTGTGTTTACTGGGAATATGTTTAACCACACACCATAATACATGTAATTCTATAAGTGTTCCAAAACTAAATTGCATCACAGCTCAACACATTGTGATAATGTATTCACATTGAAAGTCTCCTGTTTTTATAAATAGAATATCAATCACAGCTAGAGGCTCCCTTTTAGTTCACAATCGGCTAAATATTTGGTAACTTCATGATCATGTCTGTAAACCACATGATCAAATAGGTGTGAGCTTAAGGGTTAAATAAATTACACTGAATCATTTTAAGTGTATATTTTTGTGTGCAAAAACAGAACTTAAATTTAAGAGAGGGTTATATTTATGTGTCTGTTGTGTATTAACCTTTGTGCTGTGAGACCCGTATTACTATATAAATGTATACATGTATACAGTTCCATGTATATTTAAGAAGAAAATAGATGTCACTGTGGTGGATAAAATAGTTTGTAGGACTGTAGTTGCTCAGCTAGTTAAATAGTTCTATTTGGCAGTTGAAATTTGCTTCAGCAATTCCAGGTTGAAATGAATGAAAAATTGTAACAAACAATTGAACAGGACAAAGTGATATGACCTGCTTGGTAATATATAATTGTAATAAGCTACTATTTATTTTTTTGTGCACCATAAAAATGTGCACAGTGTTAACCCTTTGCCTACAGATCACGACTAGAGTCGTTTTAAATCTGTTTTATTAGTCGACAAGATCACTGTTATTGGGAATGAAATGTTTGTCTAAACATCAAGATTTGCAAATATTTTTGCTCAAATTAAACAAGTATGAGTAATTTTCAGCCACTTGAAGTTGTGGGTCGCGGTAGCGAGACGCAACTTCAAGTGGATTAAAATAAAAATAAATGAACTTATAAGGTTGGGGTTGATCGATGAAATATATTGCAGGACTATACTTACACATTTTGAGAATAGAGATGTATCAGACATCGGTGGAACGGAGCGATGCTGTGATAACTGTACCTCAAGGTAAAATTAAAGATAATTTGTAATATGTATAATCTTAAACTTTAAATAGCAGAGGTAGATGATTCATTTTTATCTAGCTGTTACCTGCTACAGTGTACTTATATTTCAGATATTTCATAGTGTACAGATATTTCAGATATATTTATAGTGTCACTGTGTTGAATTGTCATGGAAAATTTTAATTGGCCTCAATAATTTTGACATGTGATGAGACTTCATTTTGTCGTTCTGTCACTTACATATTATATAATTTACTTTTTTTAATCAGCATTTTTTTCTATTTATTTTAATCAGATTAGCTAATATCGCTGCATCACATTCAGCTGGGCATACGTTTGAAACAGATGCTGAAGTGGAATATGGCAGAGAAGCTAATGACCTGTTCAACGCAATTGATGTAAGGTCCTCAACCTTAGTTTTCTCAGAAAATAACCATTTGAATAAATATTTACTGTTTCTGTTTATCTACCATTTCAGGGAGATGCTTCCATGCATTGATTAGATATCTGCAACCTATCATGTTTTAGGCTCTCGTTTACCAACCACATGTGAACAAAACTATTTCCTCTCTCACCCCCTTGTCACAGCCCACTTATCTGTTTTTGCAGTAGTCATGCACACCAACTGTCAAAATTTATTTTAGCGACAGTGTCCCAGCCCCTTGCAATTAATTATTATTGGTATTTTATTTGTTGTATTATTAGGGCTGCAAAATTTATCCGAATGGGAAATTTTAGCAGCTAATACAGTGACCATTTCAAAGATTGCTTCCCACTCTACTTGTGCACACTACAGCCTGCATTTATTTGCAAGGCGTTAAAAGAAAATGAAAGCTCATACTACAGCGATACCTGGTTAGACTCTTACAGCAAATCCATCAACTAAAGCCCCTGTATGAGGATAAGAAAATAAAGGATAGAGTTACGTTTTTAAATTAAGATTAGCCTCTCCAGCTCTTTGAGGGGATATTTTTTATATGTTTATGTGTTTATTATGTGTGGAAAAAAACATAAATTATGTTGGAGATAATTTATATGGTGAAGAACCTAGTTTTTGTAAACACCACTGAGATGCTTGAAGAATAAATTCCTTTGAGGTCTTCAGATGCTAGTGATTAACTGTTTGAAGCAAGTCAACAAATTTTATAATATAATGATGTAAATATTGGAGCGATAGTACATATTCCAGTGAAATAATTTAAAATAAACTATCGAAATTGACAGGTGACGGGAGCAAGATTTGGCATCACAGTTCCAGTGTTTCTTTTACGAGGATCATCAAATCAAAAACTGTCAGTCTCCTACCACAAACACAAGTTATATGGCTCCAGAAAGTAAGTTCTAACATAATTATTTATTTTGGTGAAAAATCTCACCCTTTTTTGTGTCATTTTAAATCATATTTTCAAATATTTTTTTAGTCAATTTCAGACTTAACATGAATGAAAAGTACAAGGATTTACAATGTATTAGCATTAATGAAAAATCATCAACCATTTATGCCATTCATTCTTTATGTTGTACCCCGATTATCACAATGCCTATATGGTCTTGTTTCTGAATTCCGGTGAAATTATTATATTATGTATATATCAGTCGCTTTAAGGTTAACATTAGTAGAGTATATTTTGCTGAATTTACGAGCATTACAGTTATGTTCACCAATTGTGTCACTACTTCATGATAAAAGAACATTGAGCAAGATCAGATGTATCATGTTAGCTGGTCATAATATTTTGAAAATGCTTCATTTTTTCAGGGATAAATCTGAGAAATGGTGGAAGACATTTGGTAAGTGGTATAATCATCTTTGTGTCATTAACCCTTTGACCACTGACGTCAACTACAGTAATGTTTCTCTGTTTTTATTAACCCTTATCCTGCTAAGTTAATCTTTTTAAATTTTCAGCCACTTGAAGTTGTGTCTCGCTACCGCGACCCACAACTTCAAGTCACTGAAACTAACTTATATTTGTCTAATATGAGCTCAAATATTTGCAAATATTGATGTTTAAACACACATTTCGTCAGTGTTCATTCTCAATACCAGTGATTTGGGTAACTAATAAAACAGATTAAAAACCACAATAGTCGTGATCAGCAGGATAAGGATTAACACATTTGTATGCAATTTTTAAGGTGAAATACAATACATCTCGCATTTCTGACTATAGACAATCCCCGCACTGCAAGAATTAAAATATTTCTAGTGATCGTAGACCCTTAACATATGTATTCAAATGAAGTGGAAAGAGCTAACTAAGACTTTTATGATGATTTCAAATTGAACAAAAAGGCTTTGGTCTCAATGGTTTATACAAATATATTCCAGCGTTGTAAGGGTTCTCAGTTCCTCAGAGTTAAAGTGTCTCATCTTATCATTGGAGTGCAGATAAGACCCTTTAGCTCCTAAAGTATGAAATATATATTGCTAGTAATGTTTTTGATTTTTGCAGCACGTCAGTTAACCACAGAAGGTTACTTGTCCGAGCAGCCGATACCTAAAGGTTTCGGCTGCACCATTTGTCTATCTGGAAAAGCTGCTGATTGGTTGAGAAAAGCACGTAACACATCTAGCCCTAGCCTCAAATTGTTACCTAACAATGATTTGAAGGAATTAAGTAGAGAAAGTGTCAGAGTGGAAGTGGGTATTCTACCCACAAAAAGGTGAAATAGCTTTCTTGTAAGGCATACCAATTTTACCACTTGCGTTTGCCGCAAACACAATATGTTGAACCAATGTTAGTCTATTGTTGCTCCAGTGATGTGAACGGTAGGACAACATAGTTATTTGTGAGTAAAAAGAATTCACATTTATGATATTTTAACCACATTATTAATATAAATAACCTCAAAAAACCTGTTGCAACCGACCTAACTTTGTAACCATTGAAACTAGCAGAGCCATTTTAACTGTGTTTATGCACTAGATTGATCTCTAGATCAATGACACAATTGTTTTTATGCAACATAAATTTAGAATGGTGATGCCTAGCTCTGTATCACCGGTTATAATCAGCACACAAGTATGGATAGGTCAAGTTCAAAATGTTCTTTTTTTTTAATGTCACACACCTCAAGACTTGAAGTCATGTCAGATGCATGAATTAACCTATTCACCTCTCAATCAATGAAATTTTCTGATGCGGAGGCATGCATCCCATCCGGAAGCATGCATCCCATCGACTAGCTCTAGTTTTGAAGAACCTTAATATTTTGTATTCGTCCAAGTTGTGTATTGCATCAGCAAGACAAAATGAGTGCGTGAAAATTTCAAATAACTAACTCTAGTTAAATAGTCTTTAGTCGTCTGTAGACGATGATTCTGATGACTAAAGTCGATCCCCGCACTGTAAGAGTAAAAATATTTATAATGGTCATAGACCCATAACATAGGTATGCAAATTAATCGGGAAGAGCTGAATAAGATATTTATGATCATTTCAAATTGAAAAAAATCCCTTTTGTTTTCATGGTTTACATAAAAAAATTCAGCGCATTAAGGGTTAAAAGAAGCACTATTTACCATTTCAAATGTATTTCCAGCTCTTGCCGGTATTTTATTAATTATAATTAACCTTTGCACCGCTAAATACAGCATTGTTTTTAACCCTTGTTCTGCTAGGCCCGTATATATACAGTTTGAAGCATTTGAACCAAATTTGGAACATTTCGAACCAAATTATATGTCACTGAAATGGATGACATTACATTGTTTGTGGTTGATGCTCAGTTACTCAAATAATTTTTAGAAAATGTATATTTTCGAAAAATAGAAAATTTGTCAAGGGTTAACTTGTTTAGTGGTCAATCAAATCACCGTTATCGACATCAAGATTCGCAAATGTTTAGTCTCAAATTAAACAAATATGGGTAGTTTTCATCCACTTGTACTTGTGGGTCTCAACTCCATGAGGGTGAAAATTTTAATTATTTAATTCAGGGTTTTACCCTAGTCATGCCTTTTTTTATTCATTTGTAGCTCTGAGTGATTCAAAATATTCCATTTATTAAAAATTACCACCTCCGAAAATGAATTATTTGAAAGACATCTCTTGGCATCCAACATTTCTTTGTAGAATTCTACCCATGGTTCCGACTAACACATGGCTTTCTACGAAAGATATTATGTCTGTCAGTCAGAAAAGTGAGAGTGCTCAAGTGGATCCAAAAGATCAAGCATTACAGGTAATATAATAAGATCATGTGAGAAAACTCTAATCATTTTGTTAGGAGGGAAAATAAGGTTACCCGATAATTGTTTTTAGGCACCAATCCACCTATCTAATTATAATGAGCCTAATTGAAATGATAGCTGGTTCTCATTATTAAAGATCACCAAATAGTCCCAGAGCTAGGGGGGTTTTATTTGTGTTGAAAGGTCCATACGATCTAAGAGTTCCACCTATAGTGATATTTTCTCAGGAATCCGAATCTGCGCGTCTTACAAAAATCATCCTGTCCAAAAGTACCGTAAAAACCCTTTAAACACTAGTACCGTCAAAATCGCAATTTGAAATATTGCATATTAAGTGATTGTTTGCTAAAATTGTGGTAATTTTCTATTTAAATATTTTTTTAATTATTTATTATCCTCACACATGACACAGGCTTTCACATGGATGTAAAATATTTTGTGTCTGATCAATGACAAATACACAATATAGCTTTAAGTTGGTATTTTAACACGTAATTTAACTCATTTTTCATACTTTTTCACTAAATAGACAAAATACTTTTCTTTCAGCCGATTTTTGTATAGTATAAATGTTTAGTTTTGATTCAAACATGTTCCAGAATTATTGTTGACTTAAAATTAACCCATTTGGAATAAAAATAATGAGTTATGTGAACATATTTTCGCTTTTTTCGTTAGACGTAAAAATAGCTCGCTTTTCTTCAGGCTCGGGAAAATTGACCATATCTCACATTTTTGCCCACTGAGTAGTCAAATTTTGAGCTATATCAATATGTTTGATATCAATAGAAAGCTACTGGCACATGCCTTCACATGGATGTAAAATATGTTGTGTCTGATTATTGACATATGCACAAGAAAGCTTTAAGTTGGTATGTCAGCCCTTAAATTTGACCTTTTTTCATACTTTTTCAGTAAATAGTCAAAATACTTTTTTCTCAGCTTTTGTTTATAATAAATATTTAGTTTTGATTTGAACATGTTCTAGAACTATTGTTGACTTGCAATAAACCCATTTGGATAAAAATAGTGAGTTATGTGAACATATTATATACTTTTTTGGTTAGACGTAAAATTTGCGCGCTTTTCTTTGGTCTCAGGAAAATTGTATGTATCTCACAGTTTTGCCCAATGAGTAGTCAAATTTTGAGCTATATCAATATATTTGATATCAATAGAAAGCTACTGGCACAGGCCACGGATGTATAGTATTTTGTGTCTAATATTTGACAAAATGCACAAGAGAGCTTGAAGTTGGTACTTTAACACATTCATTTTACCTATTTTTCATACTTTTTCAGTACATAGTCAATATACTTTTCTCTCAAATGATTTTTGTGTATAATAAATATTTAGTTTTGATTCAAACATGTTCTAGAATTATTGCTGGCTTAAAATAAACCCATTTGGAATATAAAAAATAATGAGCTATTCGAACATATTACACACTTTTTGGGTTGGATGTAAAATTTGGGCACTTTTCTTCCAGCCCGGGGAAATTGACAGTGTTTCACAGTTTTGTCCAATGAGTACCCGGTACCCAAAATAAAAAAATGTACCAACATCTTTGATATCAGTTAAAAGTAACTACCAAGGGCTTTAACGTGGATACATAATATTTTATTCCTGTTAAATACGAAATGTACAACAATTAAGCGCTAACTTTGTATTCTATCCCTCCATTTGAACAATTTCCAGCGTTTTCTTAGTGAATACCAGCAAGCCTTCTCGCTCATGTTAACTTTATATGGTATAAATGTTTGTTATTACTTTTACATTCTCTGGAGCCATTTTTCAAAAGTTATCTTGACGACTGAAGAAGTGATCACAGCCATTTTTAAAGTTATCTCAGCCACTACAAAAGTTATCTTAGCCACTGAAGAAGTGATCATCACAAATTTAAACGTCATCTCAGCCACTACAAATGTGATCTTGGCCACTGAAGAAGTTATCACAGCGACTTTAAAAGTTATCTCAGTCACTACAAAAGTGATCTTAGCCACTGAAGAAGTGATTGCAACTACTTTAGAAGTTACCTCAACCACTACAAAAATTATCTTGGCCACTGAAGAAGTGAACACAGCGACTTTAAAAGTTATCTCAGCCCCTACAAAAGTGATCTTGGTCACTGATGAAATAATCACGGTAACTTAAAAAGTCATCTCGCCAATGCAACAGTTATCTTGGCGAGTGAAGAAGTGATCACAGCCACTTTAGAAGTTATCTCAGCCACTACAAAGATGATCTTGGCCACTAACAAACTGGTGTCAGCCAATTTACAGGTTATCTAAGCCACTACAAAGTCATCTGGGCCACTGAAGAAGTGATCACAGCCACTTTTAAAAATATCTAAGCGACTACAAAAGTGATCTTGACCTGTGAAGAAGTGGCTACAATAACTTTGAAAGTTATCTCTGCCACTATGAAAATGATCTTGGCCACTGACGAAGTGCTCACAGCGACTTTAAAAGTGATCTCAGCCACTGCAACAGTGATCTTGGCCACTGAAGAAGTGATCTCAGTCACTTTAGAAGTTATCTCAGCCACTACAAAAGTGATCTTTACCACTAACAATCTTATGTCAGCCCGTAAAAGTGATCTTGGCCACAAAAAACTGATCTTGTCCACCGTAGAAGTGATCACATTCACTTTAAAAGTCATCTCAGCCGATACAAAAGTGATATTGGCCACTTATAATCTTATGTCAGTCCCTAAAAAAATGATCTAGGTCACTACAAAAGTGATCTTGACCACTAGAGAAGCCATCACAGCCATTTTAAAAATCATCCCACTCGCCATAAAGCTGATCTTGGTCACAAACAAACTGATCTTGTCCACTAAAGAAGTGATCACAGCAACTTTGTAGTGGTTAAGATAACTTTTTAAGTGGCTGTGATCATTTCATCAGTGGCCAACATCACTTTGTAGTGGCTTAGATAATTTTGTCAGTGGCTGACAACAGTTTGTTACTGACCAAGATCACCTTTGCAATGGCTGAGATAACCTTTAAAGTGGCTGTGATCACTTCTCCAGTAGCCAAGATCACTTTTGTAGTGGCTGAGATAACGTTTAACGTGGCTATGATTACTTCTTCAGTGGCCAAGATCACTTTTGTAGTGGCTGTGATAACTTTTAGAGTCGCTGTGATCACTTCTTCAGTGACTAAGATCATTTTTTTGTGGCCAAGATCACTTTTACGGGCTGACATAAGATTGTTAGTGGTCAAGATCACTTTTGTAGTGGCTGAGATCACTTTTAAAGTCGTTATGAGCACTTCGTCAGTCGGCAAAATCAATTTTATAGTGGCAGAGATAACTTTCAAAGTTATTGTAACCACTTCTTCAGTGGCCAAGATCACTTTTGTAGTCGCTTAGATATTTTTAAAAGTGGCTGTTATCACTTCTTCAGTGGCCCAGATCACTTTGCAGTGGCTTAGATAACCTTTAAATTGGCTGACACCAGTTTGTAAGTGGCCAAGATCACCTTTGTAGTGGCTGAGATAACTTCTAACGTGGCTGTGATCACATCTTCACTCGCCAAGATAACTTTTGCATTGGCGAGGTAACTTTTTAAGTTGCTGTGATCACTTCATCAGCGGCCAAGTTCACATTTGTAGTGGATGAAAAAACTGTTAAAGTCGCTGTATTTACTTCTTCAGTGGCCAAGATAGCTTTTGTAGTGGTTGAGGTAACTTTTAAGATGGTTGTTATCACTTCTGCAGTGGCCAAGATCACTTTTGTAGTGGCTGAGATAACGTTTAAAGCTGCTATGATCACTTCTTAAGTGGCTAAAATAACTTTTGTAGTGGCTAAGATAACCTTAAAAATGGCTGTGATCACTTCTTCAGTCGTCAAGATAACTTTTGAAAAATGGCTCCAGAGAATGTAAAAGTAATAACAAACATTTATACCATATAAAGTTAACATGAGCGAGAAGTCGTGATGGTATTGACCAAGAAAACGTTGGAAATTGTTCAAATGGAGGGATAAAATTAGCGCTTAATTGTTGTACATTTCGTATTTAACATAAATAAAATATTATGTATCCACGTTAAAGCCCTTGATAGTTACTTTTACCTGATATTAAAGATGTTTGTACATTTTTTTAAAATTTGGGTAACCAGTACTCATTGGGCAAAAATGTGAAACACTGTCAATTTTCCCGGGGGGGGGGGGGGGAAGAAAAGTGCCCAAATTTTACATCCAACCCAAAAAAGTGTGTAATATGTTCAAATAGCTCATCATTTTTTATTCCAAATGGGTTTATTTTAAGTCAACAATAATTCAAGAACATGTTTGTATCAAAACTAAATATTTATTATACACAAAAACCAGTTGAGAGAAAAGTATTTTGACTATGTACCGAAAGAGTATGAAAAATAGGTAAAATTAAGTGTTAAATTACCAACTTCAAGCTCTCTTGTGCTTTTGTCAAAGATTAGACACAACATATTTTACATACGTGGCCTGTGCCAGTAGCTTTCTATTGATATCAAATATATTGATATAGCTCAAAATTTGACTACTCATTGGGAGATACATACAATTTTCCTGAGCCCATAGAAAAGCACGCAAATTTTACGTGTAAACAAAAAAGCATGTAATATGTTTACATAACTCACTATTTTTATTCCAAATGGGTTTATTTTAAGTCAACAATAGTTCTAGAACATGTTTGAATCAAAACTAAATATTTATTATACACAAAAATTAGTTGAGAAAAAAGTATTTTGACTATTTACTGAAAAAGTATGAAAAAAGGTCAAATTAAGGGTTAAAATACCAACTCAAAGCTTTCTTGTGCATTTGTCAATGGTCAGAAACAAAATATTTTACATCCATGTGACGGCCTGTGCCAGTAGCTTTTTAGTGATATCAAATATATTGATATAGCTTAAAAATTTGACTAATCAGTGGGCAAAAATGTGAGATATGGTCAATTTTCCCGAGCCTGAAGAAAAGCGAACTAATTTTACGTCTAACGAAAAAAGCGAGTAATATGTTCACATAACTCATTATTTTTATTCCAAATGGGTTAATTTTAAGTCAACAATAGTTCTAGAACATGCTTGAATCAAAACTAAACATTTGTACTATACTAAAATCGGCTGAGAGAAAAGTATTTTGTCTATCTAGTGAAAAAGTATGAAAAATTAGTAAAATTACGTGTTAAAATACCAACTTAAAGCTATATTGTGTATTTGTCATTGATCAGACACAAAATATTTTTACATCCATGTGAAAGCCTGTGTCATATGTGAGGATAATAAATAACTAAAAAATTATTTAAATAGAAAATTACCACAATTTTAGCAAACAATCACTTCATATGCAATATTTCAAATTGCGGTTTGCGATTTTGACGGTACTAGTGTTTAAAGGATTTTTACGGTACTTTTGGACAGGATGATTTTTGTGAGACGCGCAGATTCGGATTCCTGAGAAAATTTCACTACAGGGGGAACTCTTGAATCGTATGGACCTTTCAACACAAATAAAACCCCCCTAGCTCTGGGACTAAAACACTAAACGAATGAATCAGAACCAGCTTAACCATGTATTGTAATGAAAATTGTAAATAACTTTTAAGTAGCTTAATCAATTCACCTTGTTTTCATTCTAAATTGTTGTTTTTGCTGAATCATCCTGTTAAATTTGATTCTGATTCTAAAATCTGATTTAAAATTTAAAATGTTAAAAAAAATTTTTTTACTGCACACTCAACCGAAGAAACATTTTATGATACAGCTTTAAAGTACAGAACAGTAATAAGCTAACATATATGACGATAAGTAAATACAATTCAACTATTATTTTATTCATTCTTTTATTTGTACCAGTAACTGTTGTTTTTAGGTGGAGCTGTACAAGTTGCTTATAGGGCTGCGTAACTCCATGAGTCAGGAGAAAGGCCTTCCTACTTATTTGATTTTCAGTAACAAGACATTGCTGGATATGGCAAAATTCAGGTAGTTGCTGTTTTCATCAATTCACTAAATCATCTATATTACTGAAATTTGATAAAAATACTTACTGTAAATTTTTTTAAGTAGTGTAAATAATTATGAATAGATTTTGATTAACCCTCACAGCACGGGGATTGATTTATGGACGTCAGATTCAGATGTATAAAGGCTATCCCCGCACTGAAAGAAATCACAATTTTACCCGTCTGCACGTTGTACAACAGAGCGTGTTATTTTCCGCAATTTTACTGTAGTGAAATTTGTAATTAATCAGCAAGAATTGCACATTTTTGTTCTCAATTTAAACAAATAAAATATAAATACATAATTTTACCCACATTAAGTTGTTTGTCGTTGTACCAAGCAACAACTTTAACTACCGGTAAGTGAAAATTTCAATTTTCAATCTCTTGTCGGTTAAGGGCTAATATGTATATTTGTCACACTACAGACCATCCTCTTTAGAAAACTTGAGTAAAATGGAAGATGTGGCGGAGGAGAAAGCACATCGATATGGCTCACCTTTTCTCTTAGCCATAAAAGACTTCTGCAGAGATAGAGAATGGATTCATGATACTCTACCCCAAGATGTAACAGTGTCTCTTAAGGTACAGATACTGCAGGATTTGCTATCAACCCTTGTCCTGCTAGGCCTGTATATACAGTTTCAAACAGATTTAAGACCAACAAATATTCCACTGAAATGGATTACGTAATTTGTGGTGGATGCTCAGTTAGTCAAATAATTCAATTTAAAATATTTATATAATAAGAAAATGAAAATGCTTTTTGTCACTTTAAGTTTTAAATGACAAAAAGCAGAAACAAACATTTCACCAGGACAAGGGTCAACCATTTAACTGCTGCATACCTGTCTTTTGTTTAAGGAATTGCTGACCTAATATCTCAGGTTCAGGTTTGATAAAGTAGAACATTTCAGATAATAGACTGCTTGCACGAGTTTGCGCGTGAACAATTGTCTGATTAAAATAGTTCGGAGTTGTTTTCTGTGTGGCGTGTTGTCATTGAAATGTGACAGTTGTCTGATTAAAACAGTTCAGCGTTGCTCACCGATGGCGTACGTGTTGTTATTGAAAAGGGTGTATAATGTGTCATCCTCTAAAATTATGTATGCATTTACCAATATGTACCCAGATAATCTATATTGAGCCAGTTATGTATTAATGTCTAAGATGCTGGCCTGAGAGCACAGGGTCTTTCCAGTCAGCACAATACACTGACCCAATGGCTGATTAATCCAACAATAGTCCAACATTCACCAGTATATTTTGCTTGCTGGGATTTGTTTTTCACCTACTTCTGGATAATTACAGTATTTTACTGGGGTCAAGAAATTCTTCCTTTCAGTTCAGGCAATAATTCTACCCATCTTTGAACTGTTGTTTTCATAATGAAATGAAATGAATTGGGCCAGCTTTGTGCACATATAGGCTAAACTGGGCCAAGAGAACCTCCTGAGGATGGTGAGATGATTGAGATGACACTGTCCTCCAGACACAGGATTCGAAATTCGAGCCCTGGCGATCTGAGGCCGTGCACTCTACCTCTCGGTCACGGAGGCTCCCCACAATACTGACTTTCACACGTGGATGGAGAAGAAACATTTTTTGTTTCTTTCAAACCGCCGAGACCGGGAACCCAACCCCGAACTCTGGCGTTAAAGGCAGCGGTGCTAACCACTACCCTAGGGCCCCCGCCCTGTTTTCATAATAAAACTATTTACTGGTACTGACATTTATCAGATGTGCAAATAAGAGAGCAATTGTAAATCTGACTTTTAAATGTAGAGTTATTTCTCTTTTTTGTTCACCTGGCAATTGCTGACATCTCAACAGGTGAAAAGTTTGTAAAGTAAATTTTTCTCCCCCATTTAGTAAAGGTAAATGGACACATATATCAGCCTACAATGTTCGAAGATTGCATTGCTATTATTCCAACTAAGAAGATGAGCACAGATATTCCCAAACATTAGTTTAGTTTTAAAAAACAAACATTTTGATCATGATATAAAATTATAAATGTGTTTTGTCAATAGTGTTATGTACTCACATATATTTTTCCTACAGATGGACGCCCGTCTTCAGAATATCTATGGCAGTTTGTCTGAAACTACAAGGATTACATACCAACTTTTTGAGCAGGAAGAAAAAAGTCTGGTATGAAGCTATACTTTAACCCTTTAACCGCCAAATTATTCAATCTGAATTTTCACCCATTTGAAGTTATGTCTCGCTGACGCGATCCACAACTTCAAGTGAAAATTATTAAGATCTGACAAAATGGAGGTGAATCGTTTTCAAATATTGCTGATTATAAATGTTATCTTTAACATGTTTTAAAGGTGCCAATAAAAAATGACAACCTGAATATATCAGTATATGCGACACCGGCGGTTAAAGGGTTAACTCTTGCCCTGCTAGGCCTATGTACATGTATAGGCCTATGCTCTTAACCTTTGAATCGCACAAATGAATGATTTTAATTTTCACCCACTTGAAGTTGTGTCTCACTACCGCGACCCACAACTTAAAGGGGGTTAAAATTATCGATATTTGTTTAATTTGAAACCAAACATTTGAAAATCTTAATATCTGAACACACATTTCATTTCCAATAACAGTGATTCAATCGTCTAATAAAACAAACTAAAAACAACTATAGTCATGCTTAGCGGGTTAAAAGTTAACCAAAGTGAGCGACTTTAACCCTTAAAGCGCTGAATTAATTTGTAAAACACATCGCAACCAAAGTGTTTTTTAGCCCGCCTTTGAATTTTAATTAGAAAAGGTGGGCTATTGCAATTGAAGTTCGGCGTCGTCAGCATTAAAATTTACTTGTGGGGGTGATAACTTAAAAAGTTTTTTATGTATCCTACCCAAATTTGTTATGCATGTTACTGATGACCAGTTCTTGGACAAGTTCGATAATGGCCGAAAACAAATTCAAAATGGCCGACTTATTGCGATTTTTTGCCTTTTACGTCAATAATTTGACCTTGTGGGCGCGATAACTTGAAAAGTTTTTCAAGTATCCTCTTCAAATTTGTTATGTATTTTACTAAAAAGTCGTTGTTGGACAAGTTCAATAATGGCTTGAAAAAAATGCAAAATGGCCGATTTATTGCGATTTTTCGCATTTTACTTCAATAATTTGACCTTGTGGGCCTGATAACTTGAAAAGTTTTTCATGTATCATCTTCAAATCTGTTATGCATGTTACTAATAACTAGTTCTCGGACAAGTTCAATAATGGCTGGAAAAAAATTCAAAATGGCCGATTTATTGTCATTTTTCACATTTTACGTCAATAATTTGACCTTGTGGCCGCAATAATGACTTCAAGTTCAATAATGGTGGTGGGCTATTGTCGAGTGTGCTCTTGTTAGCTCCCGCCGTCACCGTAGGTGAGCGAAGGGAGCTATGGATTCTACCTCCGGTTTTTTTTGGCCTCTTCTTTTGCCTATAACTTTGTGAGAAAATAAGCTAGGATAACAATTTTTGGTATGTGGGTTACTTCCAGGTGGCTAATGGACGGGTTAAAATATTTTTAATCTGAATTCAATACGCAAGGTTGCAGAGGAGAAAATGATGATGTGACGGCGTTGGGCCGTCCGTAAACAATTCGTTTCCTGAGCATATCTCTGAAAGTACTTGTCCGATTGTCTTCAAATTTTACACACAACACCCCTAGGGGGTCTAGTTGTGCCTTTTGGGGTATTTGAACTTTGACCTACTTCTGGTTCAGAACTATGACCTATTTAGACGTTTTGACGCGCACTTCATTTCCGGAGCAGATCTCAAAAGTACTGGGCCGATGACAGTCATATTGCACATACATGTTCTCTAAGGTCCCTAGTTGTGCCTTTTCAGGTTTTTGGACCTTGACCTTGAAGTTGACCCAGCACTTTGACCTAATTTATAACATCGGTAAATCCGACTGAAAGATTTTGCGGAATATCATGAAAACCGCTCAAGATAGCTACACCATTACTATAAAACAAATTGTGAGGTTTCAGGAGAGGATGCATCTTGAAAAATTTCAAGTCGATAAAATTAAAAATGGCCGCCTATCGGCCATTATTCACCTCGACAGGCCTGATATTGCAGAATATCATGAAGACCGCTCAAGATAGCTACACCATTAATATCAAATAAATTGTAAGGTTTCAGGAGAGGATGCATCCTGAAAAATTTAAAGTTGATAAAATTCAAAATGGCCGCCTATCAGCCATTATTCACCTCGACAGGCCTGATATTGTGGAATATCATGAAAACCGCTCAAGATATCTACACCATTACTATAAAACAAATTGTAAGGCTTCAGGAGAGGATGTATTTTGAAAAAAATCATTTTGTCAAAGTTCAAAATGGCCGCCAATCAGCCATTATTCACTTTCACATGGCCGTTATTTGGTAAACCGTGCTAGATGGCTAGACCATTACTATAAAACAAAATGTGTGATTTCAGGAGAGGATGCATCTTGAAAAAATTCGACTCGATAAAATTCAAAATGGCCGCTTATCGGCCATTATTCACTTTCACATGGCCGTTATTTGGTCAATCGTGCTAGATGGCTAGACCATTACTGTAAAACGAAATGTGAGATTTCAGATGAGGATGCATCTTGAAAAAAATTGACTTGATCAAATTTAAAATGGCCGCCTTTTCGGCCATTATTCATTTTCACATGGCTGATATTTGGTAAACCGTGCTAGATGGCTAGACCATTACCTGATTACTATAAAACAAAGTGTGATTTTTCGGGGGAGGATGCACCCTGAAAATTTTTAACTTACGAATTCAAAATGGCCGACAATCAGCATTATTTACCTTGATAGGTCTGATATCAGGTAAACCGTGCTAGATAGCTAGACCATTACTATAAAACAAAATGTGACGTTTCGAGAGAGGATGCCTTTTAAAAACTTTCGACTCAATCGAATTCAAAATGGCCGCCTATCGGCCACTATTTACTTTCACATTGCTGATATTTGGTAAACCGTGTTAGATAGCTGGACCATTACTATAAAACAAAATGTGAGATTACAAGAGAGGATGCATCAAAAAAAAATTCAAAATGGCCGCCTAGCGGCCATTATTCACTTTCACATAGCCGGTTTTTAGTAACCGTACTAGATGGCTAGACCATTACTATAAAACAAAATGTGAGATTTCAGGAGAGGATGCATCTTGAAAAATTTTGACTTGATCAAATTCAAAATGGCCTCCTATCGGCCATTATTCACTTCCACATGGGCGATATTTGGTGAACCGTGCTAGATGGCTAGACCATTACTATAGAATGAAATGTGAGATTTCAGCTGAGGATGCATCTTGGAAAATTTTGACTTGATCAAATTCAAAATGGCCGCCTTTAGGCCATTATTCACTTTCACATGGCCGATATTTGGAAAACCATGCTAGATTGCTAGACGATTACTATAGAATGAAATGTGAGATTTCAGCTGAGGATGCATCTTGAAAAATTCTGACTCGATCAAATTCAAAATGGCCCCTTATCGGCCATTATTTACTTTCACATGCCCAATATTTTGCAAACTGTGTTAGATGTTAGTCCATTACTATAAAACAAAATTTGAGGTCTCGGGGGAGGATGCACCCTAAGTTTTTAACTAATTTATATCGAATTCAAAATGACCGTAAATCAGCTATTAGTTAACTCGATTGGCCTGATATCGGGTAAACCATGCCAGATAGGTAGACCATTACTGGGATACTGATTAGGATCATTAATTTCAATGGAGGTTTGCAATCTCTGACAGACTGTCTAGTTCTTATCTTACTCTTAGACTGGGCTTCTTAGACCTAGTTGTCTTGCATCTTGATTTTTGACCTAGACTAGGACTACATTAATAACCCTATACAAAATTGCTTAAATCAAATTCTAATTCGGAGCGGGAGCTCCTGGACTTATGTAGTCTTGTTTCAATTTGAAATCTTCATAAATGCCTTAGTCAGCTCTTTCTGATTCATTTGAATACCTATGTTATGGGTCTACGGCGCTGTAGGGGTTAAGTCCTAATGATGGTCTTCTGCCCCATTATGTTTTCCTATTATTCTATATTAGTTGTATATATATGGCAAATAAATGTAATGTTGTTGTTAATTGTTGTTTGTGGTAATTGCTCAGTTAATCAAATTATCTATTTTAGTCAATCCAATTTTTTTAGTCATCATAAAAGACTAAAATCACCTCTTAGAATTCTTTTATATTGGTTTTCAGGAAGTAACTGCATCCAGTCGTGGCTTAAAGACTACAACAGTTGTAGGACATCTTGCTGAAGCTATTAAAGTAGGTCTACCCGTTAATATTGAGAAGCTTGGGGTGAATGACCGCATCATTGGTATTGTGACAGACGCCATCCGCAAACCACCCATTAATTCAGGTGTGTAGTATTTTTGTTTGCATTAAAACTTTGCCCTTACATCTAGACCTGTATATATACCAGTATGCATTTTTAAATCATTCAGTTTGGGAGACGTCTATTTTTCATAAATGAAATTATTTTTCATTATTTGAAGTTGGAAATTGTGTTAGCAATTCCTGCTTCTAATGATGAATGAATGTAGCAAACAATTCAGGAGAATAAGGGTTATTTTTGTGTCCCTGTTTATGTCAAGAGTTGTAAGGTTCTCCCATTAATCTCTACACTACGCTAAATATATTTGAGACAAGTTTCTAGAAATAATATGAGCTACGGTTGGGATTTTAGGAATTACATTACTTCAGATGATATATTTATTTCAGATATTGTATTTAATTTTAAACCTAATTTTTTAAAATTTTAAATACATGAGTAACAAAACAGTACTGTGTCTCTTGACCAATGCGGTGAGGCATACTATTCCATTGTGATTTAGGTTTTGGTAGTACTTTGTACAATGCATATTGTATCTACTGGTATGTTTATTCTTCAACTGATTGTGCATGCTGTTCTCAGACCTACATGACAGCACAATTACATAGCAGAAAAATGTATTATTATGTATTTCGATGCATGGAAATAGTTTTAATGAAAACAGAATTTGAATAACCATATTAAATGTATTTTATTGTGAACTAAATTTACAGATATTAATTTGAGGAGCTTTAGCAATATTTTCGTGATAAGTTTTTGAAACCAAAAAAACTTGTTTGAAACACAAAAATAATCAGTTTTTTTTTATTTGGTAATAAATCTTCAGGTATTGTTATTACAGATATTTCACGTCTTACTCCCATCAAGGAGCAGGTTCCAGACTACATAGAATTCAGCCACATTAAGGTTGTGATAGCCATTCTGCAGCGTAAGTTTGGAATGGATTCATCTCGCATTTCAGATGGTGAAGAGGTTATAGCAGCCGCCCTCACGTCACAGGTGTGGTAACCCTTGTCCTGCTACGCCCGTATGTGTACAGTTTCAACATGATATTAAACGAAATAATATGTCACTTATATATGAATATTATAGTTTGTGGTAGATGCTCAATTAGTCAAATAATTCAATTTAGAAGATGCACATGAAGATGTACACATATTTGTCATCAATATAAGGTGGAAATCGCGTTAGCAATTCCAGTGAATTCAAATGACGAAAAATACAATAGAAACAATTCAGCAGGAAAACATTAACTCACTAGTCCAGCTTGGAGAATTTGAATACTGCTTAACTACTGGCGCATATATAGAAAACTATTACCCAGTAGAGTTATTAGAAAATGATACAACCAACATAAATGAGGGGGTTTGAGCTTTAATTTGATTATTGGTGTACTAAAATTTGGTATTTTTTAAAATAGGGTAATGTTTATTCATTGTGAGGTGGTAATTGCGCAGCACTTCACATTGAATAGAATATGATGACATTTCCGAGTATGTAGTGTTTTCAGGAGTAATATATCATTGTCAATCAATCATGGCATGTTCACCCTGACAGATTAACCATTGTGCTGCTAAGACCGTATATATACAGTTGCAAGCATCTTTTATATCAATAGAAATATAACTCAATTTGCTCAAATAATTCTTTGTAGATGCTCAGTTAATCCAAAACGTCATGAAGATGTCTATTCTTTTCATAAATAAACATATTTATCGCCATTTAAAGCTGGAAATTGCGTTAGCAATTCCAGCTTCGAATAAATGATAAATACTCACAAGTAGGCCTACAAGGGTTAATCCATAAAAGCATGAGTTATAGAATTATATTATTCACCCACTTGAAGATGTGTCTCGCTATTAAATGCTAACAGCTTCAAATGGGTAAAAATCACTTTCACTTGTACTATTTGAATTGCTGAATTGAATATAGCAAATTTAGTGTCATTTCTTCAAATTTTCTTGTGAGAAGGCCAGTTAAAATGGCTAAACATATGATTAGCATGTTAAAACTCGTGTGACGACTCCTTGTCTATTTTTTCAGACGTCAACTCCTGCAGGACGAAGATCATTTGGGTCGACATCGCAAGTCGTAACAAGCTCTCCTAAAGACCCGCCAAGTACGAAGAGAAAGCTACCACCATGGATGACTTCGTCACAGCCTGCAGGCAAAAAACTCAAAAAGAAAAATAGCCTTTTTACCAGATGAATATTATTGTCAGTCAATCAGTTGTACATATGTAAATAAAAACATTTTTGACAGGGAACTGGTGGCATATGTTTTCGAATAAAAATCAGTCAGTTGTGAAAATTAAATTTTGCTTCATTAAGATTATTTTTTTTTTGTAGAGCTGCCATAATTAAAAACTTCAGTTATATCTATCATTAAGTGCAGGCATGCCGTGGACTGTTTAAAACGTTATAAAAAATGATGGGTGTCAGACAATTGCTCGAAAATAACTTTATGATCTGTCTACCTTACCTCTTGTTATTTTTGATCTGCAATCATGAGAATAAGCACAATAATTTCGTACTTGAACCTGTCAACATAGCCATGACATTAAAAGGAAGGTCTGTATATATTCTTTGTTTTGTACATTATTGTAATTAAAGAATGTTTATACACAAAAGTAATAATGTGTCTCTGATTATTTTCTAGCCTATCCGTTAAAAATATTATATAGCAATAACTCAGCAAACACAAAACATTTGTCTAGCATTTGTACAACGTAGGCCCGACGTCTTCGACATTGACCCAACATTGTACAAATGGTATGCAAATGTTTTGTGTTTACTGGGATAGGCCTTGGGCTCTATTACTTGAATATAGATAAATGATGAGGACGAGAAGCAGTGGTGGTTTATAGTAATAACATAGGGCCTAATATTGAAATTAGGTACATAGCAGTTTTTTATCTCACGCTCGACGATATCTGGCCATCCGTCTGTTCCCATTTCGTTTCCGGATCAGATCTCAGAAATCATGGAGGGATTTATTTCATATTGCACATCCCTTATGAATTGTAGATGTGCCTTTAGGGCTTTATGAACTTTGACCTACTTAAATGGCCGTCTATCGGCAATACTCAACTTTGATATCTGGCAAACAGTGCCAGATAGCTAGACTATTAGGCCTACTATAAAACAAAATGTGGGATATGTTCTGAAAAAAGTAAATTATATTACTTTAAAACAAAATGTGCGGTTTCAGGGAGAGATATAGCCTGGAATTTTATTTGATCAAATTCAAAATCACCGACTTGGGGCCATTATTGACTTTAATATGGATAATATCGCAAAACTAAGCCAGATAGCTAGACCATAGCTAACACAAAATGTACGGTACATGACAAAATGCGCTAGATAGGTATCTAGACCCTTACTGTGAAACAGAATGTGGGAGTTTATGGAAGGGTGGGGTTGAGGATAATGGTAGCCGGCTGGCCTCTTATTACATACGTCATTCTCAAAGTAGATCAGCTTTACAGAAGACCTCAACTACTGGGCCTGTAGCCTTTTCTTTCACCACATAACAGGCTTGTACTACTACACCCCAATATCTAGCATTGTTGCCCCCGTTCCAACATTTCCTGGGCTTCGAGTGAGAGATATTTAAGTCACCAGGTGGCTGTGCTGCATAGACCTCCTTGACACCTGGGGACTGGTTGGTGTGATCTCAAAGTAGATTGATTGATTGTTTGTTTGATTTCGTAAACAAACCTAAACATGCTGATTCAGCTGGGTATTTTTGCTGGACAGACATAATTTACACAGTCTCAGCGATTTGTTTGATTGATTGCGAATTTCATCAGTTTGATCAGACGACATGAGAACATCTGTTGTAGCATGACATTCGTCCGTGTCTTCACTGTCATTAGAGTTTACGGACAAGTACATGTATATTGTATACATAGGAGCCTACAGTGATACACACATTTAGCAGGAAGACTTCTGTCATTTCGCAGCCGTCATAATAACAACGAAGGAGTGACTAAGTGGAAAGGACAAGGTAACTAGGCCAACCTAACCTGCACATCGCATATCAGACGTGAACCTAAGCTACATTGAAATGTTAGGCCAGCGTCTACGATCCTGGCCCAGCATTAAAGCAACATTGGTCCAACGTTTCGTATTTGCTCAGACAGGCCTATTATATCACCAGTAACCTAAGTTAAAGCATTAAAGCAACATTGGCTCAACGTTTCGTGTTTGCCGGGATAGGCATATATCAACATGCAGTAGCCTAAGTTTGGGTTGCAAATAGGCCTAATAAATTAAAACAACATTTTAAGACAAGACATTGGTTCGATGAGGCTAGCTGTCACGTCGGACCAGCGTCGCAAACGGTAGACTAACATTGCGTCAACTTACGTCTGGTGTCTGTTATAATGAACTTGTAACAGAGGCTACATTAAGGCACCTAGACTCTAGGCTAGCGTCGAATTATACTTTGGAGATTTACGATCAAGGCGATATTCACAAATTAAAAAAAATGGCAGTATCCCCCTCGCCGCCCTGTTTAAAATGTCTAGTGAACCTAATTAGGCTTATTTGTGTTCTCAGGAAGGACTGTTATTCACTTTATTAAATGGTGTAAATTACCTTTTTCAGATGCCCAAAGGGAACAGAAGAAAGCAGGTCCGTAACAAGAGAGGCGTACCTTACATCAAGGGTTTCAAGTGCCCGACCCCAAAAGATCAATTAAAGGCAATTGGAGCCGCTGATGACAAGTCTAGACATTTTACATTGGGTACTGGATTTTTTGATCCAATATCTAAATGTAGCTCAGAGAATGATTGGCTTGCACAGTACAGTGAGCCGCGACAGTCGTACCAGACATTTGTCAGAGAATGTCCCTGGTTGTCCAGAAGGAAAGTGAAGAGCTATAAAGGAGGGTTTGTATCAGATGGTAGTGACCTTCCACATAAGTACCCCGGCTCCACCATCTATATATTACCACTGGGAGATTTCACCACACAATCAGACTGCATTCCCGCTATCAACAAACTAGTTAAGTTCACCAAGATATTTTACGGCTTGCCTGTGAAAGTTTTATCTGGAGTTAATTTGGATATTACCGATTCTTCAATTCATTGGGTTCATGAAGATATATTAGGTAAAGACAAGCGTAGCAAGCTTTTTTCTCGCCATCAAGATGGCCATTCTCAATTAAGAATTGACAGCGGACTACAGAAATTAAAGGGATATATGCCTGAAGACGGCTTGTGTATGATTGCACTTACCATGTGTGATTTATATGAAGCCCGAAGTGATATTTTTGTTGCTGGCATGGCTGCAGGCAACCAGAGAGTGGCTATATTCAGCCTGTTCAGGTACAACCCCTGTTTAGATTTCTCCGGGGAATTCTGGTATCAGTATACATCCAAGTATAAGTTTTCAACAGAAGAAAAAACCCGTTTAATTTTGCAGCGCAGTTGTCGATTACTGGTTCACGAGTTAGGACACCTTCTGGGAATCGGACATTGTGTTTACTATAATTGCCTAATGAACGGTTCTGGACATTTAGAAGAAGACTTTCGCCAACCAATGTTTCTCTGTCCTGTTGATCTACACAAAATACAGGCTCTGTGTGGAATAGACCTGTCAACACGATATGCCTCACTCAGAGACTTCTACTCTGAAAACGGAATGCAGGAAGAAAAAGAATGGACGATAAAGAGACTAGACTTTATCAATCTTTAACCGCCGCTGCCGCATATATTCGGGGTTTTTTTATTACCACATTAAGTACCACCTTTTAAACATGTTAAAGATAAAATGTGATATCAATCAGCAATATTTGAAACCAGTTAACCTCCGTTTTGTCAAATCTGAATAATTTTCACTCGCTTGAAGTTGTGGATCGCGTCAGCGAGACGCAACTTCAAGTGGGTGAAAATTCAGTTTGAATACTTTGGCGGTTAAAGGGTTGAGTGGGGATTAGTGGCGAGTGATAGGTTTTGTAGGCCTTATGTGAATTAATATCATTCGATCTTTTTTTTTCGTATTTTAGTGCACTTTCAAGTGAGGTCATCAAATGTTCTTGTATTAGATCAGAAATACATTATGACTATCTTCCGTATTTTTTATTATATTTCTGTAAGGGATCGAATAAAATATTCTTCATAATTATGTTATTGTGTTGTCATTTGATAAGTATGCAGTTCGATATTCTAAACAATGTGGCATATTGAACTTGAAAAAATACACAAATCCGTTTAATCAAACTCGGTCGTGTAAACATTTGATCTGAGTGAGCAAAATTCAATTTGGTATTGTTAATCCTAATAGTCGTTTTTAATACGTCGTATTAGCTCATTAAATCCCTTTTATCGGGAATGTGCAAACATCAATATTTGCTATTGTTTGGACTGAAATTAAACAAATTTTCAACTACTTGAGGTTATGGCGAGACACTATCTCAAGTGGTTTAAAATGTAAATAAATTAACCCAGCAGGATAAGGGTTAAACAAAGAAACTAACAAAAGTCTTGACAATTATGAGCACCACTTTTTATTACAAATTAATAAGTCATTCACAATAACAGGGTCAATGTTAATTCATACAAGAAAGTGATCAACTATTACAACAAATTTAAAGTGTATGCCGAGAGAAAATGATCTGAGCTGCTATCAGATATTCAGCTGGTGATTGCCATCAACGGCTCCTGGAATATGGAAATTATTATTGAATATGTGACAGAGCCGTTATTCGCAAAGCGAATGACCTAGATGTTAGCGGTGTGATTGGTCGAGATGGTCATCTCGACCAATCACATGGCTAACATCTATGTCACCCACTTTGAGAATACCGGCTCGGGACATTGTATACTCGGGTCAAAATGACAAAAATGTTATTTACCGACACATTTAATTATCACTGATAATTTATCTTTAAACGATATCTAGGATAGATTTTTTTTCTGAGAGCACATTATCAATACGCTCATGAATAAAACGTTTACAATCATTACAAAAAGATGGAAACATGTTTATGTGGTGAGTAGCTCACACAGTAAACATGAACAAAACCCGAAATAAACTACTTTGTAAAATAAATGACATATTAGTAAATAAACATAGTAGCTATGGCGAGATTATTCAAAAGTTGTTTCCAATTTAAAAAAAATATCGAGTACACCCGTCTAGGGGACGTTTATGTAAACAAATTTTACTTAAAAGTATTGAATCACACAAATTGTATGAGACTTTGTGTGTCACAGTGAGTCAGACTAATATTATCAGCCTTTAATTTTTCAATGTATACGTTTGATAATAAAAGGTTCTGTATGAAATGAGGTCTCCTGCTTGACTTCATAATCATTATAATACATATAGCTGTGATTAGCAGATTAATGAGTGAATAAAGCCAGTGCAGCTGTCTAAATACGCCCCCGACATAGGCCTACATACATACACACGCACGCACACACACGACACACACACATGAAGGCGCACATACATGTACACACATCCATACATACGTACACAGAAATGACCAAATGTATAACAACAGTCAACAGGGTTAGTTTAAATAAAGGTTAGTTAGGCAGATATAAGTTGGATCTATAACGATTCCATTTTAACACAGATTACAATACTATCTTAGAAGCGATTGCTGGAACGCGATTGACTATTCAAAATCACAATCTAATTAAACCCAAAGAACTGTCAACTTAAAGTTATCTCATTAAATACACAAATGTTGATGAGTTTTGACTCTAGAAAAAAATGGCACAAATATCAACATTTCAAAAGTCGCTGTTCACATACAAGACAACTTAGTCTGCATTGGATTTCTATAAAAATACGTCTTCTGATATTAGTGGTAAATTACCCCCATTGTATAAGATGACAAGCGTCATCAAGTTCTATAACAAGATAATTCACTGACCAATTTTAAAGAAGATTCACACAATATTTAATGCCTGGCCCAGCGTTGAATTAATTCACCCCCTTGGATATGAAAGCGTGTATTTGTCACTTCACAAAGTGGCAGATACACCCTTTCATATCCAAAGGGACGAATTGTGAGCCACAGCTTATCTCGCATACTGTGTTCACTTAATAGGACACGTTGCTGTTCCGTCTACCGATAAATTCTTTGTAAACATATATTTCTCAGCCCATTACTTATACCTACAATACGCATATGACAATCAATAATGAAAAAATAAAGTTTCTGATAATAATATTAGGATAAGAGAAAATAAATTGATGTAATGGGGGAGCTAAAGTTATTAATTCTTCCGACTCTCATCATATACCTAGCAGCGTGGTGGACACCATGTTTAGAAACATACTAATGCAGAAGAAGTTATCTTATTCCACGAACTAAACAAAATGGCACATACAAAATCACATTTTTACTTAATACATATAGTTATATTAAGAAGAGATCTGGAAAATTATTACATCAAAACTATTGTAGCACAAGTTGTCACACTTCCAATATTTGTTGAAACTATCAGGGAAACAATATTTTCCTGCTGTTTCGATTTAACCCCTGGAGCACTGGGCTATTCAATTGTTCAGCCACACAACTGCAAGTGACTGAACAATTATGTAATTGGTAAAATTAAAGTCCCAGCATAGATCAGTGTTTCACGACTGAAGGCATATTTCACTTTTGACAACTGATTATCACGGGTTATACAGCTGCCAATAACAACACAGAATGTCAACTGTAGTCAACATCAGTGCTCTAAGGGTTGAAGCTGAAAAGCTGTCTTGGAAGCTGAACCAGCAACAAGCTAACACTGGGACAACGGTTCATGTTTGCTGGGAATATTCCCTGCTGAATACAAACCTTCTTATGAAGACAATCTTGCCAAACGCAAAGAGATATCAGGATACATGACTAGCTGTTTGCTGATCAAATTACACACAGTTACAGTTTGAACGCACGTGTGTCTTCATCTTCAGTAACGTTTTGCCTTATATATGTATCCTAAAATTAACGAAATTAGCCAAGAAATACATCTGCAAAACACATTTTGTTTTTGATCACCATTAGGTATAGAATAGATATGTCTGGCTGAATACCTCTTTACATTCGTTTATTTGGCAAGTTTATTCGAAAGCCATCTTAAAACACACCTTAAATTACCTGCGGTATCTGGTGAGTACTAAGACTGCAAAAACCATTGATGGTAAAACAGTTTCCAAGTCAACTTGTTCAATAGGTTCAGGCTTGTACATGTTGTGATATGCATTGAAACGACCTGGAGAAACACGCAGTTGCAGAATATTTATACAATGAAACAACCAGAAGGTTAAACCCTTACATCGCGGACATATTAGAGTACAAACCATGGAAACCAAAGGGTCTTTTTTAATATGATGTCATCATGAGTGTCGTGGTTAGCTTTTTACGCTTCATGTTATGGATCTACGGCCAAATAATCAATATTTGACCCTTCCAGTGAGGGGATCGACGACTTTAGACGTCAGAATTGACGTCTGAAGTCGTCAGATTCTGAATTTCAAATTCGGTTCGCTCTGACCTGTCTGTGAACACGTGATCAAGCATTATGACCTCTGAACTGTCTGTATCTGCATTGAGGTACACATACCATTATCTCAGAACAAGGCTCAGATTTTTTGCAGCATCACATCATGTTTGTGTTATGTATATTAATCACTAGAGCATTGTATGCCATTTTGTCACAGATTTTGATAAAGTTATTATAATTGCTCCAGTGACGAACTATTTGAATTGTACACAAGGCCCATGTGACTTATTTTTGCATCTAAATAACATGATAACACCAACGATCAACATTTGACAACGTAAAGGAAAGTTTCTGTGATCATATAGATACCACCTAGACTGGCAACTAAAGGATGCTTTATGAATCTATGTACAATGGTGGCGAGATGATCAGAAAGTACAACAAATATTCCAAGATTAAAAATAAATGTTTTCACTAGTCAACAACACACATTGCTTTTTATACCCCCTTGCAATAAAAGTCCCCCGTAAATTAGTCATTTTCTTGTAACACATCCAACAGGGGAGATCACATGTTTTGCACTAGAATTGAATACATTTCTATCACCTATTTAATTTGAATAATCCACGATAAAACAGTTACAATATGCAAATATATGATAATGGTGAAGAAAGGGGAATGAGCTCAAATGACTACATATACACAAGTTAAATAAAATACGTTTCTTCAGTGCAATTTCGCAGCAAGAAAAACAGCATAATATATACATTGCGTGTAGGTACATATATTTTCCTAGAAAACAACCACACTTAGATACACAAGTGAGAAGTAAGGGGGTTATCAGAGAGGTCTATAATGGCTTGTAATAGTTTATAGCTCTAATAATTGACCTTCAAACAAGACAATTTGAAGGAGAAAATAACATAACAATTTATTCAAATTGTACAAATATAAGTAATTTTCACCCACTTGGAAGTTGTGGGTCGCGGTAGCGACACACAACTTCAAGTGGTCGCAAATTTTACTCTTATAACCTCAAGGGTTCATCTGTGAATTTAAATTTAAAATATTTTTTGCGATAAATGTGGACAGGCCGCGCATGAAATTCTGAGAACAATTTCTTCACGAGAAAACACACTCGTCCTCTCCCATTTTCTCAAATCCTCTAATCTATCTACACTCCTGTTGAATTAAACCTTCATAGAAACGTTCAGAGCATACGTTTACTTGATAAAGTGACTGGTATCAGAGATCATCTGCGATAAAGGATCACATCAAAATCACAGCTGGGCGTTCGTGGCCGGTATTCTCCTCTACAAAGTCAAAACGCAATAACAGCACACTGCAGTTACTTCCTTTTGACTTCGGGCGGCAGCATTATTGTCTTCTTAGAAAGTTACATCTTATATTCTGTGACGCTCGAAGTTTGACCCATCTTCCCTGAAGCAGTCTGACCCCATGCTTGACCTGAGGTCACCTAAGGTTAGATTTTACGATGGACGAACACATTTTTCAGAACTGAAGGTCAAAATGATATCAAATCAACTAGATCAATAATATTAAGGAAGTCTTATAGGTTCAGATTAGTACTTGACTTCGGTTGCATCTGCGTGGACTGATTTAATCCGATATTGAAGATATGAATTGCATTTTGCCGTCTCTCAAGCAATCACCACCGACACAATGACAAGCTATCCACATAATTAGTCC
Organism: Flabesymbios commensalis; assembly: GCA_964017125.1. NCBI lineage: Eukaryota > Metazoa > Annelida > Polychaeta > Terebellida > Flabelligeridae > Flabesymbios > Flabesymbios commensalis. The sequence continues at coordinate 25,216,849 of OZ024910.1, forward strand.
TATTGGAGCCGAAAGGGTGCATCTAGCACTTTGTAAAGTGTCAGATGCACCCTTTCGCCTGCAAAGCCAATATTACACGGAAGATTGCAGCTCCTGTAGTTTGGGCAAACACTCACAGACAAATGGCAAAGGGGATAGTGCAACAGCATGTGAAGAACCACAACATGGCAATCTGTAGACTGTTCAGTTTCTAAGTGTCTGTGAGATGAACACCTCAGAGCAGGACAGTATTAATAGCCTACTGCTTGTAGTTCACCGTTAACGGTTCTTTTTGTAAGCACACCATCTTCTTCTACCGTCACTGTCTCAACTCCATTATCTACCACTCTGAAAATAATCATATACATACTTAACTAATTGCGCGAAATTTAATTTTATGTAGCGCCAGGATAGCTCATTGGTAGCGTGGTTGACTCAGAGGCCGGGGGGTAACGGGTTCCCGCTGCGGCCGATATCTTTCCCTGGTGCACACATATGCAGTGACCCAAACTGTTCAAATTCGTGGGATAATAATGACAAACGAACCCCCGCCATTAATTACCGTCAATAATGGCCTCAAAGAAAGGGTAAAAATTATGTCAAAGCTCAAAACCCCCAAAAAGGCACATCTACACTCCCCAAGGGATGTGTGTGTGCCATATGAAAACAATCTAGTAAACGCTTTCCAAGGTATCGTCTGGAAACTGAAGTTATTACCCGCCATCAATTAAAGTCAATAATGGCTTCAAAATGGAAGGACAAAAATTAGGTCAAAGGTCACAACCCCCAAAGACACATCTACAGCCCCTGCGGGATGTGTGTGTGCAATATGAAAACAATCCAGCAAACGCTTGCCAAGGTATTGTCCGAAAACTGAACTTGTAATCCGTCATAAATTAAAGTCAATAATGGCTTCAAAATCGAAGGTAAAAAATTAGGTCAAAGGTCAAAACCCCGCACAGCCAGACATGGTTATGACAATATCCCACGCCCCTACTTCGTGGGCGGGGGATAAATCGTAGGAGCGAATTATAAAATCATGGCCACAGAATATAAATCGTGACCACGGATTATAAATTGTGGTCACGAATTATAAATTGTGGCCACAGATTTTAAATCGTGGGAGCGGATTATCAATCATGGCAACGGATTATAAATTGGGGCGATTATAAATCTTTGCCACAGATTATAAATCGTGGGAACAGATTATAAATCAGGATAAATGATTATTTATCATGGCTACGGATTATAAATCGTGGCCACGGATTATAAATCAAAGGAACAAATTATAAATCAGGGGAAAGGCTTATAAATCGTGGCCACAGATTATAAATTGTGGCCACGGATAATACATTGAGGGAACAGATTATAAACCAGGGGAAAGGATAATAAATCGTGGCCACGGATAATAAATCATGGCAACATATTATTAAACGTGACCAGTGGGGCTCCATACTAATAGAAGTTTACAATGAATATCTTTATCATTTACAATAACTATATTTATATTTGACAAGTAGTTACGTTTAAAAGTGAACGCATAAAATAAAACTATATCTCAGTTTCCTTACTTTTTTGTGACTATTTTCTTTCCGTTAATCAGTTTAGTGGATGTAGATGTTGACCTGAAGTTTCCCCCTCTTCCTCCTCCCCCGCCACTTGAACTACTGAAGCTACTCACGTTAGTACCTGGTCCTCCAAATGAACTAACGTTACTAAACGACGAGAAACTGAAAATAGTCAAGTGAGACACACAAAATAAATATTTAACAGATACAATTTGTTGAACATTATTAAAAGTTGTACACAAATAACCTGGTTCATGCCTACATAACCTTCTTCAGACCCTCACCAGAACAAGACGTATGTGGACACAAATTAAGTATGTAATAAGTACGTAATTGACAAATTAAGTAAGTAATAAGTATATAATTGACTATGAATGTAAGACACGCATGCATTCGTAACGGATTTATTGATTGAGAGAGCTTGTAGCAACATTTAAGAAAAATTAATATAATATAAATTTAAAATATGTGTGCTTAAGGAGCTCTGTTGAATAACCAGCAAGAATTACACAGATATAACGGGAAGCAATTACTAGAACAAATCAGAAATATTTCGCGTTTAAAGTGAGATACGACAATGTAGTTGTGAACCACATTGAGCGTAATACACTTTACATATTCACCTTGTACCGTATCCTATATTAATGTTAGGTTATTAAAAACAAACGAGCCATTCCAGATTAGTGTGCCATGCAAGCGAAAAATGGCAAAGAGCATCATCAACGTTGCACTAGCTTTTAAGCATAATATTGAATTTCGCAAATCAGCCACTCTATTCTAGTGAAGTTATTTAAAATTATAACATTGTCAGAATCAGTTATCCATTCACTATAAACGTAACAGTTCTGAGTATTACACCGAGAAGCCATAAGTAAAAAAGAAACTACTGGTAGATGATAAATACATATCAGCTTTGTGAGAACGCAATGAACGATCGGCTGGAAAATGAAAGTAAACAGGTAAACACGAAACGGATTAAACTAAATATACTATCAACTCTCGAGGATGAAAAGGCAGCATTCACCACTGTACCAAGTGGCGGATATGACCTTTTAATCTCTAATAAATCATTTAACATTTACGCTACTGAATTCGTCATTTGAAATCATCACAAATGTCTTAGTTAGCTGTTTCCGCTTCATTCGAATACCTATGTTATGGGTATACGCTCATTATATTTCAGTCCCGGGCTCGACTTTTGGCGTCAGAATCTGACGTCTGCAGACATTAGATTCTGGCGACTAAAGTCGGTCAGTTGATATGCTGATGGTCTATATTTATCATCCTATAATTGGTAACTCTTGAACCGCCAAATTATTCAATCTGAATTTTCACTCACTTGAAGTTGTGTCCCGCTGACGCGATCCACAACTTCAAGTGAGTGAAAATTATTCAGATTTGACAAAATGGAGGTCAACTGTTTTCAAATATTGCTGATTGATGTCACATTTTATCTTTAACATGTTTAAAAGGTGGTACTTAATGTGCTAATAAAAAATAAAAACCCGAATATATGCGGTACCAGCGCTTAAAGGGTTAAAGTTTTTCACACACAGGAACATTCCTACATAAGGCCAGACTGGGATGAAACGTAAATTATCCACATTTACTATAAGAAAACAGAATCACAAATACTGGGGCTCTGCTACCAAGAAACCGGTGTGTCACAAAACTAGGATTCAAACACATGCGTCACGCATTTTCTAAGTCGACATATTTCCTAGATAGGTAGATTAACCCTTAGAGCGCTGAAATATTTTACACAAACTATTAAGACCAGGGTTTTTTTCAATTGGAAATAATCATAAAATTGTATGTTTTAGTTAGCTTTTCCGCTTCATTTGAATACCTATGTTAAGAGTCTACGGCCATTTTAAATATTTGACTCTTCCAGTGCGGGGTCAGATTCTGACATCTAAAGTCGATCCCCGCGCTGTAAGGGTTAATGTCTAGTTGATTGGTTATCTTCACAGTGATAAACCACACACACACACTGTTATCAAAATAGATCAAATATTCTTCACATCAATTTTCATCCATTTGAAGCTAGAATAGGGGCCTAATTACAGCTTTCAATTCAGGAGAAAAACACGAGTCATCTAAAATAGCGATAAATAATATACCCTTAGCATTATGCTTTTTAAATTTGAGTCTGACTGTTCCTCAGTAAAACCGTATATATACGTCCCAACAAGGCAAGGGTTAAAAACATGCAGAAAACCAACGCAAATCGCACCTTGGGATTAAAGTGTGATATCCACCACTTTTTATAGTAACAGACACGACGCTTTAATCGCAAGGTACCGAAATGATACATAAAGAGTATTGCATGTGGTGAGATAAATAGGCGTGCTGTGTAAGTAGGAAGCTCTTTCCGTAAATATTGTCCTCTTGGAACCAAAAGGTCGAATCTTCTACGTTAACGAGTACCAGATCTATATGACCTTTTGGGTCCAACAGGACGATGCGGCATGCATATATTAAAACTGTTTATTACCCAGAGTTAAAAAACGTGTTGCTAAAGAGCGGAGTGAATCCCATCACTTGTCCGAAGGGTGCGTCATTAATAATTCTGTCAGCGGGCACGTTCGCCCGCATATAACTGAAAGTGAAAAAATCATGTACGGATACATGTCCTGGACAGGTGGATACCAGTTTACTTGCATTAACCCTTTAAGTGCTAATCACGTCTATTGGCGTTCTCAGTCATTTTATTTGTCCTTAACCCTTAAAGCGCTGAATTGTTTTAATGAAAACCCATGGAGGCCAAACAGTTATTTTCAATTTGAAATCATCATAATTGTCTTAGTTAGCTCTTTCTGGTTCATGTGAATACTTATGTTATGGGTCTACGGCCATTATAAATATTTTTACCCTTACAATGCGGGGAACGCCTTCAGACCTCAGAATCTGACTACTAAAGACGTCAGATTCTGAGATCTAAAATCGATCCCGCGCTGTAAGGGTTAAACCAAAAACACATTGGAAGCAGAACTGAGCATTACATCTGATGGTTTGGCTTAAGTTTTGATTCAAAATGTAGGCCTATGTATGTAAGTAATTTTACTCACTTGAAGTTGTGGGTCGCGGTAGCGAACAACAACTTCAAGGGAGTAAAAATCTAAATTACTGTAGATTTGGTAGTATTCGCGGAGTTTCAATTTTCGCGAGAAGGACAAAATTGGGAATTTAGGAATCTCGAAATTTTTTTTATTATGAGCGCTACCTATCATCGAAATCGAAAATTCGCGAGTTCTAGACTTCGTAAAAACTCCCAAAACCTCAAATTCGCGAAAATCTAATTATCAGATGTACAGTAGGCCCCCTATATAACTAAGCGCTTTAATGATTAATATGACAATATACAGTGTAGAAATAATAGTTTGCTGTCACATGGAATGCGCCATAATCCATTTATTTACATTAAATCGACCTGATTCGTAATTCGCTTTTTCGTAATTATGTATGTGTTTGTTATAAAAATAAAAACAATGCCTTGTATGTGAGAAAGCTCTTGCAAATTAAAAAGGTTCACATATTTTTTAATCGACGAGAAAAATCTGCTAAAAGGTTTGTCCTTGAAATATTTAAAATTAGAGGAAAATACAATAAAAATAATAAGACTGGAGTACAAATCATTGACATTCAAAAGCAATCACCATTCTTTCGTTGATATTATAAATCATTTCTTAAAATTAGAATGCAGTAACTTACATATGTCAAGTAGAATATAACTACGGTATCTATATACATATATATAACTTTCTTGTTGTAATTCAATAGCACAGAATTGCTTCTGACACACGATACAATTTTTTTGTGTGAATATTATTTCTCGTATAGGCCTGTATACCTTATTCTATATGGCAATTGTCTATGAGTGCTAATGTAAGTATACCACAACATCAGTACAGGGCTTGATCCAAGACTAATTTAGTGTAGCCAAAAATGAAAAAGTGACTCAGACAGGAGGGGAGTGGGCAGCTTTCCGTCAAGGGAATGGGGGGGGGGTCAAGAGGTAAAATTTAAATCCCTGGAATTTTTTTTAATCTGCAGCTCAAAAGGGGGGGTTAGGAACTCTTTCGACCCCTCCCCCCCGTGCACGCCCCTGGACAGACTTTCAGTTATGTATATTCAAAATTGTTATAAATGAGATCGTTGCCTCGGAGCTAAAAGATCCTATCTGCCACTCTGACGAGTGTCAGATGGGATCCTTTAGCTCCGAGGCGACGAAATGTAAACTGCAAAGGTAAGCCTACGTATTATGAGGGCTTACCACTGATTATTCTGATTATGCTTTTTCGTCTCAAAATGTGTCATGGGTTTTAAACCTTCAAAGCGCTACGCTATCAATTTTAATTTTTTAACACTTAACCCTTTCACCACTGAAGCCCGTTTTATGTGCTGAATGCTATGGCATTCAGCACATAAAAACGGGCTTCAGTGGTGGAAGGGTTAAGGTTGTGCTACCGCGATCCACAACTTGGTTAAAGTGGTTAAAACTGTGTTACATTTGCAGAGTTTGAATGTAAACATATTCTGATCAAGCCTATGTTATGTTCATTTCGCCTTCAAATTGTCCTTGTTTGCAATATAAACGAGGCGATTAACATTATATGGGTTAGAAGAATAACGTTGTCTCCAGTCAAGAGGAGGCGTAAATATCGTCCATAGCAGCAAACATATGGTATGAACCACTCATGCTATAGTACATACATGTACGTAGTCCGATCGTGACGTGAACATCATGGTTCAACGTCAGAGATGGACAGCATAGCAAAAGCTGTGGTTTTCTATGCTTGTGGTCAGTGTACGCCGAGACCAAAAATTTCATGAAAAATGTGAGGGTAGCCCTATTTAGATGATAAATTCACCTATAAAGACAGGGCTTTAAGTCCCCACGTTAAGGCATTATTCTAATGAGATGTACATGTGTCATTACAGAATAATATAAAAATAATTGATCAAACAATGACGCAGTAATTCATTGCTCAATCGATCGGATGCGCACCGTATTTTTGGGGCACAACTAATGGCAATGATTACAGACTCTGTATCGCAAACAGAGTCTGTTATTACGGACTAACATGTACGGTAATTTAGATGCTTGTCACAATAAAGTTATCAATAACTAGGTGAAAATAAAGCCCCACTGAATATTTATTCTGGGATAATTTGTCTTAATTCAAGCCCTGTGATAACAACTTAAACAATAGTGGGATCTACTGTGTAACTTAAAGATATAATATTAAATCACAGTGTTGTGAACTTAAAATAGCAGCTTGTTTAATTTAGTGTTCATACCTTCCACCTCCAAAGCCACCAAATGGATCCGCAAAGGGACTGGCTTGATATCCTTGCTGCTCTGCTGGAAAACCGCCAAACCCTCCAAAACCCTGGAAGCCTGTTCACAGAAAAAAACATACTATCAAGATAGCAATGGTTCGTAGCACTGTACATTTACTGGGGGGGGGGGGGGAGTTAATTTATATAAATTAGATAATCTAATATCTAACAGTTATTGCTAATATAATTGATATTCTCAATTTCAAATCATCGATTATAATGATATACAAATGGGTATTACTCTTTAACCCTTCAAGCCCTCACGATGCATCAAAGCATCATTTTACATCCCTGAAAACAAACTTAATTTTCCTACAACCAAGGGTTTTAGAATACAAATTTCCATGGAACTGGTTTACCAATACATGGCAATTTTCTTTAATTTTTCACCCTCTTCAAGTCATCTTTATCCACTACAAGTCGAGAATTGCGACAGCAATTCGCGGCTTGTAGTGGATGAAGATGACAATGGTAAAGTCAGGCTTGAAAGGGTTAACATGTCTAATTGCCAATACCGCCAATTAATCGGAAAAAAATGCTCATTAAAACATATCTCGGCACAAAGGTTTTTTGGTGGTGATGATAAATTAGATTTATTAAAACCTTCGTATTTAGTACTTGGGTAGGACATTCTCACTATTAAATCACTTTCATTTTTTTTACGTTAGATAACTTCGTTACTATTTAATTGCGTATAACTATATTATAGTGCTATGCAAAAATGGATACATTCTAGAATAATCACGCCTCACATTCAACTTAAAGCTACAACAGTTCATCAGCCTGTTCATCTTCGCTCGAAAGTTTTGACTCCGACGATGGTAGATCTATGAACGTCGGAGTCAAGCCTTGCTCTAATGTAGGGAAGATGCAATCAAAACCCAAAACAAGTAACAACCAGTTTTCATTAAGAGAAAAGGCCTCACACTTATATCTGTCTACAAACATTATTTAAAATAACAATGATGCTTTTCTAAATATACAACAATCTATATCTCAAATGTGCTTTTGTGTGCACACAAATATACCTTTCGATTTGTTTTAATGTTTATTTTGACCAAATATTTCCATTATCTGATTATATATGAATAAGAAGCCACCGCTAATATGTGATGGTTTCACATTATAAGATTAGTGTCGCCTAGAACACTGTAGAACGTGTCGAAAAAAATACAACAACATGATGTGATCACTTAATTATTTCAACATATATCTGTCCTATGATCTATCATGTCTTTTGGACAGTCGTTGAGATAATGTTGGTTTAATGCTGGCACACCGTCTCAGACGCTGACCCAACATTAAACCAACACTGGCCCAGCGTATCGTCTTCACTTGTTTTGTATCGTATGAAATATTGGTAAATTATCAAACGCCATTTTGATCAACATGAAGAAAATCGGAATGCTGAAAGTACAACTATATCCAAAATTTAATTTTCGAATATATATACTCAAAATATATTAATAATCATCAACATCTAGCTATTGATTTGAGTTATTTACAAGAACCCATCAACAATCATGCTCACAACAAATAATTCTAAATCTAATTTCTGCTGTCACCGAGATATACCAACAAAACATGGTTATATAGGCTAACATACGTTAAATCATGTAAATAACCTACTACACATGGTCTTGACAAAATATGTTATTACTTATATATCGGATAAATCTCAGAAATTGAATTTGAACAAATTTTCCTAATAACTTAAACATAAAACAAAGTTAACTATCATGTGAATCGTGAAACTATCGACATGATTGAGGGGGATATTAATTCAGAAATAATTTAATTCTTTATAAAAAAAATCAAATTTGGTTTTTCAATTCGCGCAGCAGAAACTGTACATGTACATCGCTTATCTACCAACAATATACTTGCCAGGAGAAACTGCAACACAAAAATACACATTCTTTTTAATTTTACTAAACATTATCTCATTATGTAATAAACGCTCGAGTCCAATTATTTAACAATAGTATTTGCAACAGTTTATCAGGACATCTGTAAAATTATATCTTTGACACAATTTATCAGATATGAAACTTAATTAACACATATACTGCTCTGCAAAGCCAAAAGGCAGTCTCTGCTTACTTGTAAAGCCTTTTGGCTTTGCAAGGTAGTGTATGCCTGCTCCAGATTGTAAATAGTTCGTGGTCATTTTGATAACTGTACAGCGATGGATGTTAATTTCACCAACTCTACCCCAATAACTGATAACAGCAATGTGAGTATTATTGCTTAGATCTATTATTAAATTCAACCAAAAAAGTGACAACTTAGTTACCATAACAATAGAGTGTATTTGAGTGGTGTGTTTGACATATATTTGGACAGTAATTTATCCACATCGCCATTTTGATTTCTGCTGTGATGTATACAGATTTCTGTTGATGTCGTCGGTTAAGGACGAAATCGTGACTTTCATGCGTGTGCTAAACATGACTAAATGTTAACAGAATGTTGGGCATTCGTCTAGACGCTGAACAAACATGTAGCCTCCTTATGACGCTGTTGTATAACTACACGCAAAAAAGGTTGGTTTTATTATAAATCAAAACTTCTAAATAAACATTTCGGTTAACAGTGACGCTTATTTTCAATCAAGCCGGAAAGGCGCAGGATAAATAATACTCCACATAGCACTACTACATAGAGCCTCCGAATCGATTTTAGGAAACGATGTGGTGAAATCATGGCAATGTCAGCTTCAGATTTTTTAGCTCTCTTTTCCCCGTCATGATCTCATCTTTCGGTGGTGTGAGAGAATTACACAACAACCCATAGCGTGGACGACAGCCAAAGGATACTGCCGTAATAACCGACCTCTTGTCTATAGATATTGATCCACTGGGTCGAGAGATCAATGCTGGATTTTCATCGAAGCTCTCAATGACACTTGACCTATACACTCACTGAGCCAGCAAAGCTGACAAAACTTTGAAAGGCATTCAAACGTTTTCACCCTAGATCTATACGACGATGTCAGAACGAAATAAAAGCAAATACACGCGTCATAACCCATATGAATTGTAGCCGATTGAGAAGAAATACACGGTTTTGTGGCCAACCATTTCCATGCATCTTGATGTGCAAAGCCAAAAAGCAGTCACCGCTTACTCTTTTAATTACCCAGCTGCTGCCTTTCGGTTTCACATGGACATGATAGAAGTACTAGAAATTCTTAGTTTGATTTTGTCTATATTTGGCAGTGGCGGATACAGGATCTGAAGAAAAGGGGGGGGGGGGTGCGCAGACGTTTTTCTGGTATACCTCACTATTTATTCCAGATAATGATGGGTAAAACACGTATAGTATTTTCTGTAGGCATCCATCATCCCATAAATGATGCTTGTGAAAGACGATGGGTCGAATGCGTGTAGGTTCTGTATGCTGCCGTGCAAAGCCGAAGGGCAGCATTTGCTTACTTTACAAGTAAGCAGATACTGCCTTTTGGCTTTGCAGAGCGGTACTGACATCCCATCAATGTACATGGTCTTACTACATATCACGGATAAAACACTTACCACCTCCTCCAAAGAAGTCCTGGAAGGGATCTCTACCGCCAAAGAATTCCCTGAAGACATCCTCGGGATCTCTGAAAGCGAACGCGCCAAATCCAGGATCAAACCCGCCGTGGAAGCCTTGTCCCCCTCCTCCATTCCGTAAGCCCTCCTTACCATAACGGTCATACACCTCCCGCTGCTTGGCTGCAACAGTTAAACAACCAACCTTAACAGATAAAAATTAAATTAGTTCAAATGTTAAATCAAATTAAAACAGTTAATTTCCAAACAAACTTGAATCATTAACCCTTTTAGTACGGCGACGCTTCAAGCATTTTTGAACTCAATTTTCGCATAAAAAATATTAATAAACATAAAATAAAGTATTGTCAAATTAGACTATCATTATGAATTTTAGCATTTCAAAATTTTTTGAATTAATTTATTTGAAGATGACTCCTTTTGAATAAATTTTTAAAACAAAGTTTAACAAAACTTGATAAATCAATAAAATATTCTCTTTGATGTGACATTATTGATTTACCAAGTACAAATTTTAGACTAAATATTATTACTTAAGAGCTGACTGTACCAGGATGAGCAAAATAAACATGATGATTAAACCCTGATATTAACACCTTAAGTGCTGAAATAGCTTTGCATAAACAATGGAGATCAAAGGTTTTTTTTAAATCGTCATAAATATCTTTTTAGATGTATTTATTTAAAGATAGGAATGTCTCTGATTTATTTTGGGTGATATCAAATTTTGAAAACAAAGTATGACAAAACAGTCAAAACTTACTAAATCAATACAATATTCGTTTTGTCGTGACTTTTACCAATTCATCATCACTAAATTTAGAATAAACATTACCATCCAAGTGCTGACTGTACCAGGAGGAGCAAAATAAACAGGATGATACACCCTGCTAATAACCCTTAGAGCACTGATACCCACTGCAGTAGACATTCTGGATTTTTATTGGCACTTGTATAACCCCTGATAACGAACTGTTCAAATTAAAATATGCCGTTAATCTTGAAACACTGATATATATTGGGACTTAAATTTCACAAATAATATAAATTGCCAGTCACAGGAAGTTGTGGATCCCGGTAGCGAGACACAACTTCGAGTGACTGAAAATTTAAATTGAATAGCTCGGCTCTGACGACAATTTTAACCACAACAGGACATAGCTTAGTCGGCGAGGGGAATAAACAAGACAGGTACCAGAGAACAACAGTATTGAACCAATGTTTGATTACTGCGTCGCAGACGTTGGCCCAGCAGTGAACAAACATTGGATCACTGTCTGATCTTTTCTGAGATATCACAGCGCTGATGATCTATCTGTCATAGCGAGATTCAGCAATTTAAACAAAACCCTGCGTCTACATCGGTAATATGACTCTACGTCCACGGCAGCTTTATGGATGTGTAAATAACTCGAGTGCCAGCTCATAGATAAAAATCGTGAGCTGTTGGAAAGAAATTTAGATATATTATTACTCTCAAATATATGTAAATGTTAAAGTCTTTATCAACATGTTTAAGTTTTAAACATTGGGATACACCTGTGATAAATAATTTGAATAACAGTAAACAGATTCACTTTAACATTTAGGAAGGTGTTTTAGAAAAGTATAACTTTATGTATTTATGCATGGCAATTCTGATTTTAAACCACATCAAGTACTCAAAATGTGTTCATAATTTTGCATAGGACGCCCAGGCTATTCGGCATAAAATAGATGGCTGTGACCGTTTATTAGTCGAGACTTTTATGTAACATGAGAGATAGTCTTCATATATCATCCTCTTGGAAATAAAAGGATGTTTCTGTCACTTTACAAAGTAACAGATACATCATATCTAAAAAAACTATTATATCACCAACGGCAACCACGCTGTATGTACCTCAATAAATACCCAGACTTCTAAGATGACAATATCACATATGTTATGGTTACATAGACAAGTGTATCCTCACTGGTTATCAGTATTCTCGTATGAGTTACGATATATCGTGGGCTTCAGATTGGTCGAGATGGCCCAGAGAAAAATGAGCAGAGTCACAAGCCGCTGATTAATCATGAGGACTCCCGCCCACGAAACATTATATGTTAACCCTTTACACACCAAGGTATAGAATTTAAATTGTCACCCACCTGAAGTCGTGTCTCGCTACCGCGACCCACAACTTCAAGTGGGTGAAAAATACTGATATTTGTTTAATTTGAGAGTAAATATTTGCAAATAGTGATGTTTGAACACACATTATCACTGATTATAATCGCACTAACATTGATTTTACAGTCTAGTAAAACAAAATACCAACGAATTTAGTGGTACTCAGCGCTTAAAGGTTTAGCCTTGGTTTATTGTTGGGCCAGCTGTACAGATAGTGCAGCATTGGGTCAACGTCTCGTATTTACTGGGTTCAGATCTCACAATAAGTGACAATACAGCAGGACAATCATCACCAACAAACACCAGACGTAGACTTAACCCTTTGAACCCTAACGATGCATTCAAGCATCATTTTACATCCCTGAAAACAGACTTAATTTTCCTACAACCAAGGGTTTTTGAACGGAAATTTCCAGGAAACTGGCTTTAATATTTAAACCACTTCAAGTCATCTTCATCCACTACAAGTCGAGAATTGCGACAGCAATTCGCGGCTTGTAGTGGATGAAGATGCCAATGGTAAATTCAGGCCTGAAAGAGTTAATGTTGGCTTAATGTTGTCCAGCATCGCGGACGATGGACCAACATTAAATTAAAATGAGGTCAATCTCTTGTATTTGTTGGGTTATTACTGGTTATTATGTATTCAGTCTAAAACGTAAAATCGATCAATGTCTGAATCGACAAACAAGCTGAAGTTATTCATTTATATACATGTACACTTAAAACGGTTATCGCTTTTATTATATGATAATTGTTTTTGTTTCAATATATCATATATCACAGACCGTATGTATGGCATAATATGCAGGTCAAGCTGTACAAGGTACTGTACAGGTTTGGGTCAAGCACATCGGTACTTGGTACATAGCTGTACTTGGGTACTACTGTGTTCTATTGTCTGTCAGATTTATGACTGTTGTCTTTGATTCAGACACACTTGGGGCATCAGGACATTAGCTACATGTATCACATACACACACAGGTGTGGGAGACATATCCCACACACACAACGTACTTGTATAACTGACACAATGTCTTCAGCGATAATATTATACAGTTTAGAAAATACCAAATGCTTTGATTTGAATTCACTTCAAATATCCCAGCTTACGAATGATGTTTAAGAATTAACATGATTAATATAACGTTTTAGAAACTTTTTTCAATATATGTAAGAGGTTGGTCCAATGTAGATTTAATGTTGGTCAGCCGCCTGTGACGTCGCCCCACCCACTTTGGCAACATTATTGGTAAACGTCTCATATAAATTTACTGGGTGGCCAGTGTGTCCATTTCATACTAATACTTAGAACACTTATATAGACTACAGTAGACATTATGTGTTCTACTACTATGTACCTGTATAATCAATTAGTTAAATTTATGTAGAATATGCTTTCAATCTTGAAACACTGCTATATCATGTATATGTTGGGACTCAAATTTCGCAAATCACACAAATTTTCAGTGACAGTCAATTGAAGTTGAGGATCGAGGCACAACTTCAAGTGACTGGAAATTTAAATTGAATATATCAGTGCTCTAAGGGTTAATATCATCCTTATGCTCCTCAAGTTGTTTTATTCTATCATCAATGATCATCTTGTAGTAATTATACCATTATAAATGTTACGTCGTTAAGATTATTTTATTTATACATTACAAAGTAATGACACTTCTTGGGGATTTATTGTTTATTTTGTAAATTGTTCACGCTAGGAAATAAACTAGAGAATTAATACTGGAAAAATAATACTAACACAGTTATACTCAGAACTTTGTGTCAACCGTGTACTAGTAATCGCTCATTGTGATCCCTCTGGGTAGCGATAAGAAAAGCAAATTACCTGACTACTGTTCTCTAGTAACATACATGTATCAGGCTATCAGCATTTTCAGTACGTATATTGAAATAAGGTCTAAGTATAATGCATCAAGTTGTGAGACACCGTTAATATGGTTAATTTAGTTCTTTCATTTAATGAAAATTGAACATTCGCTTAACACGAATTCAGTACTGAAATGTAATGAAATGAATCGGGCTTTAGGCCACTTTTGTGCACATATAGGCTAAACTGGGCCAGGAGAACCTCCTGAGGATGGTGAGATGAATGAGATGACACCGTCCTCCAGACACAGGATTCGAAATACGAGCCCTGGCGGTCTGAGGCCGAGCACGCCACCTCTCGATCACAGAGGCTCCCCACAATACTGAGTTTCACACGTGGATGGGGAAGAAACATTTTTGTTTCTTTCAAACCGCCGAGACCGGAAACTGAACCCCGAACTCTAGCGTGAAAGGCAGCGGTGCTAACCACTAAACTAGAGCCCCCGCCCAATTCAGTACTGAAAGGGTCAAACGCTGAAGTCATCAAAATCGACCAAGATGACGTAATAATGAGTGATAATACAAAGATATGAAACAACACAGCGCAGCAATATACTGCCGTGCAAAGCCAAAAGACTTTGAAAATTAAGCAGTTACTGCCTTTTGGCTTTGCACGACAGAACTGATTGAAGCAGCTTTGAGCCTTTCTAATCAATCAATGGTGAACACTAATACTGAACAATACCACATTACAGTATCTATACACTTGACTGGGGCAGCCACTGGAATACTCAATTTACAAAAAAATCGGCCGGTGATATTGTGTGTGTCTGTGATGTATTGTGGCCCTGGGGTACAGTGATACCAATAAATGTAACCATGTAACACACATTCTCACAGCTAGTGAACTGGTTTACCAGCTTTTCATCTGACACTCAGACTTTGAAGCAGAATAAAATGGCTGAATTTCTCTACAAAGTTTTCTACAAAGTTTTCTACAAAAATGTCTTTAATCATCGAGTACACATTTTGTGGTCATTTTTTTAAAAGGAAAAATGCATAAAATTACAACTACATTTGAAATGATCATAAGATAAGAACAAGAACATTGCATACATGTATATATCCGTAACATCGTAGCGGAATCACTACTGATAATATAGGACAGAATCATCCCGAATTTAACCTGAATCAAAGCCGGGAACCACAGATATGTCGATGCTCAATAGAGCTAAGTTAAATGTAAAGCAATTATAAATATAATTATTTATGGTGATCACATGATATACATCATGATACATACCCGGTATACTAAACCCTCAACTATCATCAAATGTGCCAACAGAGGGTGTGTCGGTACTTAAAGGGTTAACCGGAGTGCCAATTCCCGGGGGACATGGGCCGTTCTACATGGTATACAGGGCGGCGCATTATGTAATGGTACCTGTAACATAGAGGCGACACGAGCCGTATACATCTACCAAGTGAATATGATGATCAAGGCCGCAGTCACATCCGCCTTTTATTCTACCACTCCTAATGTTAAAGCGCTGAAATACTGTCGAGAAAACAAAGGTTTTTTTTAAATCATCATAAATGTCTCAGTTAGCTCTTTCTGATTCATTTGAATACCTATGTAATGGGTCTGAGGCCATTAAAAATAGTTTTACTCTTACAGCACCCTTGCGGGATCGACTTTATATGTCAGAATCTGACGTGACGTCAGAAGTTGACGTCTAAAGTCGATCCCCGCGTTGTAAGGGTTGAGCCAGCAGTAGGCTATGTTTTTTTACAGATTTCTGTAATATAGACCTCTATCAGTCAGTGTCTCGTGTGCCCCTCATTTGAGTGGACCATGTGACAATGTGTCTGCTAGAGCACCCGCTGTAGACCTGTCATGCAGATACTCTCTCTAACATGATGTCATCATCCTGTAGAGACTTCAGTTGTATTCGTTCTGACTCTACCCCTGAATGCGATGAGGCCTTTTCCACCTATTTGAGCACCCCTCTCCACGCACTCCCAACTGTCGGCCCCTCCCCTAAATTTCAAATTCAAAAAGTGTTAACTGTAGAACAAATATAGTTTCTATTGCAATAAATATGTTACCCATGTACATTTCTATTTCAAGTATGTCATAGCATACATATTTTACCATAAATATAGACACAAATAACGTTTTGAATGATTTTCTTCACTTTGTATGAGCACATTTAATCCCGAAATTGCGTATTATTTTTCAAAATGAAACCACATATTTTCTGTGCGTTTTCGTTCATAAGTAGATAATTAGGGGGATTATATCGATACAAAATCACAAGAATAAGAGTTTAGCCAAGTGCTGTTTAAACTGTTTTTGATATATTAGCTGATGTAATCCCCCGTTTTAGGCTCTAATTATTCAATTTTTAATCAAAGGTGGCAATATTTGACTGTATAATCCAGTTGTACACACTCAATAATTGTGTGATAGGCTGTACAAATAACATTTCGCAGATGGCAAGAACCCAGTGCTGCCTCAACGTTGGGCCATTATCATCGACGCTGACACAACTTTGGAACAGCGCTGGCCAAGTTCTCGCATCCCTTCGTGTATACTGTCACTTGGCTTGATGTTCCCAGGCCAGACAGTGTCGTCTGATTGCCGGCGTCTTGCGGTTGGCTTTGATGTCTAAGCTTGGGGGGGGTGTCGCGCGGAGGCACGTGTGTCTCCATGGAGAGGGGTCCCAAATAGGTCTAAGCAGGCTCATCACTGGCAGGGGTGGTATAGGGAACTACCCCTGCAATGACGGGATGGGTGTCATGCGTGATACTCTCTCTAACATGGTGTCCTGCTTTCTAATGCTTTCACCCCATATGACGAACAGAAATTCACAGTTTTCGCATATTTACATAGGCTAGAAGTGTTCAGTTTTTTTATTAGATATTTTATGAATAGCTGTTGTGTCACCTTGCAAACGCATGTACGAATTGAAATCGATTTGGTGTGTTCATAAGGTGAAATAGACGGCTGCTCACAAAACATCGGCATGACAATAGACACCTTTGTTGATTTTATTTCAACATGGATAAACCTGCCGCGTCAAAAAATCGTCTGAGAATACATTATTATCCTATGGGGATACATCAAATCGATATCACACTTTCGCAACTATTATCCTCCAAATCTACGATATCCAGCCAAGTAATCTCAGAAAGGGTCCTACTTTCTAACCATCATTGTCCTGCTTTCTAACATTACATTGAGCAAGTATGTCCTGCTTTCTAAGCGATCTGCTTACTACAACGATATCACGATATAACTGTTGCAGTTAAGTATTGGCAATTTGAAAAAGGTTGTAAATCATCATTACATATATAATAATACTGCAACAACTGATGCGCACAGGGGGCGGCAACCCGTATTGTGTAAAATACATACAAATTAATTTAGATGTCACTGGGGTGGGAAACTAAAACTAAACCGACTGGATCGTTAAGCACATGTTGTAGACCCGCCCGCATGCGCATCATAGCTAACATCCTAAGGAATGGAGTCCGTCATAAGTAAACATTATGGATCATTGAAGCTAGACCACTTAGTCTACAATGAACTTTCACGTTTTTTTCGTGTATCCTTGTAACCTATCAATATCAGTCACGTCCTAACTGTAGGCCTAACTAGGCATTATGCTTATATTAAAACAATATGTGTGTAAGCTTATAGACTCCGGGTATAGACTACAACCGTCTCAAGCATATGCCTACCAATAGACCTACCTGTAGGGGAATGTACGCATATATAGCCTGTTAAATCAACCATATATTTATAATCAACATAACTGTCAAGAGAGGAGGGGGCTATTCAATCTCCGGGGGGGGGGGGAATCGATTATTTATCCGCGCATAATTTCAACTGGCCGTGGCTCGGTGGCACGCTGAAAATTTCAAATTTGATTAGGCCTAGTCTAGTTCTTGAAATATATTATTTATTTCATGAAGAGCCTGTTCGGGGTTTTATTTAAAAAATCATACACCCCCCTCCCCCCCGGCGATTGGATGGTGGCCCTGTAGAAATGTAATTTTAGGCATATTCTGTGGAATGCAGTGACGTCACCGGAATGACTATTCGGTGAAAACAATGTTATGTAAAACCCCCTCCCCATACTTCATTGTATTAGCGAGCTCAATGAAACATCGGAGGTCAAGGTTATTGAGTTTCACAGAATAGGCCTATACTACAGGTGGGCCTACCTGAGGCCCCCTATGTATACTTTGCTGGGGGTTGCGAGTGTGTGATATTTATTCTGTGAAACGCAGTGACGTCACTCGGTGAGAACAAGGTTATATAGTACCTCCCTCCCCCTTACTTCATTCTATGAAACGCAGTGACGTCACTCAGTGAAAAAAAGGTTATATAAGACCCCTCCCCCATACTTCATTGTATTAGCCAGCTCGGTGAAAATAAAGGAGGTCAAGGTCATTGAGTTTCACAGAATAGATTATGACTCTAGCGTCAGGAACACGTGTAGCCGAAGCCAACACATCCGCTGACACGAGAAATTCAGCCAACACTGTGTCTCAATAGTAGGCCACAATCTGGACAGCTGGCACAACATTGAAGTTGTCCCCACTTTGACTTGGAAACGCCACACACATATACAGAAGCTTTGAAACGAAATGACAAAAATAGTTTTTATCTCGTTATAATGACTTATAAGTCGTTGAATCGACTTTAACTAAGTCGTTATAACGACTTATAAGTCGTTGAATCGAATTAGTATAAGTCTTTATAACGACTTATAATTCGTTAAATCGATTAGTATCAGTCGATAAATAGACTTAGTATAAGTCGTTACATCGACTCCCAAGTCGTTAAATCGACTTGTGCTAAGTAATTATAGCGACTTTTAAGTCGTTATAGCGACTTATAGTAACTCAATTTAACGACTTATAACTCGTTATAACGACTTATAGCTTACTAAGTCGATTTAACGACTTATAAGTCATTATATGGACTTAGCTTAAGTCAATTTAACGACCAATAAGTCGTTATAAAGACATATACTAACTCGATTTAACGACTTATAAGTCGTTGTACAAAGTCAATTTAACGAATTATAAGTCGTTATAACGACCTAGTTTGAGTCTATTTAACGACCAATAAGTCGTTATAACAACTTATACTAAGTCAATTTAACGACTTATAAGTCGTTATGTCGTTATAAGATTTATCTTAAGTCGATTTAACGACTTACAGGCCATTAAAACGACTTATACTAAGTCGATTTAACGACTTATAAGTCGCTATACCTAGATAAACAAGACTACATAAGTCCAGGAGCTCCCGCTCCGAATTAGAATTTGATTCAAGCAATTTTGTGTAGGGTTATTAATGTAGTCCTAGGCTAGGTCAAAAATCAAGACGCAAGACAACTAGGTCTAAGAAGCCCAGTCTAAGAGTAAGATAAAAACTAGACAGTCTGTCAGAGATTGCAAACCTCCATTGAAATTAATGATCCTAATCAGTATACCAGTAATGGTCTACCTATCTGGCACGGTTTACCCGATATCAGGCCAATCGAGTTAACTAATAGCTGATTTACGGTCATTTTGAATTCGATATAAATTAGTCAAAAACTTAGGGTGCATCCTCCCCCGAAACCTCAAATTTTGTTTTATAGTAATGGACTAACATCTAACACAGTTTGCAAAATATTGGGCATGTGAAAGTAAATAATGGCCGATAGGGGGCCATTTTGAATTTGAACGAGTCAGAATTTTTCAAGATGCATCCTCAGCTGAAATCTCACATTTCATTCTATAGTAATGGTCTAGCCATCTAGCACGGTTCACCAAATATCGCCCATGTGAAAGTGAATAATGGCCTAAAAGCGGCCATTTTGAATTTTATCAAGTCGAAATTTTCCAAGATGCTTCCTCAGCTGAAATCTCACATTTCATTTTATAGTAATGGTCTAGCCATCTAGCACGGTTTACCAAATATCGCCCATGTGAAAGTGAATAATGGCCAATAGGCGGCCATTTTGAATTTGATCGAGGCAATTTTTTTCAAGATGCATCCTCTCTTGTAATCTCACATTTTGTTTTATAGTAATGGTCCAGCTATCTAACACGGTTTACCAAATATCAGCAATGTGAAAGTAAATAGTGGCCGATAGGCGGCCATTTTGAATTCGATTGAGTCGAAAGTTTTTAAAAGGCATCCTCTCTCGAATCGTCACATTTTGTTTTATAGTAATGGTCCAGCTATCTAGCACGGTTTACCTGATATCAGGCCTATCGAGGTAAATAATGCTGATGGTCGGCCATTTTGAATTCGTAAGTTGAAAATTTTCAGGGTGCATCCTCCCCCGAAAACTCACACTTTGTTTCATAGTAATCAGGTAATGGTCTAGCCATCTAGCACGGTTTACCAAATATCAGCCATGTGAAAATGAATAATGGCCGAAAAGGCGGCCATTTTAAATTTGATCAAGTCAAATTTTTTTAAGATCCATCAGGCTCATCTGAAATCTCACATTTCGTTTTATAGTAATGGTCTAGCCATCTAGCACGGTTGACCAAATATCGGCCATGTGAAAGTGAATAATGGCCGATAAGCGGCCATTTTGAATTTTATCGAGTCGATTTTTTTCATGATGCATCCTCTCCTGAAATCACACATTTTGTTTTATAGTAATGGTCTAGCCATCTAGCACGGTTTACCAAATAACGGCCATGTGAAAGTGAATAATGGCCAATTGGCGGCCATTTTGAACTTGGATAAGTTGAATTTTTTCAAAATGCATCCTCTCCTGAAACCTTACAATTTGTTTTATAGTAATGGTGTAGATATCTTGAGCGGTTTTCATGATATTCTACAATATCAGGCCTGTCGAGGTGAATAATGGCCGATAGGCGGCCATTTTGAATTTTATCAACTTGAAATTTTTCAAGATGCATCCTCTCCTGAAACTTTACAATTTATTTGATAGTAATGGTGTAGCTATCTTGAGCGGTTTTCATGATATTCCGCAAAATCTTTCAGTCGGATTTACCGATGTTATAAATTAGGTCAAAGTGCTGGGTCAACTTCAAGGTCAAGGTCCAAAAACCTAAAAAGGCACAGCTAGGAACCTTAGAGAACATGTATGTGCAATATGACTGTCATCGGCCCAGTACTTTTCGAGATCTGCTCCGGAAACGAAGTGCGCGTCAAAACGTCTAAATAGGTCATAGTTCTGAACCAGAAGTAGGTCAAAGTTCAAATACCCCAAAAAGGCACAACTAGACCCCCTAGGGGTGTTGTGTGTAAAATTTGAAGACAATCGGACAAGTACTTTCAGAGATATGCTCCGGAAACGAATTGTTCACGGACGGCCCAACGCCGTAACATCATCATTTTCTCCTCTGCGACCTTGCGTATTGAATTCAGAATAAAAATATTTTAACCTGTCCATTATCCACCTAGAAGTAACCCACATACCAAAAATTGTTATCCTAGCTTATTTTCTTAGAAAGTTATAGGCAAAAGAAGAGGTAAAAAAAAAACGGAGGCGGAATCCATAGCTCCCTCCGTCTCACCTACGGTGACGGCGGGAGCTAACAACATTATATACCAAAACAAGCACAGGTTAAATAAAATATGCATCAGAACAATTTAAAATAACCTACAGTTAAACAGCATTGGCATGATATTTTTAAGTTTCCCGCACCAAAACCAGAGATAAAATAGCTACTGCATCATATACTTTGGCGCCCCCATGCTGTAAACCACCCTAATGGTGTCAGCCTCTTCTGTCCGCGTTGAATGATTAAGATAGATAGTAAGAATACTAGCCAATTTATACCTATTTGCCATATGAACTACCACTTTGCTCCTAAGAAGGCAGGACACTTGCTCTTAGAAAGCAGGACATATCTCAAATGGAATTGTTAGAAAGCAGGACCCTTTCTTATAATACTTTGCTGGATATCGTAGAGTTAGAGGATAAGATTTGAGCAGGTGGGATATCGATTTGATGTATTGGACAATAAAGTACTTTCAGACGATTTTTTGACGCGGTAGGTTTATCCATGTTGAAATAAAATCAACAAGTGTCAATTTTAATGTCATTTCGTGAGCAGCCGTCTATTCCACCTTGTGAACACACCAAATTGATTTCAATTCGTACATGCGTTTGCAAGGTGGTACAACAGCTATTCATAAAATATCTAATAAAAAAATTGAACACTTTTAGCATATGTAAATATGCAAAAACTGTGAATTTCTGTTCGTCATATGCGCTTGTTGATGGCTCATTAGAAAGCAGGACACCATGCTAGAGAGAGTATCACGCATGACACCATGTTAGAGAGAGTATCTGCATGACAGGTCTACAGAGGGTGTAGAGGTCGATATTATCATTTTTTACAAAGTAACAAATTTCATTTCCTAGAATTTATTTTATAGACTGATAAGAAATCAAACGACTATTCGTTCCATTTTTTATCATCATATAAAATAAGTTTTTGTGAGTTGAATTTGTTCTTTAATCAGCAAGAATTGCACTATTAAATATTAAGTATTTTTACCAATATTGTTTTACGTCGCTTTCTTCACAATCGTGACAATATCGCGACAAAGGGAATCAAAGTCGAGATTATGCCCTACTCTTATCGAATAATTTCAAGGGCTCTGTACAGTGTACAGTACCATAGCCAGCACTGTACATTCCAGTCCTTTAAACAGTTTGGAACACTGTATCACAACCTCGATGAAAACATCCGACCCGACCGGGATTCGAACCTAATTTCAAGCCACAATCGGATCGGATGAGCCATCGTGTGACAAAAAAATCTTCAGCTCTCAAATGATTACATTGATTTTTCGGATAACACAATTCTTGAGAATCCGCTATAAACATGATTAACAAAACATTCTCAGTCAGTGAACCTGGATTTAAGTAAATTTAGATTAAAGTGCAGTAAACAGGTAGATCGCACGAAGCAATTCAATACCGCGTCACGACAGCGGCTTCACCACACAATGATATCTATAAAAGGAAATTCAATTCAACGAATCTCTGACTTCTTTTATTAAATCTCTATTTATCCTGATATCCAGCCTGGTAAGGTTGGGACACCTTATAGTAACATTCTGTAGATTGTGGCAAACAAATGACTAAAGCAAATGTCGTGTACCAGTAGATATCGTGTAAACGACACACTGTTTAGATATTTCAAACAGGTGCAAATCCATAAACCCGATAAAATATTTTTGGTTTTAACGGAATGCAACAATATCATATATAAGAGTGCATGTTCCCCCGGAATGTGAATGGTATCTTACTGAGGTTCCAGACATCCTTTTAATCCCAGATGAAAACATATTAAATTGGTTCTCTAATGAACCGAATTTGCAACATATGTAATCAGCTCGCAGATAAATCCGATGTACATGTATGTCATGATAATGCACTTCAGAAATAAGAAACTGAAACTGACTAATCAATAAATATCTATTCAGTAATGAAAATAAACATGTTTGTACAAAGTCTGACTGACAATAAGTACTGTACATGTAGGTCCCTGTGCCTGACACCATTGGCTTAATCACAGCGAGTTGTTATTAGTTTATTTGTCTGATATCTAAAATGATATCAGCATAGAAATGTAATCAGCACGATTTTTTTTAATGGAATAAATAAATCAATTATACATACATAAACACATCACTTGATCATGTTGATAACACGCCTTTAATATATTATCATATCATTGCAAATTATGAATGTAACTGTACTCGGATATCTACAGCACATAGGCCGGCCCTACAACGAAGTTTGAATAAATGTACAGTCACCATATCATCGATTTTTTATGGGATGGAGGGGGCGCTTTTTCTCTTTGTTCGTCTACATAACCTGATAACGCCCCTAGTAACCAAATAGTCCTATGTGCCACTCATCTGAGTGACCATGACTATGTGGATGCTGCGGGAACGATTTATGAAACAACTGACTTACACATCCCAGCAAAAACAAGACATTGGGCCTGTGTTGGACCAATGTTGGGACAGCGTCGAAGACGGTGGCCCAACGTTGGTCCAACACAGGCCCAATGTATTGTGCTTGCTGGGATGCACTTCCACTTCCTGTATAAGGCATCACTGCGGAGGGGGTTTATTCATTCAATTACATCAGGTGTTTCCGTCGTGATTGATTAGTTTTCACATTTAGAGACGGTAGAGAACATTGTCCTACAAGGCAGCTCAAGGGATAATCTGCGCTAAGCCATTGTAATCCTGGAACTATGTACTATATGTGTGTGTTTAACCCTTAAAGGACTTATTCTTGCATAAGCCAAGAAAATAATTTTTTTTTTCAATTTACGATCATCATACATGTCTTAGTCAGCTCTTTCTCCTTCATTTGCATACCTATGCCATGGGTGTACAGCCATTGTAAATATTTTAGTCTTTAAGTGCGTGGATCGACTCTAAAGTCATATTCTGACGTCTAAAGACGGACCCGCGCCGAAAGGATTTTAAAAGGAAGTCACAAACTAAAACATTTGTTTCTTATGATCATGATGATAATCATATTATTCATGTCATTGAAGTGAATACACTAGTTTGTCACAGTTACTCAGTTGATAATAATTTCTTTTTGGAGATGATTTACATGTCGATTTTTCATAACCATGATAAGTAGAAGTACTTTTTGTCATGTGAATTGCTTTGTTTGAGACATTTACGGACAACTCGGCAAGACAAAGGTCAATACGCTGTCACTGTCTAGGCAACGTGAGACGAAAGGTGACGTCAAAGTTAGTACATGTATATATGATAAAGCTCTCATATCAAAGTGGATATTAACTGAATATAATAGAACTTTCCGTCATTGGGAAATGTGATAAATTGATGAATCTGTTTCTTTAGTTTTTTTATCGCCAATTAAAATGTCAGCTTAGACATATTGGCCATTTTTTTGCAATTATTACTTATTTATCGCGAGTTGGTTATCAGTTATTTTGTTTGCTGAATTCCTGGTAGTTTCAGATGAAATAAGATAGATGGACATTTTATCGACGCCAGGAAGACTACATATTTCTATACATCACCTAAAATGATGATTAAAAGTTCTAAAATAACTGATAATTTCGATTTTTTGGAAATATACGAGTTTGTTTTCTACGTTTAAAACAAATGCTGGCTTTAATGCTGGCTTATAAATACAGCGATAACCAACGTTAAATTTCATTATAATGACAATCACATACCATCTGATAATACTTCATATGCTTCTGATATTTCCTTGAATTTCCTTTCTGCCTCTTCTTGATTTTCCGGATTTTTGTCAGGATGCCATTTCAGCGCCATTTTTCGATACCTGCAATATATAACACACTTCTCATGTAGGCATTTAAAATATGAAACCTGCTTGTCATACCAACATGAGCAAGACAAAGAGTGACATGTATGTGGCTGCAGAATTGCTTAGACGCATTTCCAATTGATAACAAGCCAAACGAAAAACAAAAAAACAATAGACAGAACGGAAAAATATTGTTCAAACCTACACTCACTGAGCACATAGTATTAAACGCGTTGAACATGTTGAAGGGATAGATCACTGTTGATAATACGCGGGCCCCACAAAGCACCGTGCCATAGACATCATAAGCTGAAGTCGGTAATCTGACTAATTTTCCAAAGTATCTATAATATACATGTATGTATAAATTTGCATGTGAAAAAACAGTTTCTAGAGGATGAGTTCCACCGTGAGATCTTTAAAATTTTAATTACAATGGGGTATCGCTTTCTAAATTGTATAGCTCTCACGTTGAAAATCGTTTTGTGGAAACTGTTTTTACACATACAAATAAAACTGTCAGTGCATGCACCTTCCAGAGTCGACCACGTTTGGTGTAATATATCGCGGCTAGCACTCAAAGCGTCATGTCAGTCTGAGACCAGAGGAGGTTGGAAGCGGAAATCACGTGACAAAGCCAAAAAGTAAACAAGCACACGTGCTTTACCGCATGACTGTATCCCTCTTTTCTACAAGCTACGTAGCATTAAATTAAAGCTATAATGTACTTCAATGTGACAATAATATAATAGAATGATATATTCCATATAAGCGCCGATTATAATTTGGTAGAATTTTCAGAGTGCGATCAATGTTTAAGATGCATTTGACACGGTTGCACACATTTCTGTTGAACACCTGCCGAGAATCGCACTTGCTGAATGTTCTATACATTTGAGTACTTTCGGAATGCTCTGAGGCGAAAGACGGAATGTTAATGGTCATTTTGGCACTAAAAAACCTTTATCTTCCTCTCGATAACATATTTTTTCGCAAACTGAAGTTGGCTATATTTAGCGATGTTTGTTTGTTTGTTTGTTTGTTTGTTTGTTTGTTTGTTTGTTTGTTTGTTTGTTTGTTTGTTTGTTTGTTTGTTTGTTTGTTTGTTTGTTTGTTTGTTTGTTTGTTTGTTTGTTTGTTTGTTTGTTTGTTTGTTTGTTTGTTTGTTTGTTTGTTTGTTTGTTTGTTTGTTTGTTTGTTTGTTTGTTTGTTTGTTTGTTTGTTTGGGATAGCTAGCCCTAAATGGGGCTGCCCGGACCGACATGATTGCTACTCTGGACTTAATCAGATGAGCTAAGGCCAATCTAACATCATCTTGCCTATAATAAATATATTTACTTACAATTATGTGATTCATAAGTTGATATGTGACATATTGGACCTGAATTTAGATAAAATACAACTACAATTCACGGCGATATATTTTGTATCAATCTTTGTCGTTGCGAGACATGAGCCCTGACTATAGGGTACATTTACATGCAGGGGTTTTATGACCGGGCCGGTTGATGATAATAAGGGAATCAAGTGAGCGATATTAAAGGAAAACGTATAAAACTACTTTCATTGATGTTAGCTGGATTTATCTTGTTTGGTTTCGGCCGCCCAGGTTGTATTAGAGACTAGTCCGTAATTATTTTATACATAAAACAATCTAGTAATGAATATAGTGAAAGTTTAGACAAAGTATGACAGGAAAAGTTTCTCGTCTGCTAACGTTGTTTGGGAATGATTCCGCAACTCGCCCGCGAATAATATGACCCGAAAATGTGGTCATGTGTCCTCACTTCCAACCTCCTCTGGTCTGAGACTGAGAGTTAGGTCTAATACAGACAATGTCACTGTGGTACCAGCAGGGTGTGTCTGCCTGGCATCCAATCTCACTGCGTGTCTTGGCATAAGATGACATGGAATCGACCGGAGGTGGTCCTTGAAATCAACACATTGGACAAACCAACGGGTGATCTGGACCTACCAGCTAACGGGCGCTAAACATGCTAAATGTACAGCATCCCAGCGAGCATCCTAGCTTACCCAACGTTGTTTTAAAGCTGGCCCGCCGTCGGTGAAATTGGTGGAATGTGTGATGTTCGCTGGGTTCTGTCTCTATTGATTCATCATGTTCATGTAGTGACAAAATTATTTGAATATCTTCCCATGACGGTAAAGATTCCAGGGACGTATGTATCATGTGTATGTACATGTAGCTTCTTAAACCATCAAACACGAGACGTTGATCCAATGTTGGTTTTATATTGGACCGGCATCGCAGACGGTGTTCCAACAATAAATCAACTTTGGGTCAACGCTTAGTGTTTGTTGGGAACCTGTTACCCAGTTCATCCCATCCATTGCCTCTTGAAAATTTCATGGGAATTTCAATATGAAATAAGTGTTCAGACAAACACTCCCCTATGTGTTTAGACAAGTGTTTAAACGGAGTATTTATTGTTCTAATTCAACCAAATCTACCTATTTTTAACCTAGATAAACATAAAGTCACACCTAGCTACAGGTTGATACAATGCAAAATTCGTCATAAAGGAAATAGAAACTCACTATATCCCGCGGCCGCGAAAAGTCAGATTGATCATTCTTAGGTGTTTGAAAAAACACCTAAAGGGGCCCTAGGGTAGTGGTTAGCACCGCTGCCTTTCACGCCAGAGTTCGGGGTTCGGTTCCCGGTCTCGGCGGTTTGTAAGAAACAAAAATGTTTCTTCCCCATCCATGTTTGAAAGTCAATATTGTGGGGAGCCTCCGTGACCGAGAGGTAGCGTGCTCGGCCTCAGACCGCCAGGGCTCGAATTTCGAATCCTGTGTCTGGAGGACAGTGTCATCGCAACCATCTCACCATCCTCAGGAGGTTCTCCTGGCCCAGTTTAGCCTATATGTGCACAAAGGTGGCCTAAAGCCCGATTCATTTCATTTAGGTGTTTGAATATCCATGATACCTTTATTTAAACAGTGTATAACACTTCGGGCACACAAGAGACGTTGACACAAAGCTGAGTTGATTATTAATTATGTCTCCCCTCTGGAGAGGTGGAGATAGCTTTACCTCTCACCACTGTCTGTGTCTGTGTCTCTGTGTGTGAGTGTGCAGGCAGTCAAACACGACGCGTTCACCCAATGCTGGGCTAATGTTGGCCCACCGTCTACGACGCTGACCCAACTTTAGCCCAGTATTGGGTTACCGTGTCGTGTTTGACGCCAGGCTGAATGTGGGCCAGCGTCACAGACGGCTGATTAAGTCTAAAGACGATTTACATGTAGTTACTGTAGATCATCTTCCCGGCAGCAAGTCTTGACACAGTGAGGCCCCAGGAGTAGCGAACCTTGCGGGGGGAAGATGCTGTAGATATAAAGAACGGGTTCCACCACATCAAAATACATAGTCTCTACTGTCCCCAGGAGCCACTTAATAACATTAATTACAAAAGCCATTGACACTACATCTATTAGCTATCTGGGTAGCGTCTGACAGTGTACATGAATGAATACTTTAGTGCGACAAACACAATTTTGGGGGCTGTCCATGGCATACAATTATTGCCAGCATTACTGCATCATGTGAATGTGGTCATCAGTGGTTACTGGTTTTCAATCGACCTTCCTTCCTTCAGGTGTTGATAGTGGATGGTACTTCACTTATTCGAAAGGCATAAATATATACACATTTTGTCATGCGCCCTTGTGGTCCTATACACAAATCTCTAGGGGCATCACACCAGCAAACATGAACCGTTGGCCTAATGTTACTACAGCTGGCCTAATATCATACCATCATTGGACCGACATCTCACGTTTCCTGGTACGGGTTCCCATAACACATTGGCCAAATGCTGATTTAGGATTGATCCACCGTCAACGACGCTGACCCAACATCAAATCACCATCAATTATAGTGGGTTCTGGTACGAGCAACCTTCCATCTATGAATGACCGACACCATCTACATTGACCTAATCTTAGTTTACTGTTGGCCCACGGTCTGTGATACTGGATGCAACAGTAATTCAACCTCAGCTGAACGTCTCTTTTTCCTGAACTGATATCGGACCAGCAGTAGGCTACACATGGTACATGTGAACACCTGTGATGAGCGACACCTGTTTTCAACCAAACGTACCCGACAGGAACGACACCCTTTTCCCGTATATACCTTATTTAATTTTTTACCCTGGAAGTGAACATGGTGAAGTCGTATATCGCTACAGCGACCCACAACATCAAGTGGGTGCAAATTACTCACATTTGTTTAATTTGAGACCAAATATTTGTTCAATCGGCTACTAAAACGGTTTGATAACGACAATAGTCGTAATTAGCTGTGAAAGAGTTACCTGGCTACTTTGGTTGAGCTGTCCACAGCTTGGCACGGAGTTACGTTGTTGGTCAAATTAGCCCTCCCCGATTTCTTGCTAAAACGTTTTATTCTCTTGAGCGATTGCTTGTCATAAGCGACCAGGTAAATGCATATCATATTAAATGTACCTCTCTTCTAATTTAAACCAGAACCTATAGTATGTGCCAGCTCCTCGAGCGATCAAAACATGTACAAATATGAATTGTACTGTGAATTTTACAGATCACAGCTAGAGATATATACTGAGACAGACATATATCATTCTGAAGTCAAACTGTATAACATATTGCGCTTCACGTAAAATATCTCAGTCAATAAATGTTTGCATTTAATTACACCATATCGGTTTAACCTTTTACCATGTTTACAATTAAACATGTTAAAGGGACATGCCAAGCTCTAAAATCATTAAAAAATCGGTGATTTTATTTTAGCTTAATATTATGACCATATGATGTAAACATATCCATAGACTGGAACTGCAAACGTTTTTTTTTATTTTTGTGCCGCGCATTCACCAGTTTGGCTAGACATAGCGACGAAATTCTCGTATTTCTTATTTTTGACATGGTTCAGGTTGTCATTAATTAGAAATCAGGAATTTCGTCTCTTATCTTTATTGTGAAAAATAAAATCAACGATTTTTTGATGATTTTAGACGATTTTAGATGATTTTAGTCCCTATAATATAAAGCAATATTGTGCATTGTGCATTCAACAATCAATCAAACAATAAACTGTGCTGAATCCAGTTTGTTTAATAATCATTACTAATGTTATCACTTTCATAAAATCAGGTCATATTCATTCATGATGGAAATAGCAATTTTCACATATTAACATTTTGAGAGGGTTAATGGTGGACCAACGTTGGACCATCATCGTGATCATAGCACTGTTGATCAACGTTACTTTTACTAGGATAGGAATTGTAACAAAGGTAGAATTATGGTTAACTCTTTGCCTGGTGATCACGACTATTGTCGCTTTTAATATGTTTTATTAGTCGACAAAATGACTGTTATTGGGAATGAAATGTGTGTCTGGACATCGAGATTTGCAAATATTTGTCCTCAATTTAAACAAAATGAGTAATTGTCACGTATTTTATTAAATTTCCTTAGCAGTACAACAGTTAACTACATGGTATTTCTATAGCATAGGGGGGTAATATGTGTTCTACTTGCTCATGCATGTTACAGTGCCTTATTGATGAAGTCAATTGAAAGCAAAAGAAAAAAATGACAACTGGTACTCACGCTTTTTTAATTTCACTTTCTGTGGCATTTTGATTGATGCCCAGTACTTTATAGTAATCTGGGTTAGTCATGGTGATTGTTGTTTATTCCATTAAGTTACACTTCTATATGTCTCTCTATATGTCTCTCTGTCTGCACTCTCTATATGGGACAATCAGCAACATTCACAATACCTACAACACGAAACACATGACAATTATTATGTAGTGTAAAGAATTACATACGGAGACGTTTACCACACTTGTGAAAATAAAATGGGGAATATATGTAAACAATTTTACATCATATTTTTAACCAATACTGTTTCCCATAATGATATATCGTGGGATAGGCTTCAGATTTGTTTTCGTTTTTCAAAATGTCATAATCGAATAATGCCATCAAGCCCTCCTTGATTCCGCTAACCAGTAAATTGATATAGACTGCATGTTGTAGACCATAGCGACACAGTTCACACTGGAAAACATGAAGTGCTGAGCTGACGATGGAATAATGTTAGGTCAGCGTCACAGACGATGGTTCAAAATTATCGGATAGTCAGAGTAGGAATAGTTGAGGGTACATGTAACTCCATTCATCCCACGTGAGATACCTAGTGAAACTCTTTATTGCTGGTAGTTTAAGACCCTACCACGGCCATATTGGTGCATGCATCGATGCGGGGGCTACATTGGCACCGCTGTTGAACAGAGAATGCAGGGTACGCCACTGGCCATCAGCCCGAAGATCACACGTGGAGGCTGCAGCTTCCCTTGGATAATCGCTGTGCAGTGCTTTCGTACGTTTCCGTACAGAATGCAACAGAAGGAATGGATCCCAAATGGCCTAACCCGGGGGGGGGGGGAGCGAAAGGTACTGCTACTAGCAACCATCACAGTACCCCCAATATAGAAGGTCTGGGACCCCTGAGAACAAATGAAACCAATCTGATCAATACACACCTTTGTCTCGGAAAAGACCAGTATATAAATTGCCTATTTTCCAAGGACATACGTACAAGTGTTAACATATATCTGATTAAATGGGCGTGAGCAATGTCAAAAGATAGGCAGTGATCAATCATGATGTTAACCCTCCTTGTTTAGCCGCAAAGTTATCTGAGAATAGTAGTGAATGGTGATTGACCCAGAATTTACATGGGAATCTTCACCCACTACTGGCCGCGAATTGCTGTCGCAATTCTCGACTTGTAGTGGATGAAGATAACTTGTTAAAGTCGGTGACAAATTGTAGAAAATTGCCATCCATACATTTGTATTGTTTGAAAAGTTTAATGAACATTGTTGTTCCTCTGCAATAAAATAAACCCGTTCTTAGGGCTGAAAATGGACTGTGAAGCATGACGAGGGTCTAGAAGGTTAAAGGGTTAGTTAATAGAGACCGCACAGTCAGACAGGGCTTAATTAATGAGTTCCCCTTCTAGTTGTAAGACTAGACGTGAAGACGATGACATAATGTTGGGGCAGGGCCAAGGTCTCCACAGCTTTATCATTTTGTCAGCGTATACTGATTAGCTGTGTACACTATAAACAAGCAACATTGTTTTAGTTTGAAGATATATATCGCAAAAAAGACATTGTAACTTTTCATGGGACATGTGTTTATTTAACTGTTGACACATGTGTACATCAAATCAAAAATGAATGAATGAAAAAACGTAAAAGGAAAAAACGATAGAACGCATAAACGAATGTATGAGTGAGTGAGTGAGTGAGTGAGTGAGTGAGTGAGTGAGTGAGTGAGTGAGTGAGTGAGTGAGTGAGTGAGTGAGTGAGTGAGTGAGTGAGTGAGTGAGTGAGTGAGTGAGTGAGTGAGTGAGTGAGTGAGTGAGTGAGTGAGTGAGTGAGTGAGTGAGTGAGTGAGTGAGTGAGTGAGTGAGTGAGTGAGTGAGTGAGTGAGTGAGTGAGTGAGTGAGTGAGTGAGTGAGTGAGTGAGTGAGTGAGTGAGTGGGAGGATGGATGGATGGATAGATGGATGGATGGATGGATGGATGGATGGATGGATGGATGGATGGATGGATGGATGGAAGGATGGATGCATGGATGAATGAATGAATGGATGGATGAATGAATGAATGAGTGAATGAATGAATGAATGAATGAATGAATGAATGAATGAATGAATGAATGAATGAATGAATGAATGAATGAATGAATGAATGAATGAATGAATGAATGAATGATTTACAGTGCAAAGATAGCTAATAAGTGAACCAGATGAACCCTCAGCCAGATGAGTGATAGTTGTTAGAAAAGGTGATTTCCTGCGTTGCTTAGATCAAAACGGACATTACAATAGTCACTGGTATATAAGTGTGTAAATGGTTGCATTTGAGTCAACACTTAATAACGAACGACACCAACGATGCCAAACGGTGTACATTTATAAAGTAGACAGTCATTTTGCTGACATTACGTGACTGATTAGGTTATTATGTTCTCTATTTTTGTCCCCGATTCATATCATC
This sequence comes from Flabesymbios commensalis, assembly GCA_964017125.1. Lineage (NCBI taxonomy): Eukaryota > Metazoa > Annelida > Polychaeta > Terebellida > Flabelligeridae > Flabesymbios > Flabesymbios commensalis. The sequence continues at coordinate 25,250,716 of OZ024910.1, forward strand.
GACTCACTACAAACAATGACAGTGATGGTTATACGGCGTGACATTAAACACGCCGAATAAATTACAACTTCCGAGTTGAAATGGTGTATCTGTCATATTACAAAGCAGCAGATACACCTCTACAGATCCAAAGTTCACGATTAAATTCTGTATGTAGGGCAGACATGATGGTATCATGATGATGTACATACGTAAGACTAATTGAATGGTTTGTAATGTGGTATAATCACAACACTCCAATGGGAATTATACATATTAGTGCCGCACAAACGGCTCGACAACAAAAGTTCCCACGAGTGTTCAAACACGAGTCCCCCTTAAGTTACCTAGATGCTCTGCCAATGTTAGCTTTCAGTTGGGACGCTGCATACGAAAGTTTCTAACCATCACAACGCAGAAATATTGTTTTATAAACCATGAAGACCAAAGGGTTTTCTTAAATTTGTAATAATCATAAATGTATTAGTTAGCTCTTTCCTCTTCATTTGAATACCTATGTTATCGGTCTACGGACGTTATAAATATTTGTATTCTTTCAGTGCGGGGATCGACTTTAGACATCCGATTCTGCCGTCAAAAGTCGATCCTCGCGCTGAAAGCGTTACAACTCGTTTCAACTTGTTTTATTAGCCGATCAAATCACTGATATTGGGAATAAAATGAGTTTTAAAAATTCGCACATGCCTAGTCCCAAAATAAACAAATATGGGAAACTTGTACCTACCTGACGTTGTGGGTCGCAGTATCGAGACACGACTTCCAAGTGGGTGAAAATGTAAATTATTTAACTCAGCGCTTTAGGGGTTATTACTGTTCATGGGGCGACTATAACATTTAAGTGATTTTAACCCTTAAAGTTATAGAATTTAAATTTTCACCCACTTGATGTTGTGTCTCGCTACCGCGATCCACAACATCAAGTAGGTGAAAATGATATTTGTTTAATTCGAGACCAAACATTTGCAAATCTTGATGTTTAAACACTCATTTCATTCTCAAAAGCTGTGCTTAACCTGCCAATAAAATATATCGAAACCAATATAGTCGTACTTAGCGCTTAAAGGGTTAAGAAAAAGGTTTTTCTTCCTTTTGCGGCGGTCGTGCTGTATTGTAGTAATCGTGGGCATAAATATTATGAAATGAACTTCCAGGGGTAGGCCTTACCCGCGGGGGGGGGGGGGGGTGATAACGCTGTGTTTTGCGATGCTCTACACTAGATACATCATGTTAATACTGATGAACGCTTGAAGAGCATTTACATCTGGTACTTAACAAAAATAAACCTTTCAAAAGATCGTTGTGTATACTAATACCGATACAGAAACACTGATCACGTTACTATTATATATATATCATATAGTGCACAGTACAAATAGGCAGCACTGCACACTCCAGGCCTTCGAAAACTTAGAGCACTGTATATGCACAACCTCAATTGAGCCGTCGGGACAATCTTTTTCTACTTGGACACCAGTCATTGAATGACACTGAAATAAAACGAGCGGTGACGAGTTTTATTCCAGTACAATGCCTGGGCCATTTAATCAATTCGCTGGCCCAGTGTTTTAGAGAATTGGACAAAGTTCTGGAAGAAAAACGTCGCTCCAGTTAACCCTTTCAAGCCTGGGTTTACCATTGTCATCTTCATCCACTACAAGCCGCGAATTGCTGTCGCAATTCTCGACTTGTAGTGGATGAGGATGATTTGATGCGGTTTAAAAAATGAAGAAAATCACCATGTATTGGTAAACCAGTTTAATGAAAATTCTCGCTCTAAAACCCTTTGTTTTAGGAAAATTAGGTATGTTTTTATGGATGTAAAATGATGCTTCAATGCATCGTGAAGGCTTAAAGGGTTGAAAGTGGAAAGTGAACAAGTGGGGTCTGGATGTCAATGAAGGCTGTCAGTTAACCCTTACACAGCTAAACGCCACTAAAATCTTTTAAAATCCGTTTCATTGCCCTTGTCCTGCTATGCCCGGATATATACGGGTTAAGGATGTTTTAGATCAATAAAAATATCACTTAATTTTGATAAAATAGTTTTCAGTAGATGCTTAGTTGATCCAATAATTTAATTTTAGACATGTATTTTTTTCATAAATAGTAATATTTTTCGTCATTTGAAACTGGAAATTGCGTTAGCAATTCCAGCTTCAAATGACGAAAAAGACAATTGAAGCAATTCAGTAGGACAAGGGTTAACCGTTTAAATCGCAGTTATTCAGAAAGAAAAGTGTAGTTTGGTCTGAAATTTATAAAAATATGATTAATTTTTACTCACCTGAAGGTGTGAGGTCGCTGTACATAGCGAGATGCAACTTCAAGTGGGTAAAAATTTAAATTTATAACGTAAATTTATAACTTACGGGTAGCACATTTAGTAGTGATGATACACATCATAACCCTACACGGATCTATCCAATGAATAGCGAGGCCAGCCGGCTTGTGAAATGAAATGCAGGGCTGTGACAAAATAAATGAAAAATAAACAAAAATACCTGGGTGCCAGCGCTCATACTTTTAGGCTCAGCAATTCAATGAGAAATTTCCAGCACAAGGTTATATATATGATATAGTATTCCTTTATTGTACTGGCCTCCCGCTATGTGTGACTGAGAGTGTCGCGGTTATAAAAGGAGGGATAGCAAACTCAGGTGTCCTACAGAACAAACACCAGTGAAATAATAAAACAACTGGAGTACTGCTGTGTCCGACACACCAGTCATATATATGGACGGTGACTGACGGCTATCACAGCCAGCAGGGGTCTGGAGGAGGGGTATCAACACCATTATCCACATGTATTATTCACTTTTCACAATAAATTCAACAGTGCCTCGTATAGTAACCCAGTCAACCCATCGTTGGAGTAATGTTGGCCCAATATTAACCCTTGTCCTGCTATGCCCGGATATATACGGGGTTAAGGATGTTTTAGATCAATCAAAATATCACGTAATTTTGATAAAATAGTTTTTAATAGATGCTTTGTTGATCCAATAATTTAATTTTAAACATGTCTATTTTTCATAAATAGTAATATTTTTCGTCATTTGAAGCTGGAAATTGCGTTAGCAATTCCAGCTTCAAAGGACGAAAAATATAAATGAAGCAATTTAGCAGGACAAGGGTTAATATTAGACGATGACCCAATGTTGGAGTATTGTTGGGCCGACGTCGCAATCGGCGAGCCAACAATAATTCGACATTTGGTTAACCTAGCAGTCCCAGCAGCACGCCACATTGGCCCAGTGTGGTTATGATGTTGGGCCAGCGTCGCAGACGATGGACCAACGCTGATTATACCAACGCTGATTCAACTGTATTTGAATATTGCCAACTGTTGTGATCAAGAATGTGTCTGAACGTATTTCCTATTTTCACCAACTATAACTATAATGTAAAGTCAGTGTGGATCTATTATAAGAGCATGAAAAAATGTTATTGCGAAGGATGAGAACGGCGATTAAAAAATCAGTATAGCCGACATCTCAAAAAAAGTGGACGGAGGATGGTTATAATCACTTTGTATTGCAAGAGTGTCAAGAGATCAAGTGTCAAGTGTCAAGAGTTCAACTGAATACTAGTAAGCATATGTATCACAGTAAGACAACATTATTGACAAAATGAAAGTAATCGAGTGGTACATATGAGCCAAATTAATTCGGGGACATATTTTTTTAAATCAACACTGATTTTTTCATTTCACTTCAAATTATGTTACCTCACTCTCGCACTCACAAGATACTTGCCAAAGGAAAAATGACATCACTATGGCCAAAACGTATAAAGACCTATATATCAATATTATACGATTGTGGTCAGGGGTAACCAGGGGTAACAGATTTTTTTATGTGACTGTCCGTGCATGACATTTATAGTGTCATAAATAATATGTTGAGTCTATCATGGGGCTATTCGTAGTTGAAAGGCAATACTCATCTTTTGTCTACTTGGTGATAAACAAAACGGTTGACAGCGAAGTCGGAGATGATGACACAATGTTGTTTTAACGTTGGGCCACCGTCTGCGACGGTGGACCAACATTAAAACAACATTGTCGGCAACGTCTGGTGTTTGCTGAGTGACCATTATTCAACGGAAGAAGTATACGAGTTGCCAATCCCCTGCCGGAAGCGGTATGCCGCCATTCACCTGTTCACACCTGGCGTGTAAAGACACACTAATACGACAAACCAACATGGGAGTCATCACCGTGCGCCAAGGACTTACGACCAAACAAAATGGTCACCAAGAACCCACTAATACCACAAACAAAATGGGAGTCATCACCGTGCGCCAAAGACGTACCGTACCGACCATACAAAATTGTCACTAAGGACCAAACAAAATGGTCAGCAAGGACCCACTAATACGACCAAACAAAATGGCATCTATCGCCATGTGCCAAGGACGTACGACCAAACAAAATATGGTCACCAAGGACCCACTAATACAACCAAACAAAATGGCAGCCATTACCGTGCGCTAAGGACGTACGACCAAACAAAATGACAGCTATTACCGTACGCTAAGGACCCACTAATAGACTGCTTGCACGAGTTTGCGCGTGAACAGTTTGTCTGATTAAAACAGTTCGGCGTTGCTCACTGTGTGGCGTGTTGTCATTGAACAGTGTGTAACAGTTGTCTGATTAAAACAATTCGGCGTTGCTCACTGTGTGGCGTGTTGTTATTAAGAAAGGTGTATACGACCAAAAAAAATAGTCACCAAGGACCCAATAATACGACCAAACAAAATAGTCACCAAGGAGCCACTAATACAACCCTAACAAAATAGTCACCAAGGACTCACTAATACGACCAAACAAAATGGTCACCAAGGACCCACTAATACAACCCTAACAAAATAGTCACCAAGTACTTACTAATACGACCAAACAAAATGGTCACCAAGGACCCACTAATACAACCCTAACAAAATGGTCACCAAGGACCCACTAATACGACCAAACAAAATGGTCACCAAGTACACACTTATACGACCAAACAAAACGGTCACCAATGACGCACTAATACGACCATGCAAAATGGTCACCAAGGACCCACTAATACGACCCTACAAAATTGTCACCAAGGACCCAATAATACGACCAAACAAAATAGTAACCAAGGAGCCACTAATACAACCCTAACAAAATAGTCACCAAGGACTCACTAATATGACCAAACAAAATGGTCACTAAGGACCCACTAATACAACCCTACAATACGACCATACAAAATTGTCACCAAGGACGCAATAATACGACCATGCAAAATAGTCGCCAAGGATCGACCCACTAATACGACCATACAAAATGGTTAACAAGGACAGTCACACTGATACGACAAAACAAAATAGTCACCAAGGACTCACTGATACGACCATACAAAATGGTCACCAAGGATGCACTAATACGACCATACAAAATGGTCACCAAGGACGCACTAATACGACCATACAAAATGGTCACCAAGGATGCACTAATACGACCATACAAAATGGTCACCAAGGACTCACTGATACGACCATACAAAATGGTCACCAAGGACTCACTGATACGACCATACAAAATGGTCACCAAGGATGCACTAATACGACCATACAAAATGGTCACCAAGGACTCACTGATACGACCATACAAAATGGTCACCAAGGATGCACTAAGACGACCATACAAAATGGTCAACAAGGACTCACTGATACGACCATACAAAATGGTCACCAAGGATGCACTAAGACGACCATACAAAATGGTCAACAAGGACTCACTAAGACGACCAAACAAAATAGAAGTCATTACTGTGCGCTAAGGACTCGGTAATACGACCAAACAACATGTGGAGCAATTGCCGTGTGATAAGGACAAACTAATACCACAAAACAAAATAGTCACCAAGAACCCACTAAAGCGACGAAACAAAATAGCAGCCATTACTGTGCGCTAAGGACACACTAATACATCAAGACAAAATGGTCGTCTTCGCTGTGCGCTAAGGACACACTAGTACGATCAAACAAAATGTCAGCCATCACCGGCGCCACAACAGCAAAACCGAGACGTTTACCCTGTGTTGTTATTTTGTTAAGCCAGCATCGAAAACGGGGTGGACCAACATTAAAAGAACATTGGGTCAACGTCTCATGTTTCCTGTGAAGGACTAATACGACCAAGCAAAATGGCAGCCCTAATTGTGCGCCACGTCTGATTATATGTTAAAACACTTAATAACACAAAATACTGATGAATTAACATGCTCTTGTACTTCTAGTAAGTGGCCTGTAGGTGAGAAATATGTGTTATAGGCAACATTACATATTCGGACGATAACTAGCAGTGCACATGGTCACTATTTGCAATACCGAAATTGACAATGCGTTGGTCAAATGCTGGGGAAACGACTAAGATGTTGGCCCAACATTTCGCAGACCCTTGATCAGCCCCGCGTGCGTACTCTGGGTCATGAATATCACTTGATATCATGCAGGTATATATAATTATCAACAAGATCACCAAGCATAGTGTACATGGTGTATAAGCTATTAAAAATTAAAGTTGTTCATTATTCACTATGCTGACCGAGAGATTTTTAATAAAAGAAAAATTTTCATTCATACATCTATCATGATTTATAGGTATACTATTGTCCCGGGACTATTGTATTGTACGCTATGATATCTCCTTACTGCACCACTTGAGCCTATATTATAGTTTCATGATAATGTAATAAATTGGAAAAAATCCGATCTAAAACGGGATCGTCGGTACAATATCCTCAGACTGGTGTTTTATCATGTTTATGATTGTATGCTATTGCTATAATGCCAATTTGATATATAACTTGGCTGATCTATCTGACAAAGAAATTTCTTTTTCCTTAATTTAGTTTTTTGTCTATATATATAGCTTGATGAGATCAAAGCATGTACAGTGTGTATTTTCAAATACAGCAGACGTAACATTGCAATGCTCAAGGAGTGGCCGTGCCAGAGTGTCGGAACATTTATTCCATGCTTGCCAAAATTTCACCATAAATGTACTTGCACTCGAAAACACAGTCTGTATATCAAAGTGAAAGAACCAATGTCCGTTTTGTAACAGTATGTACATTAATGCACAGTGTAGAGAGATTAAATTGGACAGCAAAAGTATACACTACACAAAATGGGGGAGGGGGGGGGGAGGTAACAAAAAAAACTGATATACAAAACTCTTGCTACCAATGATACATACAGTATGATGTTTCATGCATGCAATTTAATTTACATTCTTGTAACCTAAATCCTGAGTGAACGTCGGTGGCAGCTCGGGTTCGAGGTGTTGTGCTGGACAAGTCAAGTGCAGCCACATTTTAGCAGCATTTCTATAGTTTACCAGTAGGTTGTCTTTTGAGCGTTGGGACATGTAGAATATCAACCTAACCATCTTCAGGACCTGAACTCCAGGCAGACGGTGTCAAACATGAATATCATTGTTTTATGATATCAAATACAATCAAGTTACGAATACAGAAAAAGCTAGATAGTCCAGAGACTGAGCACGATAAATTGACACAATGCTGATTGAATGTTAGACCAGCCTCTGCGACGCTGGTCCACCAATAATCCAGCATTGCGTCAATGTAACCCGTTTGATGGGTTAAATGTATTAACCTTTTGGGCTCCAATCACGAGTCTCGTTTTTTTCAGAATAATTATTATATCTACATTTCCTAGATTTACCTATAAAACCTGTAATATCATGAATATTAAACAACGGTGAAAAACGGTGTTGATTTCTATTAGATCCATAATAAAGACTAAAATCAGCGAGAAAAACTATTGTTGACTGATACTCGCTTTTTCACGCAAATACATGTAGCTTAAGAGCATATTCTAGAAATGGGCACACATATAGATCTGACACAAGTTTATCATTCTGATACAATGATATGTGGCACGTATACGTAGCTCTATGTGTCAAAGGTCTATGGCACATAATAACTCTAAACTGACACTCGAATTACAGAATACGTTTTAAGCGTTTTCCAATTAACTTTTACAACTAAAATAGTCATAAATTCATCAAATATGAGTACAGAGGTAGATCTCAAATAAGCCATTATCAATACCAGCTTGAAAATCAATGAAAAGTATCACGAAATGTGCAGCACTCAACAGTTACCAAACAATTTATATGAGGGTATTAATACACTCCGGTTACCAACCAGGTACATATCAGGTACATTACGTTATATATTTTTTAAAGTGCACAAATGTGTACAAACAACGCAATTTCCTTATTCATGAATCAATTGACAGTGTGCCTCTTGGTTTTCAGGGCATAAAACAAGAAAAGTTTTAATATAAATTGAGTGATACACTGATACAGTAGGCAAACAGTAGACAACTTTGACGTTGTTAGATGAATATTCTTGACCTGATATGATTGGCAAATGAGACACGTGTTAATATTGTATGTTATCTATTGACAATATGCAGCTTAGTATAAGACGCAATAAAACGTCAAAACATAGCGTCAGATAAATAATCAGATCGCATTTATTAGCTTGAAAAATAAAATAGTACCCGCTGTACAGCTCTAATAAAATACATTTACGCACCTCTTCGCCGTATTGTATAAACCCTTTGATTGGCATGCCAATCACGTATAATAATCGTATTTAGAAAATGTTTATTTAAAGGTTCATTGAATAATCCTTAGTACAAGCTGCGATGTCAAACGCTTTTAGGAGCTGAGGTATTTCACACAAGAAATATTGCTAGAAATGTATCAATGAGTATGCAGATCCATATTCTAAAGCGCCGATGTCTAGTTTTTGCACGTGATGTTATTTATTTACTTATTTACAGTTGGTGATTGCGTCAGCAATGCGAACTGTGAAGGAATGAAAAAACCTTCGGATATAAATAATGCAGCACGCGGAAAAAAGGTTTTAATGACGACATTTTGTTTGATCAAAAATCTATCGATTGCATCGCGACACCCAGTTTCAAAAGTGAATGGAAATTGAAATGATGTCTTATGCGTTTGAAAACAAAAGATGCATTCAAAAACAAAAGAAAATTGCAGCTGCATACGTCTACATTTAATGGAAATACAACGTTGCTTAAGAATGTAGTTCATAAATTGACTGGGGAATTTACCGTATCAACGGCGTACAAACAATCAACAGTCAAACAAAATCTACACCTGTAAACATGGTAAAGTTGTCACAAATTTCTGACAGCAGTGCTAAAATGAGAAAACCTAAATTAATGTCTCATGCCCACCACTGCCAACAGCGAGGCCCATCCGCATCACACCACTTACTTTCATGTAGCTACTGTTTCTGGAACTACTATAATAATCGATTTCGAACCTTCTATAATGGAATGCGTGACGACCCACAACTATCGATCTGAAACTACCAAGTGGCGGATCCGGAGAGGGTGGGTCTGTTAGTCATGCCACCCCCTATTCAGAAACTAACCATTATTGGCTGTTTAAGATTTAAAAAAAACATTGTTAGACAAGTAAGTTTACAGCCTAATATCTGGCGTGAGACCAACCATATCATTCGTCCCCAACTTCCGGAGCCTTCCAGAATGGAATGCGTGGGACCCCCCCCCCCCCCATTAGTAGATACCAGACCCCCCCTTTTTGTTAGATCAAAGTTGGCCCACCGTCTGGCCATCGGTCCAACTTTAATCTAACAGAAGAGGAACGTCTGTTGATTTGCGGACACGGCCTGGTAGCCTTCCGGACACATACATCATGTACATGTACAGGGCTGTTTACAGGTTTAACTATATGATGGTTATACCGGTATACTGTAATGAATATGAGCATCATATCCGTTTTTTGTCTGGTTTATTTACCTGAACTATATCTGCACTCTTTAACCTAACACCCGTATATTTGTGTCAATAATTCTCTATATATCTATACACGTATACACGTACTTTATGTATCGTACCTGGTTTATGTGCTCCATGAAGATTATAAATTCTATACTGGCATAGATCTACTTATGGATCATGTATTGATCAAGAACACGCACATAACAGAATGACCCAAACATTTTCCTGATGTAGTATGCCTAAGTAGGCCTATGTTACATGTGTTACTCATTATATTTCCAAGTTCTTGAATGTTGACTTGTGCTGGCTCTATTTGACGACTTGGTTCTGTTCAGTTGTTATTCAACTAGCAACTTTGTTATAGAATTTGAATGTACAGGTCTGTAGAATTTAAAGGTATCAATTGCATTGATATGGTGATGAAGAAGGGAACGTGGCGCATTGGCAGAGTGCCTGACTGCCTCGCCAGTCATGCACGCATCTCAGGTCCGAACCCCGCTGAGAGATTATTCTTGTTTCTCCATTCTCAATGTGACTCTGCGATCATGTTAATGGCGGCCTCGTCGAGTTAAGGTTGAAACCAGTGTATCGACGCTAATTTCACACAGGGTGGCGATGCACTACGCGCTCCAATTACTTAGTCTACACAGCAAACAAGAGATATATATGATCCAATATTGTGTTCAATGTTTGTCAATTGTCGTAGACTCGCAGACCATCATTGGCCAAACATCACGAGTCAATAAATTGTGTATGCTGGTTAAAATGTATTTATTAAGCACAGATTTTATACAAGTGCAAATTATTCAGCCCAGTTTTTTTGGTGTACAAAATATCCCTGCAACCGAGTTATAAACAATACATGATGCAGCTTGATGTCCATCCACCAGAGGCTGACAGATGGGCGATCCACATGTAAATGTAGAGTTATATCCCAGGAAAAAGAGTTTAAGAGAGCACATAAATACAATATTAATAATTCATTATATATCACCTTCGAATTGGTCGAGATGACCACTTTGACCAATCCAAAGCCTACAAGCCTGTTTAAAAAAAATTCTCATGGTCATTTTTTCATCTTCCTTGAAAATTTGGTTGATTTTTTGTGTATTATCGAAGTTAGACCATTTGGCATATAATAAATTTTCAAAATTACAGCACTCTTTAGCACCATTAACGTGCAACAAGAATTCTATTACACTATCACATGCCAAATGGTCTAACTTACAAAATACACAACAAAATTACACCAAATTTTTAGGGATGTTATTGTTAGGGGAAGATGAAAAAATGATCAGAGAAAAATTTTGTTGCAAAATCTTCAACAGCGACCGAGCAAGTAAAAAAAAATTACTTTCAGAATCTGGTGAAACTACATGTATATCCGTGTCGTCCTCTCCGAGGTCTTGGATTGATGTATAATTTGCTTTACCCGAAAAATTCAACATGGCGGTGACTGAGAGGGATCACGACCCAAAGGTCCAAAAAATGGCCATAACTTTTCAATGACTGTGCGACCTCTGAGCTGAGCATGCGGGCATGGAATTGGAATGTTAATGATTCTAAAAAAATGTGTTTGACCTGATCATTCAGATATATTCAGATATATGACAATCCAAAGAAATGTCCCACGATTTTGTACGCGGTCAATCTGTGGCTGAAACCTGTTTAAGCCACTGGGGCTAGTGAAACTACCAAAAGTCACATTAAAAGTGATCAACCAGGATCGCATGTTTTTCGTTAAATTATCGGTCAGTTGTCAACCGATTTCCATGAAATTTTGCAACAATGATATTTTACCAGAATCATAATATGATATCACTGAAAATTTCGTGCAAATATATATTGTATTACAAAAGTTAAACCATATCAGAATATGACATGTAATAGATTGAAATAACGACATCCCTCTATAAACCTATTAAACTTGTAAACTAATTCTAGAATTTTATCACATGTATGTCAAATGGTCTAACTTTTTAAATATTCAATACAGTATAAGTTTGCGAAATTTTTACCGCTGTTAGGATTTGAATAGAATGGTCTGTACAAAATTTCAAGAAAATCGGTTCAGAATTGATGGAGAAATCTGCGGATATCATGCGATCCTGGTTTAATGTGATGGCGGGTAACGCTATAGTGAGCAGCACTCTCAGTCACTGCTGAAACTATCCTGGAAGTCGGTCTATGGCTGACCAGGTGAAACAGACATTTGTGTAATGTTAAAGTAAAACTCACTTTAAATCAGTCACTTTTGCGTTGCTTGCTTTTCGCTTATTACTCACGCAATTTTTACCCAATTGTCATGAGATTTGTCAAGCATTATTATCTAAAGTCTATGACACAATTATCTGGAGCGCATGCTTTTCGTCAATTTCTCCGTCAATTCTGAACCGATTTTCATAAAATATTGTACCTAGGACATTTCTAGGTCATGTGCCAACATCGGTAAAAAATTTCTTAAAGTTATATGCAGAAATGCAAAAGTTAGACTATTTGACATGTCATAAATTGAAAATATGACGCCCCTCTATTTCAATCACCAGTGATTACCCTAATTGTGGAATTTTATTACATGTCAAATGGTCTAACTTTTGAAATATGGAATATAATTTTTAGATATTCTTACCAGTGTTAGGACATGACGCGAAAATGCATTAAAGTGCAAAATTTCAAGGAAATCGGTTCAGAATTGACGGGGAAATCGACGAAAAGCATGCGCTCCAGATAATTGCACACATAGACTGTACACTAGTCTTACGGCAACTTCCCCGAAAATTTCAAGAAAATATTATGTAGTTTGAAAGTTAAACTATTTGACATGTAGTTTTTGCGAATTATGACACAGCTCTATAAACCCATTGACTTCCATCAGCTTTAATCATGAAATTCCACTAACGTTACATCATCATACATGTCAAATGGTCTAACTTTTGAAATATTCATTCAAATTTCACTAATTTTTCAGGGTACAATGTAGGTTGGATATACTTGCAAGTAATTAATTATAGATCTAGTCTAGTATCATGAGTATAGCCTAGTGTTTCGGTTTGCAAAATTTCATGAAAATCTGTTCAGAATTGTCAATAAATAGTCGGATCAATTGACTGAGAGTCAGAGTGAGACAGTGACTGAGTGAGAGTAACAGTCACTTTGTAGGCCTAAAACTAAGTGAGAAGAAATCAGTCACCTTGTCACTGAGTCAGTAACTGACAAATTAAATGGCAGGGCATTAGGTGATCAAAACAATAAAAAGGGGAAGTTCAAATGATATTCAGCATTAAAAGTAAAGGTGCAGGTTTATAGTCTGATATCAAGTCTGAAGACCTATTATCATGATCATCCGACTTTACATCTTACCCCCTGGTCACTGGACCTGTTCATTCATGTGCCATTTCAACTCCACGGAGAGCATACAGTCCTGCAGCCGTTTAGGCGCATTGAACTTATCGTACACATTGCCATCTCTGTCCTACCAGGTAGCCTACTCATTTTCACCTGAGTCAAGTGAAGCATTTGAGGGTCTATTATTTGATGCCCAACCCAAGTAGGCATACACAAAGTCATTGTGATATGATTTTGGGTTGGGCTTCCTAGGGGTGTTATCCCAAGCATAGATATGCTCTATATCTCTGATCCCAAGGTCGTGGCAAGGTTATCTCAATGTCACAAAAATCAAAATGGCCGTCCAAAAATGCTAAATGGCCAGCAGACAACAGAGACGGCCATAATTTTGGAATATTTTGTTTCCTAAAGCTACCTAATATTTGTTTTTATGCATATATTTTACAGAGTATGTGAAATCAGTCAATATAAATTGTTGTTCAGTGAATTATTTTGCAGTTCATTATATTTCAAGTAAATATATGAAAAATTATCAAGTTATTGAAAAATTAGAAGTTGAAAATGGCTGCCTGGTACTAGATAATTCAACTTCCTGGAACATCTTGTGCAAGTTTACCAATTAATGTGAACATTCACACAAAATATAAACATAACTATATGCAATAAATCTATGCTAAAACTAATACATTATATCCCACAAATGTGAATTAACATGTAGTACTAATATTGCTTTGATGTTCAAGATGTTCACTCAAAAATGCAACGTGAATGCCAGACAACAAAAATGGCCACCACGAGTACGAATTCAGGAGATTTGATACAATGATGTCTGTGTTACAATGAGGGCAATATCCAGGCCAACATATACCAGGAACAAAAGAAAGATATTCTGTAAATAAACTAATATTTAACAATACACATTAATGTACATCCATCTTAATGTATGTTAATCAGACATGGGCCATAAGCACATGTATAAACAGGAAGCCAATATAGAGCAACATACACTAAACTAGGTAGGTTTACTGCTACATATCTACATATTACTGCTAAATACTGTTACTAGGCCCTATAGATTTAGTCTGGATCACAATCACTAGCTATACAAACAACAAAAAATGAGAAGAAACATCAGAGAGTGTGTTTGAAAAACAAATAGCGGTAGGATAACGTCACTTTATATTGTGAAACTGTAAATTGCAAATGCTAGGACCTCGAGATTGACTGTGTTTCATGATTGCCGGAATGGACGATAATACAAGTAAATCAGATTAATTTATTTATAATATAAAATATCTCAAATTTATATATAATATTTAAAACACTATTTTAATTATAATGTTATATTTTACCTATTCACAGTGTTTCATCTGGCTATTTCTAACATGGCGCAGCGCCATGTTGCCTTTTGTGAGCGCCATGTTGCCCTTCAGGTGCGCCATGTTGCCCTTCAGGTGCACCATGTTGCCCTTCTAATATTCAGACAGTTAAGTGCCTCATTGAAATATTGTTACGTCACACTTAATCCACCCAGGCCATTGTCACAGTGGGAAACACCCCGAGCACTGATGTCTCGCGTTCACACCTATGACACAATACCTGATAACGGCATGTGTACATAGTGTTTGCACCCTTAATTGGGGAGGGTGGGTGTTGGAAATGCCCAAGCGAGTCAACTGGGTGCCCGGCGGGCATGATAAGGTGCCCCCAATGATCGGTGGCACCATGCCCCTTCTGAATCCTAGATGAAACACTGATTCACAAACTTTGGGTAATATTTTAGTCTCGATTTACATAATATTTGTAAATTACTCGAGCATTTAACATGTTTAAGGTCCAGCTGAAAATATTTAAACTTAGAATCTGGCATGGCCACGTTTTGTTTCGAATTACTTATACATTTTTAATTTTGGGGTAAATAAAATTAAAATGCACGTCAAATGACTTTAATTATTTATTTTATTATTGTAAAAATGTATTTGAGCCATAGACTTCCAAAATACTGGACCTTAAAAGGGGTCATACTAAAGTATGTTAGCTCATCCGAAATATCGGATTTAGCCAAGAATCAGCATATCCGCTTATTTTAATTATAATGTTATATTTTTACTATTCACAAACTTTGGGTAACATTTTAGTCTAAATTTACATAGGTCCCCTAATATTTACTGGAAATTTAACCTCTTCATCACCATTACTCTGATGAAATAGGCTGTTTTCCACCATCCTCCTGATCACAATAATGGCTGTACACCAGGCCCCTGAGCACGTGTGGCTTACCATTGTAATAGCTGGCCCCTGATTGGTCGAAAGTCGGCACATGGACAATTTGAAATTTTTAATACAGTTACTCTGATTGGTTCACTTCTAGTCATCCAGGGTCAAAAGGGTGCAAATAACATGTGGCCATTGAAAACAATTTACACATCGCCATGGTGGCTCAAAACCTCTGCCCTCTGCAGAGGGCAGTGGTGGTGAAGCATATCAGCCCTCTACAGAGGCCAGTGGTGGTGAAGCTGGCCAGCCCTCTACAGAGGGCAGTGGTGTTGAAAAGGTTAAGGTCCAGCTGAAATTACTTTAACTTAGAATCTGGCATGGCCACGTTTTGTTTCAAATTACTTATAAATTTCTAATTTTGGGGTAGATAAAAGCAAAATGCACGTCAAATGACTTTTAATTATTTATTTTATTACTGTAACAATGTATTTGAGCCATAGACTTCCAAAATACTGGACCTCACAAGGGGTCATACTAAAGTATGTTAGCATATTTGAAATATCAGATTTAGCCAAGAATCAGCATATCCGAAATATCTGATTTAACCAGAGTGAGGGTTAAATTTCTGAATTAACTTAGTGAATATAATAAAGAAAATGGGTGAACTTTGAGAAGTATAATGTAAATGGAAGCTTTTTAATAGTGAAAATGAAACAAAGAGGAAAACTAGACTACATTACTGTTGTACTTACTTTAAAAGATAAATTGTGAATAATTTGAAAAATACAGTATATTTGGAATTTGTGGTAATTGAAAGGGGTAATAAAGAGGAAGACGAGAAATTCTGTATTAACACATGTAAGGGAAAAAGGAATAATATGGAGAAAAATATTGAGTCTGAGAAGTTTGAATAGGCCTAATGAAGTATTTGAAAAATTGGGAAAAAGAAAAATGGAGAATGACAAGATTATAATTATATAAATGGGAACTATAATTGAAGGGTGTGCTCCTCTTTTCAGTGAGAGAGTTGAGCTTCTGTATCATGTGTATTAACACAGCACTTGATACCTGTCATTGGCGTCAATAACTGAATTAAGCACTTAGCTGAAAAGCTGGTGAGTTTGAATCAAATCAAATCAAATCAAATCAAATCAACACACACAACAGGGCAGTAACAGGGTCAGTGAACAAGTGATGACTGGTAGATGAATGAACTGAGACCGTCTCTCTCCGAGTCGGAGCACTCTGACTGAGCTGAGAGTGATAAAGCATCAGCTGTCGTTTTTAAAAAAAAAAACCCGAAAATGGTATGCTATCAAGTCCCATTTAGAGCTACTCTCCCTTGAGGGTAAAATGATCAAACTTGTGCGCATGCCCAGTGGTCATATGATAACACAGCATACGCGATAACACAGCATACGCCTGGTGTGTCACAATCCTCTACCGTGTCTACACGAACCCAACGTCAACACAGCGTTGTTCAGGCAATGAAGCGTGCTGGTTGAGATAAGTTGGGGTGTAACTTATGATATTCTCAGAAAGCAAAACAAGTGATGCCAACCTTTGTTTGTGCTCATTAAATCATTAAAGCCTGGGCCGATGACACCAGATGCTTGTATTTAAACCAACTTGTTTTCTGGTATTTAGCAAGTTCTGATGATAATCCAACAGCGTGGTACTGATCTATTAAGGCCTAATTAATTTATTTCTCAACCACAAGCAAACAGCATGCTATTGGACAGATCTTGTATTGACCAATTTTGAATCATTACGTTATGTCTAATGGTCTAAAGATTTTTTTGAATTCATTTTTGTGAATTCATTTTTGTGAATAAAAAGTGTAACGTTCGGCTAGTTTATTGTTTTTAATTATTCACAATGCGATTTAATCCAATAGTCTTGTCAGACAAGAATCATCTCAGCCCCCCATCTCATGGTATTTCTCTGTTATCATAGTTTGATACAGGGGCATAACTAGACAGAGTAGGCCTAGACACAACATATTTCATTCGTCACTGCATAGGCCTCTAGTCCTATTTAAAAATAATTTGCTGTGTACATATGAGAAAATTGGTGGTCTATATCACAAGGGTTTTAAATGTCAAACTGGCACTCAGTTTCTATATATCAGTCTACATGCACAATCAGTATTTAATTTTTCACCAGCACAAACAGTGGATACAAATTACTGCTATCAGCCACCAAAATGCATATAAAGAGGTTTTCTGATTACAATTTCAAGGGGGAGCATGCCCCCCAGACCCCCTAGACTGTGCGCACCGCAAATTGTGTGCCGCGCGCGAATTGTGCGCAGCGCATAAATTGTGCGCCGCGCTGAAACTGAACCGCAAAGTACCATGATGCTTTCTCATTTTTCTGGGGGAAACCCCGGTGCGTCCATACCCCGAAAAAGACATGATACCCCGAAAAAGACCCGAAAAAGACTTTATTTTCAACCGAATTTCATATTATATGATACTACATCCCATTTGATATTACTTTATATGCTTAAATATGTATCCGGCTTGTTTTGATGTAAGAATTTTGTATACATAAAATAAACCGTAATAGGCCTAGCTGGCCTACTACAACTAATAGGCCTATAGTTGCATTGTTTATAGATCTGGCTGGCGTATTAGATACCGTTACGGTGGGCCGAATCAAATGTTATATATATTATTATGTACTTATGTGCCTAAATATATATCCTGCTTATTTTAATGTGAAAATACAGGAAATTAACATTAATACACAGCACAACATTAATAGGTCCTACTATTAGTTGCCTTGTTTATTGAGATCACGGCGACGGACTGATGGCAATCAAATGTTGCCGTGAGAGATTATAATATAAAGGCATGAAATACACTGAGATATATATCAACGACTCGTTTACTAAAACTGCAAACGTCTACAGGCGCCGTAACACATCCTAATTCTAAAACCACTTTAACAAAGAGCTTGGTATATATGTCTGACAGGTGTTGAGTTGTTTAGGTGCGAATCTAGGCCGCCCAGTTTGCGACATTGAACCAGTGTTGGTCTGATTCTATTCCGCCGGTGACTGGCTGATAAGCTTGGAGTATTTTACACCTTCTTGATTAATCCGGTATAATCACAGAGATTGTGTGATAACACCTTCACAATGCATATTGTATTAACTAAATATAGTGTTTACCATGTTTAAGTATCTATCATTTAAATACCTAATTTTAGCATCGTATCAATGTTCATATTAATGTCAACCCCACAGCATTTGTTCATTTAGCTAGAGATTTTTTTCGTGATATGACATTCAACTGATAACACTAGTATAAATGTATACAGAGTAAGTCTAGTGTATACGTTGTAGGCCTATTATTAACCATTATTTTAGAGGTAAACACTTGCAAATTTTAAACACTCACTTTGTTCCAATAACATCGATTTAATCAGCTACTAAAAGGGATTGAAAACGACTACAGTCGTGTTTAGCGGCACATTTAAGCTGACACATTAAAACGAATTATTATTATATAATAATATTATATATTAATATTATATAATATTATTATATATTAATATTATACTGATAAGAAAAGACTAACACAAGTTCTCGTTATGCACTACCAGTATAGTTTTATCGCATAATGAATTATACTTTCATATTTATACAACTGTTTTTTTTAATAATAATTAGCCTAATGGCTCTTGTGCGCTTGACAAAAGCTACATGTCATCGCCCAACCTTACTGAGTGTGTTCCCGCCTCAGGTGAGTTGTCATCCTATTGGCCCAGCGTTGCTTTACTGTTGGCACACCGGCGACAACGTTGGCCCAACAGTAAACCAACTATGGGCTGGCGTCTCTTGTTTACTGGGAGGTGAGGTGTTTTCCCACGTTATGTTGTTCGATATTATCTTCTATCATCGTTGCCGCTGTGAAATCACCCTTCTTCAGAATGGGGTATATAATAGGGGTTATTTTCGGGTGATTAATATTCAGTTCCACGGAACACAATTCAATAAGAAAAAACAAACTAAGAGGAAAATCAATGCACGCACTACCTCTGTGAACAAAAAACAAAGACTTTGACGCTAGTTGACGCTATAATGGGCTACATTGATTTAATTCAATTTTTATAGCAGATGCAACTGCTAATAACGTTAGAAATGTAGGGGCCTATATTATATATTACATAAACAATATTAATCTGTATAGAAGAATAATATGTATCATATATTTATAGGCCTATATGCACAGTCACCAAGATTCAAACTTGAATAAGCCTACCTTTTGAAAAGTATTGTTTATTCAATTGTTTATTCATGCTATAATGTTGTTACCTATAACTGAATGTAAGAATAAAGGTACCGGTAAAACATCTGATATTTGTGTTTGCTTTAGTACTTGATTTATAATAGATCTACACATACAATATGACCAATCACGAAATAAATAGGGCCTACATTAATCAAGAATTAGCCTACAAGTAGCCCAGCAAACACGAGACATTCACCCATTGCTGGTTTAATTTTGGTCCACCGTCTACGACGCTGGCCCAACCTTGAACCAACAATGCCAATGGGTGCATTCATGTATCGTGTTTTGAGTTCACAAGGTGGCGCATCAGTGGCAAATGACAGTAAATCCGGAACACCACAAACTAGGCTACTGTAGGCTGTATTACGATAATTTACATAAAATATACTTGCAAATACATGTTTGGAACACATACTAATATATACAATAGGATTATAGTAACATATAAACATAATTCGGTTGGAAATAAAATCTTTTTCGGGTCTTTTTCGGGGTTTCTAGTCTTTTTCGGTCTTTTTCGGGGTATGGTCACACCCGGGGAAACCCTGCTATTCACAGAAAACACACACATCCTTCTCACCCCCTGTAGCCGTGGTCCAGGCGACTCGCTCCGCTTGCCGATCAGCGCTACACCCCCTGTAGCCATCCGAAAATCTCACAACACAGTTATAATACGTCATGCATGATAATTGATATCATTGTCACGCATGAAGAAAACAATGTGACGTGTGTTTGCAAATAATAAACAAAATTACAACATTCCCGTATTTTTTTTTAAATCACCAGAAGCAGAAGCAACCATATAAAGCAGTAATTTGTGTACGCACTCTCTAGGCCTAGTCAGTAGCCACACCCCCCCCCCCCTTGGATTTCGGCTCATTTAGAGTGGTGAGACCACATGCTCACTGAATCTGACTGTCAGAGTGAAATCTGTCATGAAGTTGTGAACAGGTGAACTGAAGTGAACGTCGTCGTCGAAACTTGCAAACGCGGAACGGCGAAAGTGTTAACGTTTACTTTGCCAGTGCTCACTTCAATCACTACCAGGGCCAAAATATATTATTTTAAGTAAAAAATGTGCTAGTGAAATAACGTTACATGACACTTAATTTATTTTCCGGCAAATCATATATCCATACAGTTAAAGAATATTTACAATATTTCTTACATGACAAAGTCGCTCTCCAGCAATCTGACAGCTAGCTGAGCATGCGCAAATCTCACTTTGGACAAGGCAGGTCAAAGGTCTTTGCCAAGGTGAATGTAAATTAGAATCATCTAGAATCCTCTTTATTATGGTGGCATTATTTTAAACAATAAGTTTATATTTAATGGGTAAACTAGTCAGATTTTAAAGCTTTTGCAATGACAAATTGCTGTGAATTAATCATACTATAGAAGATATCACAATTATAAACAGATATAATAAAATATAATCAAGTTACTTACTTCCTATGTCTTACTATGTAGTAGTTTCTTACTATGTAGTCGAATGTTTGATGATAAAGGTATCGGCCGCTATACATACTACTCGCCCATGGGAGCAAGTACTATTGATTATATGATACTAAGAGAAGATTATATGATCAGTAAATTTAAAGTTCTACCGAAATTAGTAGAATCGGATCATTGTCCTATAAAAATCCATATTCTCAATTCAAAATTGAAAGAGTTAAGCTCTGCAGAAATGAACATACATATTAATGACTCATCACCATGTTCCGATGTTTATATATGGCAAGATGAAAAAAAGATAGAGTACCAAGCATCTCTTCGAAATGAACAGACATGTATTGCGTTTGAAGAAATGCTGTGTGCCGCAGCTGAAGGTTGTAGTAGCGATAATCTATGTGATATTTTCAATGGTATATGCTAGAAAATGCATTATCCCCGTTATTTCTAAAGAAGCAGCATCAGTCAAAGTGTAGGAAAAACATAAAAAATAACTTTCCTTCAAACCCTTGGTATGATAAAGAATGTAAATCTCTAAAACAACTTTTAAATAATATTGCTAAAGATAAGAAGTTTAACACACGTCAAAGTGAATATAATATAATGTTACGCCAATATAAACAATTAATCCAGAAAAAGAAAAGACATTACCAAGAAGTCAAACTTAGTCAGCTTGAAAATATGAGAACAGAAGATCCAAATTCCTACTGGAAATTTTGGAAATCTTTAAAACCTAGAAATTCAACCAAAGGTCCTACCCTGTCACAATTTGTGAAATATTTTGAAGAACAAGTCTACCCTCCTCATGTTGACTATTTTGACTACGATCACATGAATAATATAATGAAGCTAGTTAAATCATCCCCAAATGATATTAATGAGAAGGTAGAAAATGGACAATCCGATTTGTTACAGTTATTAAACAGCCACATAACTATAGACGAAATTCAAAAAGCAATTAGAAAGTTAAAATGCAAAAAAGCGGCAGGCATAGATGGTATTCCTGCGGAATTTTACAAGCATGGTAGTAATGAACTCTTACCAGCACTAGTTTTACTGTTTAATACCATTATAGCCAATGGAGAATATCCATCAAGTTGGGCCACTGGTATAATTCATCCTGTTCACAAAAAAGCTACCCATAACGTGCCCGATAACTACAGGAAAGTTACAGTGATGCCATGCATTGGGAAATTATTTGAATCTGTACTTAATAACAGACTGTCTTTTAAAAATGATGTATGCTATGATAATGATCCCTTTCAAGCCGGCTTTAGAAGTAACTCCCGGACGACTGATAATATATTTATACTATGTGCCATTATAGATAAGCAAAGGTGTCTTTCAAAGCCCCTGTATACATGTTTTGTTGATTTTACAAAAGCATTTGACTATATTGACAGATCAGCACTGTACTATAAATTACTGAGCAGAGGAATAGACGGCAATTTTTTAAATGTAATAAAGAGTATGTTCTCTAAAGCTGAGTGCCGTGTAAAATGGGATTCATGCATCAGCGAGATATTAAAAAGCGAATTTGGTGTCCTGCAAGGTGGTATGCTCAGCCCCAAATTATTTACAGAATTTCTGCAGGATATATCCAAATCATTTGATCAAGGTGAAGGTATCTCCGTAGACACTTTATTAATTGTATACTTGTTATTTGCAGACGACCTTGTCCTTTTTTCAGATGCTGCAAATGGATTGCAAAAGCAATTAACTGCCCTGTATAAGTATGCTTCTCTGTGGCATATAATAGTCAGCATTCCTAAAACAAAAGTTCTCATATTTAACAAACGTCATACGTCAGAATGTGACAGCTTCTACTATGGTGATGACATAATAGAAAAAATGAAAAATATAAATACCTTGGGGTTGTATATAGCACTAAATATCCTAAGAATGTATTGAAAGAAACGTTTCTCCATCTCACTTCCCAAGCTGGTAAAGCAGTTTTTTCTCTACACAAGCAATCTCGTCCCGTAGTCGGTAAATTGTCACCTGTTATTGCATTCAAGGTTTTTGATTGTCAAATACTGCCCATATTAGAGTATGCAAGCGATATATGGTATACCGGTGATAGTGTTAACGATTTGGAAAAAATACATCTAAAATTTATTAAATCAACGCTGGGTGTTAGAAAGCAAACACCCACTCCTGCAATTTATGGTGACACAGGACGGTTTCCATTGATTATCAGGCAACATATTAAAGCTGTAAAATATTGGTGTAGAATTCTAGACCTATCTCAGAACCACCCTGTCAGAAATGCCTACAATATGCTACTAGAGCTAGATAGCACTGGATTCACAAACTGGTGCTCGCGTATTCGATCTGTCCTTGAACTAACCGGGCTAGACCAAGCTTGGGAGACGCAGCACATTGGCAATACAAATAAATTCATGCTTTCCTTTAAAGATTCAATTGTTAGAATATTTACACAGCGGTGGAGACAAGATATTGAGAGTTCAAGTAAGCTGCGCACATATTCATTAGTGAAAAAATCTTTGTGTGTGGAACCATACATCTTAAACATAAAGGGGAACCACCTCATAACAGCAATGGCGAGATATAGAATGAGCTCACATGATTTAAAAATAGAGAGAGGACGATTCAATAATCCAATAACTCCAATAAACCAACGAATATGCACAAGGTGTGAATCAAACGAAATTGACGACGAAATACACCTTCTTCTCCACTGTAATGCCAAGAACAATGAACGCGAAAACTTGCTTAATTCGATAGCCGGAATTATCAATATGCAACCAACAAATGATATTTTTCTACGAATTATGACATCTAGAGACATAACAGTGGTGAAGTCGCTAGCAAAATTTATCTATGGTTGTTTTAAACAAATTAAGGGTTAAAAATATTGAGTATGATAAATGTAAATTCATCTTCAAGCTGAAATATTTTGTATGTGTGTCGTGACTAGCATGATTAATTATTATCATTATTATCGTTTTAACGTTACATTTTTATGTAGAACAATCACAAGTCACCTGTCGCTATATTATCCATATTATCATGCCTTCATGATCTGACTCGGGTATTACCACATATCAGGACGGCTGTTGCTCTCGGATCTTATTATTTGGCTTTTTAGGGCCGGTTAGGGACGTTTCCGTCGCCTTTGTTATCAGACGAGGTGGGGCCTTATGGAGGATTTCAGAGTTGCTAAGTCAACTGATTTTCTCTATGAGGTCGGGATTGTTTTTCTTCGATTGTAACTCCTAAGTATGTGGTACTAACTAGGTCGTGAGTGAAATGGTATGAACTAAACAATATAGTGAATTAAAATAAGCTGTAATGTTTTTGTGCGAGGGCCATAAAGATAATAAATCACTAGTTAATTAAACAAACTTTATTGCTATTGTGTGAGTGCCATGTCCTGCGTGAATGGCGCGCATAATTATTATCCGTAATTTTTATTTTTATTACATCACTAAGTCACCAACACTCGATAATATGGATGGTTCTGATGCTATACTTTGTTGGCAGTCGACGAACCACCATGTCCGACTTTTATTAGTATGTATATATTGTGTTTATGTGGTATTACTGTTATTACGTTGTTAAATTTACATCACTAGTCTATATCAGGGAATCGCCGAGTTCATAGCGACTGTCCTTGCATGGTCACATGGCTCGGAGCTACCTGTGTCGCAGATTGTCACATTGATTGTACTTGCATGAAATAATATTTGATTTTTAAAAATATCGTGTAATTTTTAACATTGTCCTAATACATTCTCAAATTACTGTAGCATAATTATGCACTTGTATATATTCTAGGTTTCTACGCTTTCCAGAGTGTCTTTTTTGCTACTATATATATAATTAGCATGTCATACATAGTAGCTATTTTATCTCTGGTTTTGGTGCGGGAAACAAAATGATAGACCTTATGTTACCCTGGCAATGCCTTTCAATCTTATTTAAAGTACATACCCAGTGTTTCTTATGGCAATGCCAGTTAACAGGATTTTAGTTATTTATGTCATACTATGTATATTGTCATATGATTTTAACAAATTAACAATGTTGTATATACATGTACATATCTCTAGTTCTATGACAAATAAGTCTGGATTGACTTTCTTTCTGTCAATAAAATATCTGTCTGTCTGTCTGTCTAAAGTAGTGGTCACAAGTCCTCTCGGTCTTCTAGGACCACATCAGCATTATGGTTTTCTAATTTGTTTAGTTTTCCGCTTCCGGTTCCTACATTTAGTGTCGCTTTATAATTGTATAGAATTTCTTGATTCTGCCATGATTTGTCCAGCCTCTTTTTGAATGTGTTTAGTGTGGGTGCCTCCACTACTTCCTTTGGTAGGGAATTCCAGGGGTTTGTTATTCTGCTTGGAAAGGCTTTTAGTCGTATATTCTTATTAGCTCTGACCTTAAACAGTTTAAGGTCATGGCCTCTTAGTCTCCTGTGTTCCCGTTTCTTCATTAATTCTAATTTAGGGGCTACTTCTCATATAGTTCCTTTATCAACCATGTTAACTTGTATGTTTCTATCATGTCCGCTCTTTCGCGTCTGTATGCTAATGTTGGTAGATCTAATAATTTCAATCTGTCTTCATAGTTTTTGTCTTTCATCCCTGGTAGGTATTTTGTTGCTCTTCTCTGCACTCCTTCTATTATATCTATGTGTTTTTGTAAATGCGGGCTCCAGACCGAAGTTGCATAGTCAAAATGTACCCTCACCAAGGATTTATATAGGGGTAAGAATGTTTTTACTGTTAGGAGCTTGTAGGATATCCTGATTAGTCCTGCCATCATGTTTGCTGTTTTTACTTTAGAATTTATGTGTTCGTCAAATGACAGTTGGCTATCAAAGGTAACTCCTATGTCCTTTTCTGTTGTTGCTTCCGGGAGAGGGTGTTTTTTGTTATTCGGCAATAACGAGAAGTCTAACGGTTCCTCTATTTTCTTGTTCACACGTAAGACCTTACATTTATCAGGAC
This sequence comes from Flabesymbios commensalis, assembly GCA_964017125.1. Taxonomy (NCBI): domain Eukaryota; kingdom Metazoa; phylum Annelida; class Polychaeta; order Terebellida; family Flabelligeridae; genus Flabesymbios; species Flabesymbios commensalis. The sequence continues at coordinate 25,276,859 of OZ024910.1, forward strand.
GGAATTTTAATAACCACTTGTCGCTCCATGTTTGTAGGCGGTCGAGATCTCTTTGTAGTTTTTTACTGTCTGCTAGTTTCTTTATTTTACTATATATACCTTTGTGTCGTCTGCAAATAGAAAAATCTCTGACTCCATTCCTTCTGGGAGATCGTTTATATATAGCACAAACAGGATCGGGCTCAATACACCGCCCTGGGGGATTCCACTGGTTACGTTATTCCATTCCGACTGAGCCCCGTTTACTATCACTTTTTGTTTTCTATTATTTAGAAAGTTTTCTATCCAGTTTACCGTTTGCTCGTCTATACCGTATGATTTGATTTTGTGAATTAGTCTCCTATGCGGAACTTGATCGAATGCCTTCATAAAGTACAGGTATACCACATTTATTTCATTTCCTTGTTCAACTGCCAAAGTCCAGTCATCTATTATTTCTAGGAGTTGCAATGTTGTTGATCTTTTGTCAATGAAGCCATATTGTTGCTTACTGAATAATTTGTTCTTCCTCATATGCCTTATTATTTCACTTCTTATTAGTTTTTCCATTATTTTGCATATTATACTAGTTAGGCTTACTGGTCTGTAGTTTCCCTTTTTTCCCTTTTTTATATATGACACTTATATTGGCATCCTTCCATCTATCAGGTAGTTCTCATGTTTTCAGTGTGTTATTGAAAATTATATTTAGGGGCGTTTTTAGCTCATGGTGTAGGGTTTTCAGAAAGTATGGGTGCAATCCATCCGGTCCACATGACTTGTTTATCTTCAGTTGACTCAGTAGTTTTCCTATTTCGTCTTCGTGGATGCGGATTTTGTGCATTTTGTGCTCTATATTCTTGTTCTCAATATCCGGTAGTGGGCCCTGGGGTTCTTTAGTGAAAACACTGCAGAAATTTGATTGCAATGTGTCTGCTTTCTCCTTGTCTGATTTGGTAAGTTCTAATATAACGGCGTTTGGTTCCTTTATTAGTTCAGGTATTCCTTCCTTTACATTGTATTTGGATTTTATATATTTCCAGGCTAACTTAGGGTTAACTTTGATATTCATGGCTGTACTTTCCTTTTTTTTCTTTTGTTTTTGTCATTTTTGTGACTCTATTCCTTGCTTTGCAATATGCTTTGTGGTCTTCTTCTTTCCTAGTTTTCATAATTTTTTTCCATAGCTTGTGTTTATCCTTAATGATCTTTACCTGCTCTTTCTCCAGTGGGATGTTCCCCTTTGTTTTGCCCAGCGTTATTTCGTGAGTTGGTATGTATTCCTTCTCCAAGCTCTTTATTATGCCACAGAATGCTTCCCATTGCTCGTTAGTATTTTTATCTTCCAAGGTTTTTTTCCAGTCTACTTTCTTTAGTGCTACCCTTATATCTTCATAGTTACCTTTGTGGTACAGAGTTTTTTAAATCTTTCTCGACTTAGGGTTATGATAGCATCTAAAGCTGAACTCGAGTACACTATGGTCCCCTTTACCGTATGGGCTGTTGTATGAGATTTTGGTCACATTACCTTCTTCTCTCGTAAAAATGAGGTCTATTAGTGATGGTATATCTGATCCTCTACCCCTAGTCGGTTTGTCAACATGCTGATATAGATATGTTTCTTTAACTGTTTCTAGGAATTTGTCCTCTTTTGTTCCATATTCTTTGATGGCGTAGATAAGCTATTCCAATTTAAATCTTTGTAGTTAAAGTCAACCACTATGATGCATTGATCAAATTTCTTGTTATTGTTTCCTACTATACAAGCTTCTCTCAGTAGTGCACACAATGCGTCATTGTTTTTTTCTGGAAGACTCTCACTTCTGTAAATGCATCCAAAGAGTAGTTTATCATTGTGGTTCATTTTGATGGTTATCCATAATGATTCTTGAAATTCAGTTTTAAATACAATTTCATTGCTCTCCAAGTTGTTTTTCACATAAATTAAAATTCCTCTTCCTTTCTTCGTTCCTAAGTCGTTCGTGTGGGTTTCATACCCTTGAATAATAATTTCTGCCTTTGTTATTGGAAATCTATTTTTTTTTTTTGGTATAACTTCTGTGATTGCTATAATATCTGGGTCTTTCGCCTGAATATCTCTTCTTAATTCGTCCATTTTGTTTAATAATGAGTCTGCATTAGTATACATACACTTAAGGTTGTTTTGAATTTGTTGGGTTGAGGTATGCTGGTTTTGTTTTGTCGAAGTTAGTTTCCGTGTTTTTACCATATCTATATCCTTCATGTTGCGCCTGCTGTCTTCTATTAATGGTCTTCGTTTTGTTTTTTCTCCATTTTCTTTATGTGCCAATTCCACGGTGGGCCTCTCACTCTGTATATGTGTTTCCCCCCCCCCCCGATTCTTTTGTTTTATCTTCAGCTTCTTTTTCAAGTTGCTTGATTTCTTCTCTTTGTTGTGGTGTCAGGTCGTGTACAATGCTTAGTTTCTCATCCTCATCTTTCTGTGCTTGTCTTAGTTTGTGTAGGTTCGTGAATATCTTTTGCTTTGTACCTGTTTCTTTAAACGTCACTTTGAGTGGTCTTGGTTTTCCATTGATTATTTTGCCGAGTCTGATCAAGTTCACACAGTCGTCTGGGTTTAGCACTACGTTTAGTGTATCGTTACACGTTCTCACTAGCTCCTCTATATCTATTCTCCTTTAGGGTTTCTCCAGATTCTTTTTGTCCAAATATTATCACGTTATTTCTTCGTGTTTCGCGTTCGTTTGTCTCTGTGCTACTTTCATCTATTAATTTATTTATTGTGTCAGTGATGTTATCTTTTTTATCTCGATTGTTTCTTCGTTCTTGTCCTCGGTATTCCCTACATCTCTCTTCTATGTCTCTTTCCACGTTAATAACTGTTTAATAACTGTTTAATTAAAGATAAAGAAACTATACCTCATTTTTTCAAATACTTTGCAAACATTGGCTATAGGCTACACTGGCATCAGGCATCAATGATGTACCTGACAATTCGCACATGAATCAGTTTCTACGTTTTTTTCAAAATGTAGACGAAGATACTGTGTCAAAACTAATTGATAACAATAATTCTAAAAATAGTTCAGGTGTTGAGTTATCAACAATTCTGATTAAATTGGTTAAATCTGATTTATTAAAACCATTAACAACAATAATAAATCAATCACTTCTTACTGGTATTTTCCCTGACAAATTAAAAATAGCTTAACCCGTTTGTGACGAGCCCCGGAGATCTCCGTAATTTAGGGAGACCATTCGGATACGAGGCCCGGAGATCTCCGGGTCTGATTGCATGAGATAACTATGACGTCATAAAATAATCTCGTATCAGAAAGAGCGCAGTAGCATAATGATCTCGTGTTCAACGGGTTAAGTCATATTCCTCTTTTTTAAAAAGGAGACCCTACTCTAATCGAGAATTATAGGCCTATATCTCTCTTACCAGCAATTTCTAAAATATTTGAACATGTCATTTTTAATCAAATGAATGATTACTTTACTCTGAATAACCTTTTTTATGATAAACAATATGGATTTCGTAAATATCACTCGACTGCATTAGCTGCTCTAAATGTTGTTGATACTATTGTAAATCATATGGATAATGGAAATACACCTTTTGCTGCGTACCTGTATTTGTCTAAAACCGTTCGATACACTAGATCACTCTATTTTATTGGACAAACTTAAATTTTACGGTTTTAGAGGAACGTCTATAAACCTGATAAAACAATATTTATCAAACAGGAAACAGTGTGTGGAAATTGACCGTTTCAAATCTTCTTATATAAATATATCCACAGGGCACAAGGGTCAATATTAGAGCCCTTGCTGTTTATCATCTGTATGAATGATCTCCCGAACGCAAGTCAAAATTCCATCCCATATTTATCCAAATTCTTTCATTTGCACAGTCCCTTTTAAATTTAATCTGACAAGCTGCATTTTATTTTGTGTAATAATTTTGTATCGTGATTTACTATATTATATATAGTATTTTATATTATTTATACTAAGGTGGCTTCCATATGCCAGCGACTCTTTTAGGCCTAATGGTAGTCATCCTGATATGTTATTTGTATTTTTTCAGGGTGATTTGTCGAATAAACATTTTTCTTCTTCTTCTTTATATAAATCTGACAGGCTTTATCAGAATCAGAAGCAGAATTTCTAACTGTGTAAGGATTCATGAGATAGAAAAACTGATTTCTTTGTAGGCCTAGATATATATGGGTCACACTAAACTAGGGCAAAAGTGGTACATGATAAGAAAAAAATAAGACACATTAATATTGTTTTTTCTGACTTTCCTGATAGTACAATATACCCGTAGTTTGCTGCTGAGAAGTTGTACGTCAATTCGCTCAATGTGGAGCTCGGGAGATACATTTTTCTGAGACAGGTGCTTTCAGGGTCACGTAGGAGCCTACATGATACTTACATAATTTCTGTTTGAAATGGAGGATATAATAGCTAAGCTGGTGAAATTGATGTGAAGAGATGATCTGATACAAGGGGGATATGTTAAAACAAACAGGGTCGAGAGAACGAGATATCAAGGGGAAATTTATCATACCTAGCTTTGACACCTCTACTCCAGCTGTACTCAAATGGGGGACGTTTACTATTATATTGAATAGCATTATACCTTTGATATTGGTTTTCATATAATAATGTTGCCAGTGGTGAGCTGATCTGGGCGACACACGTGAAGATGGAAGCAAATTACTGAATAGAACAGAGAGTGTATTGTACGTATGTGATGTTTGATAAGTCCAATACGTGATTCTTCTCAGTACGTGACTGTTGACATGATTATGTGCGTCAGTATCAGAGCTATAGATTCATTCTCTACCAGTTACTGAAAATTTCAATAATCACATACGTTGCTAGCAGTCAGAGATCACGTACAATACTCTTCTGTCATGTCAAAAGTCACATACGTTTTTGACCTTCCTGGACTTAACGTTTTATAAAAGCAATAATTATTGCTCAGGCCTAATAAAAATTTACCTGTCATTAGTATATATGACCTTGAACTGAGATATCTACTCTGTACACCCCACCTTCAATGTACCAAGGAGTACTTGAACAAAAAATAAACATACTTTTTTTTGGTTGACACCCACAAGTTACCACCTACACATCTCACACATGACAGCATGTTTTGATTTCAACAGCAAGGCTTCTTCAAAGAACACCATTCGCCAAGTAATATATATAACTTTTGTACACCCTTGCATAGCAATTGACTCATGCAAGAAATAATGATGTGTGGTATAGTGAAGATCGTGGTAACGTATGTGATGCTCAAAGTTTGCATCCCTTCAGAAACAGATGATTATTGAAAAGTCAAGGCTTTTATAATACAGATGGCCTTCCATCGAAATAAATAATTTTGCATATAATTTAATGAAAAACAGCTAAGTATATGCAGTAAACAGAGACCTTCATTCAATCTCTCAAAATGTGATGTCTGGCGATGTAACGTTTGACATAGGGAAAAATGCACTTGTCATGCACATAATTTAACAACAAAGTCACAAAGAATGAGCCAATTTATGACATTTGTTACGAAAAGTACTCTCCGTGGTGTCTATTTCCCACCCACCAAATATTACGGTGGTGAAATAAATATAAATATAGATAAAATGTGTTCAAACACGACAACTCTCAGAATTAGCCACTGGCCTAGTTTAGTGTGACTAGACCCATATTAAATTGAGTAGGCCTATATCATTTTTGCGTAAAATTCATTTTCCAGTGCTGGCAGTAGCCTACATACGTGACATATTACGTAGGTACAAAAGGTAGATAAACAGGTAGACCTAAAGGTCCAGTCAATTATAAACGGGTGCCACGGCCCACTTCCTGCGTGTGCCTATAAACACCCGTGCGTTTATAAACGGTCGGGCAATATATGTATAATAATCAATATATATATAATCAGATTGTAATCTACAGTTTTGTTGTTTTTGTAAGGAACGTTATTGTATAACGCATCTATAAAGTAAGATCAATGTCCGAAATCTGCGAGTTTAGCTCTAGTTTTGTGCACTATATCGTCTGTACAAAAAATTGGCAGATAGAAAATACAAATTACGCATACAAGTTGGTCAACACTATATCAACCACCTCATGTGATTAACAGATTGTATCGGAAACGTATACATTTATTAGCGACGACACTTTATATATTAAGGAGGTGGGGTTCAGTGATCAGAAAACCTATTTCTGGCGATTTTTACCAATTAAAACATCGTATTTAACAGATTTTGCTCCCCAACTGAATTACTAAGTAGTGATGTGTTGTGTCAATTTATACATGATACCTAATCTGGTATAATTAAGAGAAAATATCTGATATTATGGAATTAAATGCTTATCAAAATTCGCCTGGAAGGTGTTACGATCGAGTGCTTATAAACGCACGATCGTTTTTAAATGAGCAGCCACTTATAAACGGCTGGACCCGTATATGATAAATAGTGAACAAGTTAAGACATGTTCATTTTTATAGTTTATTCTTCGCATTGTTGCTTCTCCAGGATACAGTGATGGATACATGATGGTGCTACACATTTTGCCTCACTTTGTTTAATTGGGAGTTTCGACGTCACAGCGATGGGTAATTATTTGATTGGTCATGGAGGTGTGTGCTGGGTGTTGACTGTTTATAATTTGCCGTATGTGATGTTGGTGATAAATCCGGCAGGCCGGATGTTGATTTGGTGTGCCGGATGCGTGATTGTGGTGCGGATTTTAAAGATTTGTAGTTGGCAGATGTGTGTGGAGATTGTGCATAGTGTGTAGGATAATGTGTGTTGTGGTATTTTCATGTGTTATGTATGTGTTTATAGGTTGGTTAAACTGTATGTTTAGGTGGTTGATGGATTTGTGGTTAGTACGTATGTAGGTTGATGTGTTGTGCTGGTGGTTGTGTATGTGTGATCAGGTGGTTTATAAAATTCAAAATAAAATAGAGTATCTAAAAGTTGATAAAATCAGTTTAAATAATAAAGATTTAGAGATTTTAGTAACAAGGTATATGTAGCAGTGGATATGCCATAGGTTTAATTAGCCTGATTAGATATTCATTATTGATCCTTGTGGCAACGGATCAATGGTTGATTACGCTAAAATCAGCTTTGTTTTAATAATTATAGCAGGTGTGTGGGTGGTTTTTGAACTCGCCTTGCTGGCCCTCAAGGCCCAACAGTGGGTGGTACCGGTCATCGAATAAAAGGTAGTTTGTTCCGGTGGTGGGTGGGTGTGTGGCGGGCGGATCTGCACCGTCGGATAAGTTACATCCTTCCTTCTTTAATATTACTAGTATGTCAGCCAGACAGTGGTCCGCACGCAAGGGTTATGGGCCACCCCTGCGTGCCGGCCGCTATCCGGCTCACAGAAATGATGTGTTACATCCAGCGTTAATTAAGATAGAGGTTCGAAAGGGTTATCCTTTGAGTACAGCGGATGTGAGGACAGTTGAACTGCCCACCCATCCGCTGCGCTCTAGATATTTGATACAAAAAAATTGTGTGTAGGCCCATATTATTCTACTCGGTAAGAAGTTTGATATGCAGTATCCCAGACAGCATCGTAATGGTAGGCCTGTGACGCCGGCGACAGAGTAGGACTGCAATCCCGACCGATTTTATTCTGGGCCGGCTTTGGCTTGGCGAGATTGAGACTGAAGAGTCTCGTTCCCGCCAAGCCTACTCACGCTACCATTTCACGCGTATTTTGTAATTTTCACCCAGATAGTCAAGTGCCAAATAGCAACTTGATATAGCAACTTGATATTACCGGATTATCTACAATAAATAAAAGAATGAACTTCATATAGTTATCATATTTACTTCATCTCTGACCACAGACCCGGAGGGTATAGACTCAGAACAAGTTTGAGATTTTACTCCGGCTTTCCGCACCAAGGCTGGTGACCGGCTGACCAATCCAACAGGCCTGGCCCACCACCGTATGCCACCAGTTTCCAGTGGTGGCCCACCACATGAATGCCCAGCTGATAGCGGGTGGCCCACTAGCTACATTGTTTGCCGGTGGTGAACTACTGGAGCTCCATCAGTGGCAAATCCCACCCTCCAATTGCCGCCTGCGTGCCACTGGTGGTCCACCAGTGGATTTTGTGACGCTCATAGCCACTGGTGGGCCACTGGAGTGATATTGTCTGGGATACTGGTATGTGTGCAGGCCCATGCCCAGTAACTAACTCCAGCCCCGTAGGGTTCCACGTTATGAACATATTGTCTGCATAATGCACACTTACAAGTATCTGAACCCATGTGTAGATGTCATGTACATTAAAATTAGATACTAAAATATAATATAAATATATCATTAAACTTATCCTAAAACCAAGTAGCCTAATGTGTTTGTATTTTTTACACTTTGGATAAGCTTGTTCCAACTATATGCAACTCTATTAAATATTTCCTGAATTGCTCATTTTTTGCGTTGTAGTACCCGTTATAAAATTTCATGACACAAATTGTCTGGTACATTTCTGATCACTTCTGAAAAGTATGCTATCTGGAGATAATGAGCGTGTATCTTAAATGAATCTGTGTAACAGCATCATCCACCATAAAAAAAATGTTATTTCTTTAATATAGGCCTAATCTACATCAGTACCAGTTAGAAAAAAGTGATCCAGCTGCCCTTTGCATAGGCATGTAAATACATTTAAAAATCACTGGTAAATGGGTGATAATAGGTAAATAGTTGATCAAATCAGTCAGCTAGGAATATCGCCATCCTTAAATATGACATGTGAATAAATATAGAAGATGTTTAACTATGTTTTATTTAAATGTCTAATATTACAACTGAAATTTGTTTAAAACATTGTAGGGGCCTATATAGTAAGGGGTAAAATAATTTAAAAGAACGCATAGCTTTAACATATAGACCTATTAAGTTGATGACTAACCCAAGTTCCATTTGATTAAATCTGTTAACTTTCTAGAATTTGTTGTGACATATCTAATGTATTTATCCGACAATAATTTTGAAGAAATGTTTTTTACCAAGGTTATTAACTTCCGTTACAGCACGTAGGGTAAAACCATACATAGTATACTTTAAAGGTTGATGTTGATTTGATTTGCTGATTGATAGCCAGAACACTTTGCTATTTAAAATGACATTGTCCATTCAACAGACCAACTGAATAAGCGGTTTATATCATCTCTAAGTTCTTAACAATTTCCACCTTTGGTTAGATCTACTACAACACTTGTTGTGCACTGCAAATGATGCTATCGTAGAAAGCTGTAGATTGAAATGCTCGCCATTTATATACAATATAAAAAGTGGTGGGCCTAGAATTGAGCTATAAGGTACACCACTAGTCACTTCTAGCCAATAGAACTATGTTTGTCACCGCTGGTGCCACTGGTGGTGGTGGTGATTGAGGACTTACTTTTGCCCAGACTTACTTTCCCCCTGTCCATGGATAACGTGTTAGAATTCACGTCCTTCTGGGAGGCGTTCTCCATCAGTATATTGTCAGAGAACATTCTGAAGTCAGGTACCAATGATACTTTGTTCTCTTCACCCTGTCTTATGTGCTTCCATAGTTTCGCGACGTGTAAGAAATTTCGCTTTTTAACTGTTATTTAGAGAATACAGGTCATTTACAATCATGGAGCTAGTTTTTAATGTTTTCAGATCACAATCAATCATCACGTTTCCAAAAATTGTTCCTCATGCATCGTGCCCTTGCAATGGTTCTAATCGCTCCCTTCTTTTATGGGGAGAAATGAAGAACAATGAAAAAAAAATTCCTCTAATTTCCTGGTTTTGTGGAACTTTTTACATGTAGGCCTACTATTACAGACCTTGCAGGGTGACAGCATGGAACTAAACCTCTTATTCGACAGTGAGAGTGACCAGTTTTGTCTAGAACTCTTGTGTACCTGTACTTAAATCCCAAGCTGGCAGGCATGGAGATCTTTGATGCATTCGGCAGTGATTGCGTGACAGCAAGTGGACTACACAAAGTATACGAGGTCGCTGTGTCGGCCGATGTTTCAGCAAGATATCTTGGTGTCGGCCTAGACAAGATCAGATCAAGTATATTTAAGCTTACCTTAACCAGCGTCAAGATATATTAATATATTGTAACCATAAATATTGTGTTGCATATGTTTAATGGACATGTAGTTACTGAGACATAGTAGATCTCTCTTTTGAGAGTTTTTCATGTGGGTTGATTTCTCATGCATCCAAGTTGGGTCCGATAGTATCACGGTCCACCAAGATCTCAGAGTAATGTCCATCTCACGTACACGTGTGTGTAACTTCTCTGGATATCTCGGATCCCATATCTGGCGCATGTAATAAGGTGGTGCATAATTTCTGGACTCCTGAGGCTATTAATGGCCAGGCTCCTTTTATTCTCTGTGAGGATTCAAACAAGCATAATTCATTCCTTTATATCCGACTCGTTAGTATCTACTGACCGGTGCTGTTCCGTATTGTGCCATGCATTTCTTATTGATTGGGTGCTCTTTGAGTTTTGATTTTTGATAACCTTAGGAGTTTCTGCGATTGTCCGGTGAAGCGAAATAATGATGGGCCTCATTTAATTTTGATGCTGGGGCTAGGCCTACATTGTGACACGATAATCGATTCACTGAAATCTTTTATGGTCTCCAGATTGTCACCATGGTGTGTTAACCGAGTCTCGGGTATGGAAGGTCATAACAGTCACGGCCTTTGAATCACGCGAGGCTCACGCACCTCTGTGCGAAATTGCTCCTGAAGTTTCTGATTTTGCAGAGTTTATTTGGTGTGTGAATTCTGGGCTCTCGGGATGGGTGGTGTCCATGGCAGGCACCGATTTTGGTCGCTAGAAACGAAATTCCTTCTCGTACACCTTGCTTGTTGGTGTGCGATGACTATAGTATGTTTCCCATTCTTGCACCTTGTAGGCCTACCTGTGGTTTACCCGGGGATCTAGTCGGACGAATGGTTGCCATTTATTTGCCATTTATTTGTACGGGAGCTTGTGGTGTTGGTCCCTCTAATTTTCTTGATAGGTTTGAGAACGGGTCGAAGCTTCTTGGAAAACTGTATGAGAAATTGTCGCGTCTTTCTAAGCTGACAGAATGGTAGGCCTATATACTGTGACGTGTTCTGTGAATCAGAGATAGGAATCTTCGGTCGGCGGCAGTTCCATGCAACTTTCTTTGTGATAATCTTATGGGTTTTGACATCTACGCCTTACATCGACAGTGGCTAGTAGATGATTGATCGATTCACCGTCGCCTTCCCATGTATGATTCCTAGCCGCTCGTCTCTTACCTGTTTGCCGGCGCGCTGCCTACCGGTACCCCCTTTTCTTGGGATCTCTCGGAGCATTTCTGATCAGGCCGATAACCTTGAGAATGACCAAGTTACTGGCAGCGCCTCGATGGCAGATGCACACGCCTCTACAAGGCGACCGCTCTCTACCAATGCGTGGACGTAACATTAGAACAATGCTGATCGAGCCATCTAAATTTGTCTTAATTTCTTTGTTGATTCAATCGGATATAGCCTTTACAAATATTTTTATATGCTTTATAGTCTAGGCTTAACCAGGATAACAATCAGTAGCGCTAGGCCTACTAGCTTTGATGTTGGGCCAGCAGGACATGGAAGGTATTGCCAGATCTTCAAATCTTACTCAACCTCAGCTGACCTTTTCTTTAAAGCAGCTGTAGGCCTAGGCCTATGGTCGCTATGCTTCACTGAACCATAAATATTAACATTGTATCGTGCGCCCACAATGTTTACTGAGTGAATCATAAAGCCCACTTACTTTAATAGTACCGTACTGGTGATTCAATCAGGGGGTTAAAAACACAGACACAATTAATAATATTTATGAATTTCAAGAGCCACCTGGTGAGTTCATGCTCCATCGTATTGTCCGGGCAGTTAAAGGTGTAGTCAACTGTCAAAATTCGCGGGACAAGGGTCCCCCAGAAGGCAATAGTGCCCGTGGGTAAGCCAAGGCCCTATTTCATAATAATACTAAATATGCGTTTCATACCCAAAGCCTCATTAAGAGCAAGTTCTCAAATCACAGCAAGTTCATATATACTTGAGCGACATCTATGAGGTAATAATTCAAAGCCCTTGTCTTTTGCCCCTACTTGGTCGCCTACTTGCAAACAAACTGACTGTATTACTGCGGGGATTTGGAAACTGCTTGACCCCCAAGTTTGTATTGTCACCCAGTAAACACAAAACATTTGTATGACTTTATGCAATGTTGGACCAACGTCGAAGACGTTGGGCCGACATTGCATAAATGTCATACAAATGTCTTGCGTTCGCTGGGCAGGAGGACTTTCTCTCAAACTTTGTAAATTTATCTACTGTTGGTTCAATGTTGGGCAAGCGTCGCAGACGTTGGCTTAACATTGAAACAGCATTGGATCAATGTCTCGTTTGAGTAGTATCTTGTAATCAGTTCAGTGGCTATATTAATGCTGTCAATCTGTACTCAATAGGCTACTGTTGGCCTACACTTGACCGTCCCAGGCATGCGCGTTTTGAAGCTGAATGATTCTTTAATGCAGCAGGTCCTATTCCCGGGAGGTGTGTGGGCACGCTGTAGCTGTACGCCTAAGGTGGACCAGTGTCCACTACCTTGAACTCAAAGATAGGTACGTCCGAAGACGTCATTATGGTGTTTTTTCATGTTTTTTTTCAGAATTTATGTGAATTTGTAATACACTGCAATAAAAGACATATTTGTCTTTGTTTGTTTGTTCTTTTTGCTCACTATTACTGGTAGAAATGGAGCCATCATTGTAGAATTAAAAGAGTTATTTGTTTTGAATGGCACTTTTATCACCTGTTCTCGGGGTTCCCATCATTAGATTTATCGCAATTACGAAAAATGATGCCAGCTCTCGCCTTTAATTTCATGATAGCTGCAACAAATGCTTGAAGAGGTAACTGGAACAGGCATGCTGTGGCCCCTTCTGATAATTTTTTTTATAAATGTGCCATTTTTTTAATTTTTGTAAGGAAATGCAAAAAAATTAAAGTAGACTATGTCCACTGCCCTATGAGGAAGTTCTGGAGGACATCATTCAGACCATTTGGACAGAACAATGTGGGAATTTAAAGAAATAAGATAAATGAGATACCTGGGGAAGGCTGCACTAGTTTGCCCATGGTAAAACTTTTGTGAAGTTTTTTTGCCTACCCTGCACTTCCTCATGGGGCGCACCGAGGGTAAAAAAGGGAAGTTTTATGGCTATAAGGATTAGAATCCATCAAAAATGTTCTTCTTCCATGAGCCCCTCGTGGACGGAGGTCGGAGGCTATGCCCAAATTTCTGATTGTTATGTGCATATATGGTATATTTGCTACTGTTACTGTGTTGTGGGGCACTCGTTGGGTGCCCTGGTGTATCTAAAAACGAGACTCTCAACAGCGGCATCATCTCGGTAGTTTTCTTCAGCTGCTTCAAAAAGTGTCTGGGTGAAGTTTTGGATTCTGTCACCCCGATAACAATTTGCCATATTGCGGTGCTATCATTGGGGCGTTTTTGTAATTTAGCTCAGATTTTGATCTAGCACAGCATTTTTCTTGCTCAGTGAAGACTGGAATGTGGTCAAATATTTCTGTTAGCTTGTCGGCAGTTACGAAAAAGGCTCAGCATTTTATTGGGCAATTTTAAAATTTATTGAATCTACCTATCAAAGGGGCGTGCCGTGAAGTGAGGAAAACGTGATGAAAAAACAGCAAGACCAACAATGTACAGCTAATTGAAAACTTATTTATTATCAATTAAAGCAGCTCCTTGGGATGACATCAATTTTCGTTTTTAATTCCGTACTGAAGTAGTGTATCCAACAGATCATGTTTTTATTTTTTTCAGAATTTTCATATTTTTACAAATATTTTTACTCAACATTTCTATGAATCCATAAGTAACCCAAACAAACTATTTGTATACCTGAAGGACGTAATTACAAATCTATAGGCTAGTTTAGTAATGCTACACAATCAGTTATGATAATTTTATACATAAACCTAATAGATTGTTTAACTTCATCAGTTAAAACCAATAATATTATTGAATAATACCTATATCCCCTAGATAATTTGCAAAATTATTTCCCACTTTATTAATTTGTATCTGAGTTTTTTATGACGTCATATTTTAATTTATCCATTGGTTGCTGTTCGTGCCATCCACAGCCATCACATCATGATAAATTTTGAGAGCCACCTGGTGAATGAATGAAGTTGGCTATTCTATGATCATGATGATCCTGGCTGAGTGAATATATTCTCATATGCCTAACGTTACATTGTCAAACGCACAATCATGGCAATATCGCGACAGATGGAAGCCCGGAGTCGGGATTATGCCCCCGGGACTATGCCCTACTCACATATAGGCCTAGTGCACAGTAGGCCAATAGTAGCCTAGGCCAACGCCTACCTGGTAGCCTACCACAGACATCACTAGACATTCCGGACCGGCCTGGACTTTGAACAGTTTGGAGCACTGTGGGCCTATACTCTGATGAAAAACATCCGACCCGGCCAGGATTCGGCACCAGTAGCCCACCTCTGAGTTTAGAGCCACAACCGGACCGAATGAGCCGGATTTGATCTCTCTACAAAAGGCATAGGGCTAACTACGACTGAGAACCTCATAGTATGGTAGCCCACCAGGCATGGTGTTATGTGGTGCTCATGATGACAGTTTGAGCGGGAAACAATTAGACCTAAAGCTAGTACAAAGTGAACTTTAGACCTATAGCCTAACATGTAGGCTGCTTAAAATTACAAGTCGGCCTACTAAACTCAGTTATTAAGCCTACATGATGTAATCGGTGAATTTAGTTGCTGCTTAGTGGATTTACATTTAACGAATATTGAGAAGCAATTTATGGCCCAGTAGGGAGGGGGGGGGGGGGGTGGATTACTCTTATATAGTTGGGAGTACTGGGGATGTGCTACTTCACAGGGTGTCTTTTTGAGCTTTAAGTTTTACCACCTGCTTAGCCTTTAGCCTTTTTCGTGAATTCCATGAAAGGTTAGCAAACCCATAAAAATAAATTTTTGCATTTGAAAACAAAATTATCAACGGCTAATAGCCTATGTTAGTTTTATGATGAGTTTATCATCAATGGGATAGCCTAATAAATCAATAGAACAAGTAAGTGATTTTTTTGAAAAAAATATTAATGAATTGTTGGAATTATTATGAAATAATGCTGAAAGAATTAGGAACGATGAAGCAACCAAAAACTATATTGAGATTGAAATTAAAAGACTGTATATTGTATTCGTGATCAAACAATGAGGTTGTTTAATGCTAATTAGTGTCATGTTTGTTTAAATTAAATTGTGACAGGAGTGAAGACACTTGACATCTGACAGCTGTCAAGGATACAAAGTAGGCCTATCATTCTAATAAAGAAATATAATTCAAATTTAAAGATGTAGGGACAATGAAGCAGCTTCAAAATGAAAAGACGGCAGATTTTATTTCTGATAAAGCAAGTATATATTTTAAAGTTATATAAGTGTGTTTTTCGTTGCATATACGTTATGTTAACGTGACATTTGTTTTGACAAGCTGCTAGTGTCCCGCTAGTAACAGTGCTAATAGAAGTCCTAACATTGCCTAAACTATATTTTTGATAAAGTGAAGCTTGAATAAAAGGAATATTTTAATTGAAATTAGTTGTTTTCAAAGAGGGACAATTTATTCTGCGAGATCTAGGCCCCTAAATGTTTTCTCATGTGATGAAATTGACAGCATTAGCCTTTTATCATGTTTAGGCCTATCATGAATATATGCTGGCAACACAAACTTGGCATATTTATAAAGGGCTTATTGTAAACCGGTCTCTTTCAGACAATATGCAGCTCGAGGACATTGTTTTTTGGTGAAAAGTTAAGTTATCGTGATCATTGGTTTCTTTTAATCTATACGAGCATTGGATTCTAAATCATATGAAAATAAAGGGGATTACTTATAAATTCTTCAATATTGGCGCCAGCTAAAAATGATGTTTATTTTCGCAGTCAAATATTTTTTCTTCGTCGTACAGGAATTAGTTCTCACATTGTTACACACGGAGATCTTTAATTCTATTATGATGTATTAACCTTGGTTTATTGGAGTAAGCGAATCATCAATAAACTAGATATTCACCCAATGTTGGTAAAATGCTGGCCCAGCGTCGCAGTATTGTTTTTAAATGCATTTTTTTCATATAATTAATGTTATTTTTTTCATAAAGAGAGAATGTAATTTGAATGTATGAATGTATGCCTTTGTAGGCGCTTTAGGCCTATAAATGGTGAATAATAATAAAAAAATAAAAAAATAAATGAGCGAAACATGTAGGCCCCTCCTAGGGCCTAATGACCCAATCAACCAATTAATTTAATCCAGTGCTAATTTAAAAAATTGGGACTGGGTTATTTCGAGCCATAAGGCAGATTGCGACAGGGTCAGGTTTTGTAGCTCTGGATCTAAATTTGGATCAAAATTGTAATAATCGCGACGGCAACAAAGCTATGTGAAAAGTAGGCAGGCCCTACAGGTGGTAACGGGTAGAAAATTAAAAATCAAGCATTTTGACAATCTTCTTTTTTTAATTCATTTCAATAGCGGTAACGTTACCACTGACTCGATCGTTTACTGAAAAGGATTAAAACGGCTATTGCCAAGATTGGAGTTCAAAGGGTTAAACCATAGATATGTTACAGGAAATATATCGTTCATATTACATGTCTTATTGTTTGTGTTCGCCAGACGTCGCGCTCAGCAGCTACCGGTAAAGTTTCAGGAAGTGCGCTGGCTGTCAGACAGAATCATGGCGGCAATACATGAAGGTCCGGAATTTGGTGTGGGGGATTTTGTCCTCCTAAGCACCGTGGATATAAATGCTTTTATGCGAAATCTCAAGCTTAGGTAAGATAAGAAGTGGTACTCTTTTATCCAGTGTCTTTGAATTATCATGTGGTGTTATAAATAGACTAACTTTAGACAACCAAATATGATAGCCGGCGAACAATAATTGAAATTCAGCTGAACTGAAGTTGAATAAGTAGTTGAGACAAGTTAGCAGTCTATGTCAGATCTCTACTCTAGGCCACTGATTATTGTCATCAATATCATCTGATCATGTGTGTATTTTCAATTTTCGCATAATGATAATGACAATAACAATGGTTGAGGCCCCTTATGTGTTGATATATCTCTATTATCAAAAATACTTTATCGTCATAATGTCAGTGTGAGTTGATGCAGTAACACTGAATATAACGATATTCTATAGGTCGTACGCCCAATATCGAGAACGATCTCGCCCTCCACATACGATCTCGCCCTCCACTATGTTCCGGGTTAGAACGCAGCATGTAACTGAAAGGTAAGATACTCACATTATCACAAATTATGGTTGAAATGACCGAAATATTTTTCGAGAGGTGTTTTAAAAATGCTGTCCCTTGATAAATAACTGATGGAATGTTTCAAAATCAGCTGAGTGGATGCATAAAAGGTCACTAAGTTAGGCCAAACCAATTAAAATGTATTTCGAGGGCGTTAATAGGGGTTAAATCGATCGCGTGTCGCCGACGACATGCTATCTTACGATTCAGATATGGAATGCTTGCTAACCCGTAACACGTTGTGGAGGGTGGTGTTTGCTAACTATGTGACAGTGACAGTGAAACTCACCTTGACCTGTCCTGGTCACTGTCAATAATTGAACAGCAAAGTTTGGGAGTCAATGCATTACATCTACCACCGTCCACCAAGTGCTGCATGCACACTTGGGACCCTGCCCCTGATGACACCACACTCAAATGATCTCAGTCTCTGTCTGTTACCAGTGAGGGACAACTTGATTCGTCCTTCAATTGAATTTGATGGAATTTTGTTGTGTATTTTGTAAGTTAGAATAGACCATCAATTGGCAAATAATTGTAATAGAATTCTTGTTTCACGATAATGGTGTTAAAGAAACCTGTAATTTTGAAAATTTATTAGGCTACGTGCCAAATGGTCTAACTTTGAAAATACAAAAAAAATATAACAAATTTTCAGGGATATAAAATCATCTTGGGGAAAAATGAAAAAATGATCCGAGAAAATTTTTGCTGACAAATTGGAAACGGCGATCAAGCTTTTAGAAAAAAGGCTACTCCCAGTATCTGGTGAAACAGACTGTAGATCTAATTCATTTTTACTATGTCTATTACTGTGAGCCTACATTATAAGTCTAGGAGGTCTATGTGTTTCATGCATTAAATTAATAAAGTAAATCTTCTCAGAAAGAGTTTCTTTTGTGGGCTACCACCCTGGGCCTGGGCGATAATAAAAGCTTCCAGCATTCAGTAAAGGCGATAAAATGTGATAACTGAATGACAGAGGGTTACAATAGAAACTCTTTCCAAAGTAGCCTAGGTCCCTTAACCCTCTCACCACTGAAGCCCGTTTTTATGTGCTGAATGCCATATCATTCAGCACATAAAAACGGGTTTCAGTGGTGAAAGGGTTAAACCTGGCTAAAAATATGTATGTGTCTTATATTAGTGATTTTGGCAGTTTGATCATGAAACTCCAAACTATGCCATTGAAGTTTAGGGGCCTACATTCCATTTTGATATTGACATGTGTTTTGTATAGCATCACATGAAGGCCTACCAGGGAAAAAATCATTTGAAAATTATAGATTAGCAATTTTCTCTTCCAAGTTGTAATTTGCTAGACATTGATGTATTATAAATATTTTGCTAATCAATTACAAATTTGGTTAACAAATGGGCAGCTTTGCGATACTGAACAAATTTTTCTTTGCCTACATGAAAATTAGTGATGTGGCCGATGATCAATTGCAATCAATGCTCAGTTGTTTGGAACACCAATTATGTGATCGATATCAGATAGGGCCTACTGAAAAATAATGGCTGAAAAGTAGACTATAGAATGATTCACAGTTTCTCAGAAGATTGTCTGACCAAAAAGATTGTAAAACATTCAATATTTCAGCTAGGTGGCCATATTCTTAGCACAATGGTTGCAGTGTATTGGGTACGGTATTATAGGTGTGCATGGAAAAAATTGTTTGAAAATTATTGACTTGCATTTTTCTTTTCTATGACTATGTAACTTGCAAGACATCCTTATCATTGATCAGGGTTAGAAATTAACTTTCTGGAGCAGTGGCCCAGCGGACCACCATCCCCCAAAATCTGGTGGTCCTCTTCTATATCTGGTGGTCCTGTCATTTTTTTAAAAATTGTATCTGAATACACAACACTTTTAAACAATTTTTGGCTGTGAAATTTTAGTGGCCTGCCACACCACTGCTACCCACTATTCTCAACAGAGGAATAAATTAATTACGATCTTTTAAACAATTTTGGTCCGGAAAATTTTAGTGGCCTCTCGGACCACTGCCACCCAGTGTTCCGGTGGTCCTGCAGAATATTTGGTGGCCTCGGGCCACCACTAATTTCGAACCCTGTTGATGTATTTAACATTTTGCTAATCAATTACAAATTTGATTAGCAAATGGGCAGAATTGTTATTTACATTTTACAGATATTGTTATGCAGCTATGTGTATCTTATTTACAAACAAAACCTTCTCTTAACCTGTTACTGTTAGCCAACATGTTTGATAATCCGTTGGCTTCTTTTAACAGGAATCTGCTGTCCTATCACATTCTCTACACATGTATTATATTATTCATTAAATTACTGAATTCTATTCTAATTGATGTGTGACATTGATTTTGATTTGAGTAAAATTTAAATAAATATAAGATTAGTTCAGTCAAAATAAATCTTAAAAAGTGTGACTTAGCTTAGTTCATAAGATAAGATAAGTCACATTTTGATGTCAAAGATATTACTTTATTTATACTAGCTAACACTGAACATGCTGTAGGCCTACATGACATTGTCAATGTATTTCCTGTCTATTTCAAAAATGTTCATTAATAGATTTTAGAGTAAATATTTTAGGATTTGATGAGTAGAATTGACACTGTTGTGTCACATACATGTACATTTACATAATGTATGGCTTCAAAGAAATAAATAATCTACAAGGCTCAAATTAAACTTTTCATGACCCACCGTAGACAGGTACAGTAGAACCTGCTATGAGCAGCCACCCTTGTGACACAAGCAAAGTGACCTTTTAAGGCAGGTGGCTGCTCGTAAGAGGTTCATTTGTATAGGAATTTTATGCCATTTTGGGGAATGGCCAAGTGGCCTCCCATAGGAGGTTGGCTGCTCATAAAAGTGGCTGCTCATAGCAGGTTCTACTGTAGTCCTAAAACGGTGTCCCTCTGTTTACTTTCTGGCTATGTCACTGCTATTACATTTCCCTAAATTTAACATGTTTAATTAACATATTTTTCAGAATTTGTTACTTTTTATTTGTTGTAGATTCGAGAAAGGAAAAATTTACACTTACATCGGTGAAGTTGTAGTTTCAGTAAATCCTTACCGGCCTATGAATATTTATGAGAAGGAGTATGTGGATATGTACAGAGGGCGAGAGATGTACGAGCGGCCGCCTCATATTTTTGCTGTGGCGGATGCAGCTTACAAAGCCATGAAAAGACGAGGAAAAGACACTTGTATTGTCATATCTGGTAAGAAATTTCTTAAGTGATCAGCAAAATATTATGTTTATGCTTTTGTAATGTAACTAAATTTTACTTGATTGTAAAGTTTATTTACAGACTGACCCAGATCTTAGACATGTGCTAGCCTGATGACATCACAAGGCTCTGACACGAAGACCTCCATTTGGAATACATGGAGTTCCAATACGATTTCGCCATCTGAAAATGTTTTAGTTTTAATAGGCACTTGACATAAAGGTCCATCACTGTACTCGAATTGCTTTGATATTACCGGCTATGTTGCCATACCAAGTTACTAAATTACAAAACTTAGTGATTTTGTTTTGGCTTAATATTTGGCTTAATAATATTTTTGTTACATTAAAAATATATATTTTTACAGAGAAGTATACATGTCACTGTGTGTGAATGTGAATGCTGAAGATTAACACAGGAAGCTGGAGCTTCATTTGATATGAGACTTTATTGGCACTTAATAACTCATAGACACCTCTCCAAAATATACTTTTAAATTTCCCGTTGGTTATATTCAGATCACCCTAATATTATCCATTGACTACAGAGTAGGCATGATTTATTATGGAGCATACTGATGTTATATCCCGTATTATTACTGATATAGTACATTGAATAGTTTGTTATGTTTTACACATGATTGTGTATTCATGACGATAATGCAAAATTTTATGATATATACTTATTACATTTATCAGGATTATTTTTGCAACTTTTAGATGATTGAAATGTTGTATTTATATTGTAAAAAAATATGATTCAAACTATACTCAATGATACTCAGTGACAGACATAAATTACGCCTTAGTCTGTTTGTGCTGATTTAAAATTGGACCTGTATTCTACAAACTAGGCATAATCATGATAATAATATACTAAGCGATGTTATATTTTCTTTGCGATGCAAATCAATTCATGGAAGCTACTTGTAGCACGGCTTGGAAGCACGAGACTTTGAACCTAATTGTAGATCTATATCCCAGCAGACACAAGATATTGCCCATTGTTGTATTGATGGGCCATTGGGCCAACATCAAAACAACATTTCGTCAGTGTCTTGTGTCGGCTGGGATGTTGCTGTATTGTAACTCTGCACCACCGTCTAGAACATAGGCCCAACCTTACAGCAACACTGGGTCGATGTCTCACGCGGGAAGTTGAACTAATGCTGGTCCACCGTCAGTGGTGCTGACCCAACGTTAAGCCAGCATTGGTTCGACCCTTTGCGTTTGCTCGGGATCATCATGGTCATGGCTCAATATCATGTTGTTTCATCAAATTCCTCGCAATACCCAAACCAGCAAATATGAAGCGTTGAGCCAACGTTGATTTAATGTTGGCCCACCGTCTCCGGCGTTGGCCCAACATTAAAACAACATTGGCTTATCGTGGCATGCGGTGTTGTTACATCAAACCCCCCCTGAATGATACCCCAACCAGCAAATATGAAACGTTGAGCCAACGTCGATTTAATGTTGGGCCACCGTTGTCGACGTCGATTTGTCGACGTCGGCCCAACATTAAAACCACATTTGCTTATAAATCGTCTAGTGTTTTCTAGTCAGGTGATGACTCACGATTAGAATAATCATAGTATCATAAGCTGATAACTCAGAAAGCAGGAGGCGTTGACCAATGTTGAGGTAATGAAGGGCCGACGTCGCAGATGGCAGGCCAACAATAACCCAACATTGGTTCAACGTTTTGTGTATGCTGTGTAGACACCGGTCACTGTTTCAACTTAACCCTTATCCTGCTCAGGGCCTAATTAAATAATTTAATTTTTTACCCATTTGAACTTGTGTCGAGATCGCTACCGCGACTCACAACTTCAAGTGGCTGAAAATTGCTGATATTTATTCAATTTGACACCAAGCATTTGCGAATCTTGATCTATGAAATACCCTTTTCATTCCCAATATCTGTAGTTTAATCGGCTAATAAAACGGATTAAAAACTACTATATGGTCGTGATCAGCAGGCAAAGGGTTAAATTGTATTACCAGCCACACAACAAACACGGGTGTTGAACAAGGCGTTATGTGTGAGGGCGTTTTTACCTGGAAGATAGTATGGAAATTTGTACAATTGGCTAATTGTAACTCCCTGATTTCATGAGGCGTCGAACGAGGCTAATCAGGCAGACTGATTTTATGAGGCATTAACCCCTTAACCGCCAAATATTATTCAATTTGAATTTTCACCCACTTGAAGTTGTGTCTCGCTGACGCGATCCACAACGTCAAGTGGGTGAAAATTATTCAGATTTGACCAAATGGAGGTGAATTTTTTTCAAATCTTGCTGGTTGATGTCACATTTGATCTTTAACATATTTAGAATGTGGTACTTAATATGCTTATAAAAAATGAAAACCCCAATATATGCGACACCGGAGGTTAAAGTTTAGTGCTTAAAGCGTCAGTCACGATACCAAGGAAACCTGTCAGTGTCAGTGACAAAGCCTGAAGCCCATCCGCCTACACTTTAACCCTTATCCTGCTGATCACGACCATTGTCGTTTTTAATCTGTTTTACTAGTCAATCAAATCACTGGTATCAGGTTAATAAATGGGGAATAACATGTGTGTATAAAAGTCAAGATTTGCAAATATTTGTGCTCAAATTAATCAAATATGAGTTATTTCCAGCCACTTGAAGTTGTGAATCGCGGTAGCGAGACGCAACTTAAAGTGGCTGAAAATTAAAATAAATTGACTTAGCAGGATGAGGGTCAAACCTTGAAGCGCCAAGCCTGAATTAAATATTTTAAAAAGTTTCGCTGGCAGTTGAAGGGTTCTAAATAATAACTTGATCTGTTTGTATTAAATTATTCAATTTCAAAGAATTCCCGGTGTTGAGTGTACTTAGTGAATTTTCACGGGCATTCGGTTGCGAAACAACTACAAACCCTGTAAATTTATCATTTGGATAGAAGACTGTGATAAATAATTAAAAACGCTATAATTATCGTCCATACGTGTACATATCTGTTTGCACCACGTCCCAATCATGCCAATACAACGAATGACAATTTAAACAATTTACTTGGCATGCTTTCCACCGCTTACTTAGACAGCGAGCAAACAAATTGAACGTCTCCACCTTTTACCTCACAACCGGAACGGAAGTTTTTGTTACCAACGTAATTCACATACCGTGGCCCACGCAACTCAGCAAGCCGTCACGCTACAGTGTGGGCATATTGACGAGTCACGACAGTCTCCAGACAATATCCCAGCAAACACGAAGCATTGAAACTATGTTGTTTTAATGTTGGGCCAGCGTCGTAGACGGTGGGCCTACATTAAAACCAACATTGTTTCAATGTTTCGTGTTTGCTGTGATGAGGTGATGCATAAATCATGTAGCACATCCTCTTAGTTCATGGTGTAGCTAGGGCAGAGATGTCTGGGATGATTACCATGATTACTGAGAACTCTTAATTTTGTCAAAAAAATTGGAATTGCTAAAGCTATATTCAACTTCAATGACTAGAAAATATTTTTTAATAAAATAATTTGATTAAATACTGAACATGTACAAACAATATTATCAAGTTCGGTTGTATTTTCGGTTGTCCAAATACGATAATTTTCATTAATTTGGCACCCACTTCAAGTCATCTTTATCTACTACAAGTCGAGAATTGCGACAGCAATTCGCGGCTTGTAGTGGATAAAGATGACAATAAAGTTGTCAGGCTTGAAAGCGTTAATTTCTTAAAACATAGGGGTTTTCGAACTAACATTTAACATTATTTAAACGATTCCATGAAAACAGTGTTTTAACTTTTTCATAATAACGATATTTTTTTCATTTGCCACCCAGTGAGTTCAAATCATCTTCATTCACAGTCACGGAATAATTTGTTCCCCAAAAAATTCTGTAACATTTTAGCAGTCGTGCATTTGCAACGACTCTATTCTCTATTCCAAATACTGATACACAAACATATTACTACATGTAACTTGTAGCGTTTGACGCAAATTGTGTAGCAAACTGCTCTGTTACACCAGACAAATTATTCCCTGCCACCACAACTCGAAAATTGCGAGGCCAATTTGCGGCTTGTAGTGGATGAAGATTACTATGATGAATTTATGGCCTGAGGCTTGAAAAGGTTAAATTAGCCATTCAATTCTACTCGAGGCGTAATAAGCTAACATTAGTTTAAATCACTTTTGACTTTTAGCCAATAAGCTGAAGCTTCAAATATTCCTTTTTATGATAAATGCATTTTGCTACATTATGAGAAGCACCCAACCCAGCAAACACGACACGTTAAACCAATGCCGATTTAACGTTGGCCCGCCGTCTCCGACGTCGGCCCAACATTAAATCGACATTGGTTTAACGTATCGTGTTTTTGAAGGGAATGATCTGTATACGCAAAGAACGTGTATCATAGAACTTGTAAAAAGGGGACTCTGACTGCCTCGCCAGTCATGCATGCGTCCCGGCTTCAACCCCCGCTGATCCTTTGTGGGGTTTTCAGAGAAATATCCTTGTTTCTCCCTTTTCGATGTGACTAGGCGATCACGTTGGCCTCTTCGTCGGGTTTTAGGCTTAGAGTGAGACCAGTGTATCGACGTTAATTTCGTGCAGGGCCACGCGTTGCGCGCTCCTCTAATCATGCTAATCAACATGTAATACTCGTATATATATAGACAACATGAATAAAGTGCTTATACATCGTGAACACGTCATCTTCTCTAAGCCATCGCTGCAGTTGTGATGAGGAAAGTGTTTTACCTTTATCATGTTTACGGCCACGCAAGATGTTACAGATTTATCGATCAGCTATAATCCCTCATTGAATATACATGTAAATTATATACCATAATCTTACTAAAAGTAACAACTCGTGTAGTTTAGAAGACGATTAAACACGTATCCGTTGTCGTACACAGCTGGTACACAGCCTGACTGCCACGCCAGTGATGCGTGTTTTTCTCTCAATGTGACTAGGCGATCACGTTAATGGCGGCCTCGTCGATGTCAATTTTATTCACAATTGTAATCATTAAAGACATCACGTAAACTCTGAATATCTTGAAACATATGTTCTCTCTTCTCAATGTGACTCAATGTGCTTGTTCACAACCCTTTGGCCCTAGTTATGCTAAGCCTATATTTTTGTACGTTTGTACCATTATCAGTTCACGGACACAATGTTTACTCGCAGCAGAGGGAAGGCATGATTATGTCGAAGCCGTGGTTTATTTAGAAAAAAATTCAAATGTTACAA
Source organism: Flabesymbios commensalis (assembly GCA_964017125.1). Classification (NCBI taxonomy): domain Eukaryota; kingdom Metazoa; phylum Annelida; class Polychaeta; order Terebellida; family Flabelligeridae; genus Flabesymbios; species Flabesymbios commensalis. The sequence continues at coordinate 25,302,756 of OZ024910.1, forward strand.
GTATACATTTTTACTTGAACATGTTAAAGTGGATAGAAATGTATTGGACGACTCGTGGTTGAAATGATTTATGTGTTGAGGTGGCTGATCACTCGAATAATGCTGCTCTTAATCGGACCGATTTTAGCCATCAGAATCTGACATTCATAATTCGCAGGTAGCACTGAGTTGGTCTCTCGTTGCTCAATCGTCCCCTGATAATTAAAACGTCGTATATATGACTCTGTGAAGTAGTAGATACAATCTTTGAATTTAGTTAAAAGTAAATCATTTATAATGCCGTTGACCCATAACATAGGTATTCAATGGAGCAGAAATCTCTAATTAAGACATTTATGATGATTTTAAATTGAAAGAACCTTCGGTCTCCATGGTTTATACAGCAAATATTTCAGCATTGTAAGGGCCAAATAAATAGTATCGCAGAAACAAGTAGGGTGGCCTACACTCTCACACATGTGTACGTTCAATTTACGTAAATCAGTCCTTGTAGCCTGTTCTGAGTGAACCATAATTCGCAGGTAGCACTAACTTTGTAGTAGTCTAACGTTGCTCAATCTTCCGTTGATAATTAAAACGTCGTATACAGTGACTGTGAAGTGGTACATGTAGATACGATCTTTGAATATTTTGACTAAAGGGGAAGCTATTTTGTTATAAATAAATTATTGTAACGGGGTTGCGTGCTGGTAAATGTTCCCAGATATATCCTGTTTTATCTAATATATATATATATATACACACATGATACACCCTTTCATATCAATTACTTAGGTACTTCAGCATGCTCAGGTACCGGTAATATAATGTTCAGTGCTGCCTTGTTCTCATATTTAGCTATCTACCGTACCTGATAATACATACATGTACACGTAGGGTCAGTAGGCCTATTATTGTGAATACAGTTCTATCAGCTCTTGAGTATTTTGTAGGACTTGACATTGAACAGTTGTCACTATAGTACGGAATTTCTAGTGTGATAACCACCTCTAACCCTTAAAATGGCAAGAAATTTATTTTTCACCTATACTTGAATTTCAAGTGTAGTATTATAAAAGTATTTGTTAAATTTTGGAGTATCCATTTGCAATTATCACTGTTTATAGTTTACTATAAGTAAACAAAAAATTCATACCGAGATCTAAGAATCGTTACCTTACATGGAAATGAATACCTGCTTAGCATGTTTAATCGAGCTCGATTATTGAAATATTTCTGACGTCTACAGGTCTACAGACGTCAGTTTCATTTTGACGTATACAGACGGTCCCCGCATTGAAAGGGCAGTGTTTCATCTAGGATTCAGAAGGGGCATGGCGCCACCTATCATTAGGGGTACCTTATCATGCACTCTGGGCACCCAATTAGGCGTTTCCAACACTCACCCTCCCCAATTAAGGGTATAAATAAGATCAGTTAGGTATGTAGACATCGCCAGTTATTACTACTATGTACCCAGGCCGTTATCAGGTATTGTGTCATAGGTGTGAACGCCTGACATCAGTGACTGGGGTGTTTTTCACTGTCACAATGGCCTGGTTCGGTTGAATATGACGTAACAGCAGTTCAAAGAGGCATTTCACTGTCTGAATATTAGAAAGGCAACATGGCGCGAAAGAAGGGCAATATGACACTCATGAAGAGCAACATGGCGCTCTGCTCATGAAGGGCCACATGGCGCTCACTAAAGGCAACATGGCGCCGCGCCATGTTAGAAAGAGCTAGATGAAACACTGAAGGGTTAAATGGTTAACCGTATGTGGTCACTCACTATGAACTAAACTGTTACAGTTAACATGGTTTTAAAAGATATATATATATACTTATGGCACAATGTCAGTTCAATAAATCAGCGCTGCCCTGGGATAACTTTTTAACGTTTAGAGGACAACTTCTAATTTTAAATCAATTTTAAAAGCTTACTGTGTAAGTGTGGATGAAGTTCTAAAATAAACATGTATAAAGAGTTTTAGTAGTGATTACCGATATATGTCTGTAGAATATTCAGGGTTGTTATATTATACCAGGGGTGCAAATTCACATACGCCCGGTCGCCCGTGGCGACAAAAATTATGTAAGGGCGATTGTAAATCAGCATGTTACCAGCCCTGCTGGCGAGTCAATTTTCCTGGGCACTGCAGATCATGCGTTGCTATTTATAACTGAGCGCTAGGGCCGCACAGCACAGGCATCAAGAATAGAGGAGACACAGTCACTTGGTCTTGCCAGCTGCAGAAAGTTGTTACCTCGCAAACATGAGACATGATATAACCAATGTTGGTTCAATGCTGGGCCAGCGTCGTACCACAATAAGCACGATATATTGACCCAGTGTAAGTGTTAGCTGAATGCTGGGCCTGCGTCGCAAACTGTTGGCCAACGTTAAGCTAGCGTTGTATCAACGTGTCGTGTTTGCTGGGACACGATGGCGTGTATGTGTCAGACCAACGCACGCGCTCAGCCCCATGAAACGCGCGTGGTCGTGGCCCGCTGTGCCAAATATAGCTGATGTAGCCAAGCTCTATGTTGTAGCTCTCACTGCTGCACGTGCACGCGCTTAAAAAAATAGCACAGCAACAGTTATGACGTATTAATTAGATATTGTGTATTAATATTTCGGTTATTATCGTGTGAACATGGCATCCTCAGCAAAAACACCAGATGATGAACCAATGCTAGAGCAGATGTTGGCAGATCGATTACAATGCTGGGCCAACATTGAGCCAGCACTAGATCATTGTCTCGTATTTGTTGTGTCTACACAACTGAAATGACTATAATACAATCTGTTACGTAACTGACTAGTACTGTTACCGATGATTATGAAATATCAAAATAGCCTACACTTTATTTGAAATAAAATGAAAAACTTTATTTGTGACATTTCTTGATTCTGGAGCCTCAAATTCCAGATGGCCACTCGCGTGTCACTAAATCCCGCCACACATATCTACTGACCTAGTATATGGACTACACGGACAGGGTCAATTAGTGCTAGTTTAAGGCCAGCCTCGCCGGCCCAGCATCTAATCAACGTTGGGTCGACGGCTTGGTATAGGCCTCCTGTAGTCTTGATACCGCTAACCCCGCAATGTTGTTTTAATGTTGTCCCGCCCTCTTCGACGTCAGCCCAACACTGAAACAGCATTTGGTCAGCGCCTCATGTTTGATGAGACTGCACAATCAATTACGTCAACCCCTCTAAGGATTAATGGAATCACTGAGGCGCAGCTATTTTTAATAGTATTCCGACTAGCGGTCGGACTACACTTAATTTCGAACCCTGCTAATCTATATCCATAATGAATCGCCAATTAAATTTAAATGAGTTGTGGAAGGTGGGGTCACCACCAGCTAAAAAGATTAAGAAAACTCGAGAAGAAACATTGATTCAACAACGCACATATGACAATGTAGGCAGACAGAGACAATTTCAAGTGGGGTGGCTGGAGATATTCGACTGGCTGATTTACTCCAACTTAATTGAAGCTCAAGCGGCTGCAGGTTTATTAACTACAGGCAAAATGCCCACCTGCAGCACAAGTTCTCAGGCTAAGCCTACGGCGCCTACGGTAGATGGATCAGAAGGGAAACAAATGTATTGTAAAATATGCCTGAAGTTTGATCCACATTCTGCTGGTGCATTTGTCAGAGGCGCTGACAAAATGAAAAAAGAAAATGTAGCAGCCCATGATATTTCACGTGGACATCAAATTAGTGTAAAGGAAATGGAGAAAAAATTAGTAAAAGATGGTTTGGCTGAAGAGGACAGTGAGGCTGACAGAGCCCTGCAGCAACTTAATGCTAAACAGAAAGAAAAACTTGTCTTCCTGTTCAGAAATGCTCATTCCGTAGCTAAAAGGTCTCGTCCTTACACAGATTATGTGGCACTCTGTGAACTAGACAAAGCCAAAGGCTTTGATATTGGTACAACGTACATCAATCAAAATGGCAGTCAAGTGTTCATAAGTGCTATAGCAGATGAACTGAGATACAATACTAGAAAAGACTTCAACAACGTCAAATTCATTTCATTTATATGTGATGGAACTACGGATAGATCTGTGACAGAAGCTGAGATTTTGTACACCCGTTGGTCTGACAAAGGGGTAATACAGGTTAATTTTGTCGCTGTGAAGAATGTAGAGAGAGCTGATGCAGCGTCAATTCAGCAGGCTCTTTCTCTTGCTTTGGATAAGTCTTACGGGGATAGTTGGAGAAACAAACTAGTGGCTGTGGGAACTGATGGTGCTAGCGTCATGACGGGAAATAGGAATGGCTTGGTGGCTAGATTGAAGCGAGATCTTGAAAAACCTGAAATGGAGGAAATTCACTGCACAGCACACAAGATTGAGCTGGCCTATAAAGATGGTGTCAAAAAGTCCCCACTAGCGCAAAAGATGGACCTACTCCTACTTGGGATTTATCTCTTTTACAACAAAAGCTCTTTAAACAGGAGCATGTTGAAACGTGCACATGAGATATGTCAGCTCACTTTTCTGGTGCCTGTTCGTGTTGGTGGCACCAGGTGGCTACCTCATGTTTCCAGGGCCCTGGATCACCTCACCAAGAGCTACAAGGCTATTGTTCTCCATATGAAACAAATACAGAACCCAGATGATCCAGCATTCCATAAAGATTCAGCTCGAAAGGCCAAGAACTATTTGGATCTATTAACTAGCAGGGATATAGTCCTTTACATTCACCTACTGCAGGATATTGTTCGCTGCTTTGGTGGCCTCTCAGAGCTCTTCCAGTGCCGCACCACTACCATAGCATCTATAATAAATGAGATTGAAGCAGCAGTTGATGTGCTAACAAAATATTTAACAAGTCCAGGACCATCACTTCGAAAAATTGCTGGATGTGATGTATATCAAGGTGAGAAGCTGTCAGTGAGAGGTATACCTGCATTCCCATCAACAAGACAGAAATTACTGTCATCTCTAGTTGATAGTCTAAAAACCCGTTTTTTAAACACAGCAAGTCCCATTCTAAAGAATGGATGGCTACTAAATCTCAACCTATGGCCAGCAGATCTAAAAGGCCATGAAGATTTTGGTGATGAAGCAGTCCAAGAATTGATTACAGCTTTAGACGGTACATTGAATAAGGCAAATATTGATCCAACACAGGTAGAAGAGGAATGGTTGAAGCTGAAAAGTTACATTTATCAGAGAAGCAAGCTGTCACCCGTAGCCAAGCTGACGTGGAAGGATATCAATGTGGCTCATGGTAACAAATGTACAGCCTTCCTAGAGTTGGTAGATCTGCTGTTGTCAATCCCAGCTAGTTCTGCTGATGCAGAACGTGGCTTCAGTCAGTTGAGGTTAGTAAAAACTGATTGGCGGAGTAAGTTAACTGAAGAAAACCTAAGTGACTTGCTCCTAGTTCAGATGCAATCTGCAACGGTTGCTGATTTTTCACCTGATAAGGCTATTGCGAGATTTCTGTCCAGTGGCTCACGCCGCCTGAGTGGCTACAGTCGATCACATGAAGAGGTAGATAAAGAGCTCATTAACACTGAATCCGGCATAGGATTTGAGAGACATGAGACAGAGGAGGAAGTTGTCACACTCCTGGAGAGCTTAGAACACACTCCCTGATAAGTTTATCTAATCTGTTATTTTCACCTATGAATTAATTTCACTTTAATGTTCTTAGGGCCTACTCAAGACAGTAAAATACCATAGAAGTTTGGTAGAACTGAAAATTTATTGATATTAGGCTACTCACACAGCATGAGCTTTTAATCTCATGGTCATTGTTGAAAACATTAAACAAGCAAAAAATACTGAACAAATATATTGACTTGTGTTTATTTATTTGTAAATTATATATGGTACACTATAAAGTACAACACATGTGTCAGTGCATTAATTAACCTGGTTTACATCGAGTGATAAGATGATCAACTGTTACTTGTAAATAAGCATAGAGGTCTAGTCATTTATTTCACATAACATACAAGCTAATCTTAACACTAGCCAACGTCGAACGGCCGAAGGTAAGACTATTCTGGTACAATACTGGGCCAGCATTTGCAATGCTGGTCCAGCATTGAGCCAACATATGCTCTTGAAACGTCTTCGTTTTGTTGTGCCCAATGCTTCGCAATAGCTTGCTGTGTCCCAATGATTCAGCCATATCAAGCATAGTCTGGGAAATTGTTTTTTTTTGAAAACTCGTAAGGGCGATTAAAAAATCATAAGGGCTAGTAGATTTTTATTTTTACTAGCCCTGCTGGCGAGTGTATAAAAAGGACGAATTTGTTCCCCTGTTATACTGTGTTTCCAAATGTTTTTTACAAGAATGATAACACTACATTAATTTCTGATTAGGTACATTTGTCGATTTCTAATTAAAAAATCTCTTCCTGTACACATGGTATTGAGGAATTGAACTACAGTACTTAGTATGCAAAATGTCGCGCGTTTCCAATAAGTCCAAAGATAGTAGTATCCTTGCTAAGTCACATCTGGACAGTGGTAGCTTTAGACGCTATGATATCCCAAGCTAACTTGAAATGCTGACGTCGGTTTTATGTTGGGCCACCGTCCGCGACTCTGGTCCAACATTAACCCAACATTCATTTAGCAACATCTTGTGTTTATTTGATAGAGACTAATTGTCTCCACTCCTGCACGGCTCAGAAACGAACGAGACGTTGACCCAATGCTAGTTAAATGCTAGCCCACCGATGATACAACTTCAAACCAACATTGTCAACATTTCATGTTTCTTGAGAGTATATGACCGCATGTTCTCGAATACTATCAGTCAAACCTCTCACGTGGAGCTCCTCTAATTGACCAACATACACCCAACACTTGACCAATGGTATGTTTTGTTAGTGGACAGAGCAGTTGTAGATAAACCCCAAGGGCTGGGCTGGGCGCTTAACCTTTATGATAATAATAACCTAAGTTTACAGTATGTGATCAACGTATACGGTATTTCGTGAGGCAAACAATATTAACAACGCCCCGTTGATTTTTTCCCATGCTAAGCTATTACAATCAATGATTTGGTGTATTTGAGAGATAAAAAATGAGTTAATTCAATTTCTAAAAGCTTTTCTGTTTTAGTTTTAATCTCCACACTCAAAGGCACAAGCGGTAGTTCGCGAGATTTTCATTTCTGGTTATGCATTAAGAAATAACTTTGGATGTACATGTGCAGTACATGATTTTGCATAGTATATCAAAAATATACGGAGCCATTTTATTAGCATAATCGTGTTCATTAATTGCCAAATACTACATGATGTTAGTTTTTTTTTACAAATTTACTGAAATTCAAGTTTTTCCGTGAATCTCGACATTTGAAATAATATTGTCATCTTGGGCAAGATGTGATATGTGTCGTGCTCATACATGTATGTATACAGATATATAGTGTAGACAACCTCGGGGAATATTGAGAACATATTGAAGATGTTGTTTGGCGGCATTGTGTAGACGACGAGGAATGTGTGCACCGCGAGGGATAATATGAGGATGACTGCGACAGCTATGGCCAACTGATGTTTGAATACGGGACGGTCCGATGTTTGGAAAAAGTTACATTTTTTATTGGGCAGCATATCCCCTCCTATCATTTTGCTAAGCGGAGTAGTTTATTTTTACACCCTTTAAGAACGCTATAATGTTATCAGTGATTACCCAGCAAACACAAAACGTTTGTATAACATTTATACAATGTTGGACCAACGTCGAAGACGTTGGGCCGACGTTGTATAAATGTTACACAATTGTTTTGTGTTTGCTGGGTCATAATCTACGCTTCAGTTATGCAGCCTCTATTGGTCTGTTATGCATTACTATGATTACTAACACTGCTTTTCTTATGTACAACTGTACGTCATCGCTCTCTTTGATCTAAGTGTCCCATCTACAGTTACCCATCTGACACACAACGTTAATCTGATGACATTGGACCAGAAGCGCGAACGATGCTACATTAAGCGGACACTGTGGTGACGTCTGGTGTTTGCTGGGTAGATTTATGTCACGAGTTTCACGGAGCGAGATGCCTCCGCCGGCCGATAATTACCTGATTACGTTGGACATGTTGGAAACGTGTTCAGTATTTATCAGTATCATCAAAATCCATACCCTCTTATCGTCGCCTCGGAGCTAAAGGATCCTATCTGACACTCGTTAGAGTGGCAGATAGGATCCTTTAGCTCCGAGGCGACGTTATGTATTTCTGGTATCATAGATTAAACACAACATTGGTACATTATCAGGGTTTCCCCCAGAAAAATGAGAAAGCATCATGGTAACTGGCGGTTCGGGCTCAGCGCGGCGCGCGTAGATTGGGGTCCGGAGGCATACCCCTAGCTTTCATTTGTTTATTAAGCTTTATATTGACTATATACCGTTTTTAAAATGACCACTGTTGCAGCCATGTGTAGACAAAAAATAAAAAACTAAGCATTTGATAATATGGCAGTTTAGGGAGAGCATTTATTGATTTTATTGAAGCATCATGGCATTTGGAAAAGCATCATGGGAATTACTGAAGCATCAGGGTAAAAGTTTAAAGCATCATGGTACCATGATGCTTTGATGCTTTGGGGGAAACCCTGATTATAATCTATCCAGACATGTACCAGTGTGTACATACATTACCACCTGCGAACTGTCTATTCAAACATGCTACATGTATACTTGTACACTATACCATACGCGCAACGAACATTTCGTGTTTCAATATACACTGCGACGTTAAAAAATATATTATAGAAAAATATTATGTTTAAACACTGTATCATATGAATTTTTAACAGTGTTTGTAAATGTAATGATAATTTGGTATTTGTTGTTGCATCCAAATGATGGAAAAAAATAAATTATATATTACAATTATAAGGCGCTGGTGTAATGAATATGATTCGTGTGATGTATCGCACTTAGCAATCATGACAATAATTCCATGGAGTGATGAAGGGTTTGCCCCAGGTGTGTATACATGTAAGTCGTGTTGTATTTTACCAGCCAACCGTAGCTTTACATGTAGATCTAGTGGAATCACGGTTATGTCGTGTCCTGCTACATGTACATGTATATATAAAAAAGCCGAAGATATATGTTGTGTGGTGTAAATTTATTTATTTTTCCAAGTCTCTTCTGATGATTTCACTCTGTCCCACACCGTATATATGGTATATCAAGATGACGCCGGTAATGAGATGGTACGGTAAAACCATTTACTTGCTATAGCTAGGACTACTTAAGGTAGTTTAATCATATTTTATTATCAAAATTAAAGCGAAAGAAACTTGTACATGTATCAATTGTATACTACTTGCTAGAGATGTATCTAAGAGTTGTTTAAACTACTTGCTAGTGATCATGCATAGAGATGCAGACACACATATTATTAGTTATAATCTTCACTGAAAGTAAAATTTGTTTGTATACATACAAAATGATATGTGCCATCAAATGTCACTCATATCAGCTCAACTTATCTCAGCCCTGGCTACTCCGTGGCAATAGCTGAGCTTATGTTATTGTACAAACTTATTTTATTTTGTAAAGTTACAATAATGTAATCCAAGGTTTCTCTAAGAGCTAATTACGACTATAGTTGTATTTATTCTGTTTTATGACCTGACCGAATCACGGTTAATGGGAATGAGCTGAGTGTTTAAACACCCAAAATTGCAAATATTTAGTCTCAAATTAAACAAATATGAGTACTTTTCACCCACTTGAAGTTGTGGGTCGCGGTAGCGTGACACAACTTCAAGTGGGTGAAAATGTATAAGATAACTTAGCGCGTCAAGGGTATATATAAACTAGTTTTTATTAAACACCAATACTAGCGACCGGGGATGTAAAGGGTGAAACCCTGAGTCATTTATTGAGGTCCGGTTGTCACGTCAACCACAGCAAATCGCTCAAACTTTTCTCGCTATATATATTTAGGCCTATTTATTGGCGCAATCGTGACACCGTAATTATGCATACGTCCATTGCTAATTGTGTTAAATATGTGTTTTCTTCCAGTTGATATTTTAGGCACAATCACAAACATCATGAATCAAATGTTTTCTGAGGAAGTTGGATAGGGGGGGGGGGGTTCTAAAAATTAAATTGCCTTAACATCTATAAAAAATTACCAACATATCTGTATTTGACACTCAAAATTGGCTGGTTGGTGTACCAGTCCACCCTAGTAAATTGAAGTGATAATTCCCCATATGCTGAAAAAAACCTGGGGCATCGATTGTCACCTAAATTTGTATTTTTTCAAACGTACTCTCCTTTCTCAATATTCTGGATCAGCCCCTGCGGATGAATACCTGCGACGCTAAGCCAGCATTTTCACAACGTGTCGTGTTCGATTAGATTTGTTTAGAGATAGTACAACATTGTATAATCATGATAATACAGTACATCGTCGCCTCGGAGCTAAAGGATCCTATCTGCCACTCTAACGAGTGTCAGATAGGATCCTTTAGCTCCGAGGCGACGACATGTATAAATAAGCACTGTGTATTCGCTGTCATAATGATAACAAGGATAACAGACCTAGACTATCCCTGATCGTACATTTTTCCTACATCTGTCTTGATGACGATTTGATTCAACCCTTGAATTATTTACTTATATTTTTCGTTCATTTGAATCCTCAATTGCTGATGTAATATCCAGCTTCAAATCACCATGATCACAAAAATGTGTTACGTAAAGACCAAACATGCCAAACGGCATTGTTTTATCAACCTTTTCACTACCATACATGACGGAAATTTCCGTCGTCATTCGTCAATGAACGTAACCATAAAATGACACAAATTTTCGTCAAATATATACTACATTTATGTATTTTTCGTCATTTGAAGCTGGAAATTGCGTTAGCAATTCCAGCTTCAAATGACGAAAAATAGAACTCCTACACCAGTATATCTGGATCCTGGCATGCACTCCGGCCTGGAAGTCAAAGGGTTAAATGGTTGGTTGTGCATAATAACCATATACATATGTACAGTGTCCCAGACTGTTCAAAGGCCTGGAGTGTGCAGTGCTGTCTATGGTACTTTGCACTCTTTGCACAAAATTCCCCTTGAAGTTATTCGAATTGAGTAGGGGCAGGGCATAGTCGGGCTTCCTTCTTTCGCGATATTGCCATGAATGTGAAGAAAGCGGCCTAAAGCGATATCCACCCACCTTAAACTTATTAAATCTAATGCAGACTATTTTTAAAAAATCAGTGGAATTTTATTCTGTCTGAAGCTTAATCACTTAAAATCGTATACGGGTCCTAGCATAGGGGTGATTCGTCAATTTTCAGTTAAAGGTAACTTAGTGAAAATTGTCCATGTACATGTGCAGTATACTTTTTGACACGTGTACACACAATACGATGACAGTTTTATGTCTACCTGATCTATTCCCAAGAAACACAAGACATATTTATTCAATGTTGTTTTGATGTTGGTCCACCGCCTACGACGTTGGCCCAACATCAAAACAACATTGGCTCAACATCATTTATTGGGTTCACGCTGCATACTTTGATCATGTTTATATGGAATAATTGAGTTGGTCCGCAGCAAGCAAACATGATACATCTAACTAATGTTTGACCAATGTTGGCCCAACGTTGTAGACGTCGTAGATGTAGCATGTTTTCTGGTCCGCGCCACGATATCATCATTACTACAAACCTGCTGAGTACTCTAAATACTATCATTATCTTCGCTATAGATACCACTGTATACACATAGCCTACACTATATCATGCAGGTCCAATGTTGGCTGAATTTCAGGTCAACGTCTGCAACGCTTGTCTGGCGTTCAGTCAACATAAGCAGCGTTTGTTCCTCGTCCCAAAACTGTTTTTTCTAACCGGTTCACTGTTTTTATATGATGAGCGTCAGTGCGAAACGTTAATTGACCTAAACAGTATGGGTTTATGTTTTGATCGTGACTGTTGTTACAAAATTCCCCTAATTAACATTTCGCGACAATATTATTATAGGTCCACTTCCTCAGTCCACTTTTTATAATGTTTTGTGAAACCCATCGTCTATTCGTGCACACCTCTGTCCTGTTGTCTACTTCTTGTAAGCCCATATCATATCTCACGGGCTGCTCAGAATCATGTAATCATCCCCCCCCCCCCCCCGATTATACCTCATACAATAGGTCATGTAATTCCGCAATAGCTCATGTAATCCCCAATAGCTCATGTAATCCCCAATAGCTCATGTAATCCCCAATAACTCATGTAATCCCCCAATAGCTCATGTAATTCCCCAATGGCTCATGTAACCCCCCAATAACTCTTGTAATCCCCCAGTAGCTCATGTAATTCCCCAATAGCTCATATAATCTCCAATAGCACATGTAATCCCCCAAAAGCTCTTGTAATTCTCAAGCTCATGTTTTTCCCCAATGGCTCATATAGTCCCCCAAAAACTCATGTAATCTCCCAATAGCTCATGTAATCCCCCAATAACTCATGTAACCCCACCCACAATAGCTCCTGTAATCTTTCAATAACTCGGGTAATCCCACAATAACTCATGTAATTCCCCAATAGCTCATGTTATCCCACAATATTAACTCATGTAATCCACCAATAGCTCACGTACCCCCCCCCCCAATAGCTCATGTAATTCTCCAATGGCTCATGTAATTCCCCATTGGTTCATGTAATCCCCCAATAGCTTATGTATTCCCCCAATAACTCATGTACCCCCCCCCCCAATAGCTCATGTAATCCTTCAATAGCTCATGTACTCCTTCAATAGCTCATGTAATCCCCAAATAGCTCATGTATTTCCCCAATAACTCATGTAACCACTCCCCCCCCTAATAGCTCATGTAATCCTTCAATAGCTCATGTACTCTTTCAATAGCTCATGTAATTCCCAATAGCTCATGTAATTCCCCAATGGCTCATGTAACCCCCCAATAACTCATGTAATCCCCTAAAGCTCATGTAATCCCCCAATAGCTCATATAATCTCCAATAGCACATGTAATCCCCCAAAAGCTCTTGTAATTCTCAAGCTCATGTAATTCCCCAATAGCTCATGTAATTTCCCAATAGCTCATATAATCCCCCAATAGCCCATGTAATTCTCCAGACTTGGCTTATGTAATTCCCTAATAGCTCATGAATGTAATTCCTCAATAGCTTATGTAATCCCCTAATAGCTCGTGTAATCCCCCTCATTGTAATCCCTCATGGCCAATAGCTCATATAATCCCCCAATGGCTCATGTAATCCCCCAATAGCTCATGTACTCCCCCAATAACTTAAGTAATCCCCCAAATAGCTCATGTAATTCTCTAGACTCACCTCATGTAATAAAGGCTCCCCTACCAGGGGGAGGCTTTTAGTTTTTGTACGGTTTCGTCCGCCGGCGCGTGCGGGCGGCGGCGGCGGCGCCGCGCATGGACACCGCCTCTCATCTATGTCACCCTGATATCTACAAAACCGCTTTTTCAATTCATTCGGTGTTTAACATACTGGATACAAGTATTAATACCTAGGCTGCATCAATTTCTCAGAAAGTTTGGGAAAATATTCGGTTCATTGCGGCCATCTTTAACCTTTTCTCGTCCAATTAGGACCTTGTCACCCTGATATCTACCAAACCGCTTTTTCGATTCTTTTTGTGTTCAACATACTGGATGCAAATATTAATTCCTAGACTGCATCAATTTTTAAGAAAGTTCGGAGAAATATTCTGGTCATGGCGGCCATCTTTAATCTTTTTTCGTCAAATTAGGACCTTGTCACCCTGATAACTTCAAAGCCACTCATCCGATATACTCAATATTCAACATAGTGTGCACAGGAGTAGTATTTCCTAGACTGCATTAATTTTTCAAAAAGTTTGGGAAAATATCCGGTTCATGGCGGCCATCTTTAGTCTTTTTTTGTCAAATTAGAACCTTATCACCCTAGCCTCAAGCTGCTAGCCTCTGCCTTATAATATTACTTGATAATTACATGTACAAATTGATTATCTGCAAAAATTATAATTAATGTATAATTTTTATTTGAAAAGTGGGAGGGGGAGCCTTTTTTACATGTTAAACACTTACATCTAGTTCCCTAATAGCTCATGAATGTAATTCCCCAATAAACTCTTGTAATTCCCAAGCTCATGTAATTCCCCAATAGCTCATGTAATTCCCAAATAGCTCATATAGTCCCCAAATAACTCATGTAATCTCCCAATAGCTCATGTAATCCCCCAATAACTCGTGTAATCCTATAATAACTCATGAAGTTCACCAATAGCTCATGTAATTACACAATAGCTCATGTTATCCCACAATATTAGCTCATGTAATCCACCAATAGCTCACGTAACCCCCCCCCCCCAATAGCTCATGTAATTCACCAATGGCTCATATAATTCCCCAAAGCTCATGTAACCCCCCAATAGCTCATGCATTCCCCCAATAACTCATGTAACCCCCCCCCCTCCAATAGCTCATGTAATCCTTCAATAGCTCATGTAATCCCCAAATAGCTCATGTATTTCCCCAATAGCTCATATAATCCCCCAATAGATCATGTAATCCCCAAATAGCTCATGCAATCCCCCAATAACTCGTGTAATCCCCCAATAGCTCATGTAATTCTCCAGACTTAGCTCATTTAATTCCCTAATAGCTCATGAATGTAATCCCCGAATAGCTCATGTAATCCCCTAATAGCTCATGTAATCCCCCTCATTGTAATCCCTCTTGGTCAATAGCTTATAGAATCTCCCAAAAAGCTCATGTAATAATTTATTGATAGCTTGTATCTAGTACAAAGATGATGATGATTGATATGTAGTCATAACATTGATGACGCTAGAATGAGGGATGATTTCCAACTATATATAATATTCCTGGTATTTTTTTTTATTGCCCTTTGTAGATGCATCCCCTTATCGTACACTGTATGTAACACGATATTGTATAAGAAATGAGTAAATATAAATGTATCATTAACATGCACGTGTACATGTAGGCCTGCCTTACTCTTTTAGCTAGGCTATCATTTCATGTATGTCAACAAAGAATCAATGTTGCTGAAGCGGTATCGTTGAGCCCGATTCGCCATTACAGATGATGGCTTAGCAATACAACAACATAGGGCTAACAGCAAAAATGATTTCTTATGCATTTCTGCTAACAGGGAATAATTTGTCTGGTGTAGCGTAGCAGTTTGCACACAATTGTGGGCATTCTCCACACATAGATGTCGCTCAGGTCAACCCCGCTCTCTCTCTGTAACCACACGCCATGTTTCGACAAAAACTGCTCATTTTGAGCAGTTTTGTTGATATAACATTTGTAGGCTTATAAACACGCTTGAGTGTCCTGAATATATATGGCAAATATAAAACACCACTACTCCGCCACATATGAGTTTATATTCACATAGAAATAGAAAACATTCAATGGATTACTTTTTCTGCCTACGCGCTGCTGTGAGAAGGTCCATGTTTACGTTTTTCTGACAGAATTTACAATCGGCTTCAAAACACTGGCAAATATAAATTACTGAATGACATGCGAATTGTGCTGGTTCAATTTATCCACCACTAAACAGAATAAATAGCCCTCACCTGTAATAAACTCTGAAATCAAATTAAATATTGAAAAAAGGATAAGTAATGAGTTGAAGTGAACACCAAAATAGTTCCGTGGTTATAGGAATGGTTATAAAATCACGTGGTAACGCTCACTAACGGCTGATAAATTTGGTCAATCGCCATGCGTGCATACGGCGAAATGAGCGTGTGGTATCAGAGATATAATCTCTGAGGTCAGAATGAATTGTGGGCTGATGCTACACAATATTATAATATGTTTTCTCGAACATATTATTCTCTGGCTCACGTGTCCTGTTTTCTTCCGTCTCAATCGAGCAGATGACGCACAGACACGCTGGTACTATTTGTATTTACTTTGCTTAAAAAAAAAACATTTAAAACCTGGTGAATAATAAAGGGACGTATAAAGTATATGCCACTTTGTAGAGAGGCAGATACGACGTTTATTTCCTAGGGCTCCAAATTTTAATTCGCAGGTTTTCCGCTTTTTAAATCACTCTTATAGCTAGAAATAACATTGCGATTCACTACCAACAGCAGCTCATCTTTAACCGCCGAGGTATTTAACCCTTTAAACCCTCACGATGCATTAAAGCATCATTTCGCATCTCTGAAAAATGACCTAAATTTTCTAAAATTAGGGGTTTCAGAACCATTTCTTTTATGGAACTGGTTAATAATAACACTATTTTTTTCCATTTGTCACCCACTTTAAGTCATCTTCATCCACTACAAGTCGAGAATTGCGACAGCAATTCGCGGCTTGTAGTGGATGAAGATTACAATGGTAAACTCAGGCTTGAAAGGGTTAATTGGAATTTTCACCCACTTGGAGTTGTGTCTCTCTGACGCGATTCACAGCTTAAAAGGAGTGGAAATTTTTCAGATTTTCAGATTTGTCTACGTTTCAGGCACTGAAATGGCTTAACCCACTTGGTTCATGATCATGAACTTTCTATAACAAATTCCTTGCTAATATTAACATAAGACCAGATGTATAAAATCATCTATTTTCGTCTCTCGACCTTAATACGATCAGCGTTTGTGCAATATTTATAAATACACATCGCATACACATGATACATCGCCACATGACGATGACTTCACAGTACAAATATAGAATATGTGGTAGTATGATGTACCAAGATTACACCGAAAAAAACCTGGTATTATTTATCATTGTATAAACAGATAAATATACAATATAATCAGGCAATCTATCTAAAGAAGATGTTTAAGCTTCGAAATAGAAATCATCTGACAAAAATTGTTACATGTATATGTTCCTCAAATTAAAACCAAGATGAACTCTGATCGTGATCATAACTGGTGGTATGAAGCTACAGTTAATAATTCTGGAGATGCTAAGTACTAAGTACTAGTAGGGGTAGCAGCAGGTATGTATTCTCACTGCCTTGTATGAAACAAGAAGTAAACATATTTTAAATCAAAATGGCCGTAATTAATATTTAACATGCATTTTATGACATATAGGAAAACGATTTCACCAGAATTATCGGAAATATATGGTGTGTATGAGGTCCCGACGAAAATACATGTACACTCGATCTGCAAGCTAGGCAAACATGTTTTTGTTGGCCTGATGTCCAGTTATGCTGCCAAATTGTGGTCTTTATGATGGAGTATTGGCCCACGGTGATAATATGTTGACTATGAGTAGCATAACGGCAAGGGATAGTGTGCTAGTTGACAGTATCATAGCTGTAGTGAAGCTATAGGATGCTAAACGTGGGGAACATGGTGGGTCGATGTCTTGGACAACATCCAGCATTGAGTAAACGTCTAGTTAGTGCTTCATATTTTACTATGTAATTTACTATAATTTAGTCTGATATGAATGCAAGATAATAAACATTCCTGCTACATGATCATGATGATCCTAAGGGCATACTTGGAGTTTAGCAGACGCTATATTGACTTCATCCACTTCTTAAACAAGTTTGTTGGTTAATCATCAACTGTATACATTTCAGAGAAACACCATTACTCATGGCTATCGAAATGATCGAGATAATGCTTCTTTAATTATGAGCCATAATTTACAATGTGTCTTCTATTGATGTTGCTGTTTTATTTTCCAGTATTTTACGGGGCTACTATTAAATCTCCAGGGGGAGGTCTGGGGTATTTTTGAAATAAATAATAAATAAATAAATAATAATCACCCCCACCCTCACATCATCATCTGTACATCATTCAACTCATCAATTGACTACAACGTTTTTATCGTATTACAATGTCACTTAAAAGATCATTTGTGCCGAAAAGTGACGTGAAGCAATGATTTACTACTACTACTTGAAATAAATGATGTCGGGCATGAAATAAATAATTTACTTCAAGTTCTGTTCTATATCTGACATACAAAATGTTAATTTTTCAGCGCGCCGCCCGAGTCGGGTTGAAATAAATAATTTGTCCAGACAAAAACTCCAGCCTCCTCCCCTGAAGATTGCATGGTGGCCCCCTAACCCACCTTCATATTGCTGGCAGTGAAGCAGAAGCATAATAGTATATATATATTATATTACACCGTCAATCATGTGATTACATTATCAGCAAACACAAAAGTTATTGTTGGGCCAGCATTGCATGGTGGTCCACATTAATTCTGCGCCCACACCCAATACGTGCGATGTGAATCACGCGGCGATAAAACCTTCGCGACAAAACGCCTAACGAAAATCAGACACGTGATGGGCTGGTATTAAGTCGTAAGCCTCGACCACACGTTTAGACGCTTCCTGGTATGAACAGCTCATCATATTATAAAATTCTAAACTTCACCGGACGTCAAAAAATCGTAACTTGGTGTTCAGTGTGACTGTCCCTTAACACTTGTTATAGTTAATATATCCTGTTTTTGTTTTTTACAAGGCGTGGTCAAACAAATGTAGGATGTCCTTTGTAATATTTGGGTGTGGAAATCACCCACACCGCTGCCCAATGTTGTGACATTACATAATACATCAGTCTGCGATAATCGCCGGCAATTTTTCGAGCAAATAAATGATTGTAAAAACGCAAAACTTATTTACTTACTTACAGAAAACTGTGCGTTGAATACTATGAACAGTTAATAGGTAACTGTTGGGATAGAACCCCTTTGCCGCTGAATTGTCCGATAGTCATTTCAAGAAGGAATTGCTAACGCAATTTTCAACTTGAATTGACGAAGACTAGTTTTATTTATGAACATCAATTATTAGACAACCCCAAAATGGAATTAATTGGGTAACTGAGCATCTTGCATGAACTATCAACCCTTGTCCTGCTAAGTTACTTTATTTTTATTTTCAACCACTTGCGGTTGTGTCTCGCTACCGCGACCCACAACCTCACGAGGTTGCAAATTATTCATTTGTCTAATTTGAAATCAAATGTTTACAAATTTTGATGTTTAAACAGTCATCTAATTCGAATAAAGTTCAATAATTCATCTAACATGTCTATTTCAAATATATGTAGACATATATCACTGAAACGACACATGTAGTGAATCAGCAGCAGAATAATAATTAAATGATAACCTGTTGGATTGACAGGGTTAATGAGCAGCGCCTGTCAAGTTCATTAGCCTCAAAGGTCAGTCACCCCCCTCCAGTTAATTATGCTTATACCGACGACGTTGCGTCATAGAGATTACTAGTCGGGAAGGGTGGTGACAGTCGTTACGGCGCGATAACAATTGCATGTCTCTAGACCAAAAAGCGAAAATTCATACCCGTGAAATCCTAGTTGGTGATATGATTGTGATCAAAGAAATGACAAAAAAAAACAGTTTAAGAAATCAATCACAAAAACGTTACAAAATGAAACAGAGCGTCTGACCATGGAGAGCTTCTGACCAATATATTGTGTTTGAGAGAAATCACATTGTTATCCGTATGACTCATCTACACAGACGTCCTGACCATCTACACGGCCACAAAACGGCCAGCCGGGGGTGTTATGGTAATCTTCCTACGTCATATTAGTCAGAGGTCACATTTCCTTGTTAACCCAGGTCATCCCATGCTGCAAATTTAGGCGAGATATCCCATTTTGTGCGTCTATTTCTGGGGCTTTCCCTAGTTTTTTCCCTGCAGTATTTCATCGCCATTATCATGATTATTGGCGTACTTTGACCAGATTGTGATGTTTTATTCGGTCTGTATCACAGCTATGACGGTGGTCTGATACCATAGGCTATCGACGTACCAACTCAGCAAACACGAGACATTCACCCAATGCTGGCTTAATGCTAGTCCACCGTCTGCGACGTTGGACTAGCATTAGGCCAGCATCGGATCAATGTGTTGTGTTTGCCGGGAGAGACTTTACACTGTGGTATCAGATTAGAATGGTGTTGGTATTATTAGATTCCCTGGTATCATTTATAACATCACACTATAATCTGATAAGACTGACAGACTGCTGAACAACAGAGAGAGATTTTATGAATGATAGTCTTTTTAATGAATGACACAGAATATCAATATCCTCTCTAATAAATGTCGAGTAATAGCCTGTTTTGGTTTCCCATTCCAATTCGAGTAGTCAAAATGGGGAAAGTCAAACACTTTTCTAATCAGTTAAAATGTCTTAAATATGTGACACTTATGGCAAAGCCAAAAGACAGTATCTGCTTACTTGTAAAGCAGCAGACACTGCCTTGCAGTATAAATACGTTGTGTCTTAAATTTCCCTGCCAAATATGGTGTGAGAGGCCTTTTCGGATTCTAACTCAGAGTTTACTTTTAGTTAGTTATATTTTGATCTTCTGGTGTTTTTTGACTTCTCTTCTGTGTCATATCTTAGAATTATGCTTGATGGATTGTCACAAAATGTTCCCACCACCACTACATTCATTACTTTAAAAATGATAAATCAAATGCTTATGGGAGTAAAAAAGAAATATCATGTTGTGATCTCTCAAGGGCACGGACACTGTAGGTTTAGCCATATATGTCTCCTCTGAGGGGAAGCTGTGTGAATTTACAACTGTCTACTAGAAAAGAGTATTATGCATTCTTGTTTTTCTTTGCTAGACAATTTTTTTATAAAGTATCAGCTGGACTATCATGGAATAAAGCAGGAATGATTATCATGATTATACATGATGCTTGTTGTCTGCTTTTATCACTATAAAACTTGAAGACAAATAGTTTGTCAACCGACATACATGTCTATTTATTTGTATCATAATATATCTAATATTATATATTGGTATTTACTGTGGGTTACTAATCTTCGCTTTTTGTGTTGTAGGTGAGAGCGGTGCAGGAAAAACAGAGGCATCTAAAATTATAATGAAGTACATAGCAGCAGTAACAAATATCAGTGGGCAGACAGAAGTCGAGAGGTGAGTGGTCATTATAAGCCATATCATTATTAAGTTAAAGATTACGAGCAGAATTTTTTTAAATTTTACTTTCTGTATCGTTATCTTATTTAAATTTTCACTCACTACCGCGACCCATAAAATCCAGGGGGTGGAAATGATTCACATTTGTTTAATTTAAGACTAAACATTTCGAAATCTTGATGTATAAACAATAATTTAATTCCCGATAACTGTGATTTTCCCTGCTAATGAAACAGGTTATAAACTATTTTAGTCGAGCTTAGCGGGTAACCGTAAAGGGTTAAAATTAATGAACTACAATAATTTGAAGTGTAAATTTTATGACAAAACATATTTCATTATATTTGCTGTATACGACATGGACATCAGCCTAATTTGTTTAACCCTTGTCCTACTGGAAGGGTACTGGGATGATTGCTAGTAGTAATACTTTTTGCCCTAATTAGGGGAGGGTCACTGAGATCTCTTCCGTATGTTGCATGGTGCATGTGGTGTAATGCATGGTACGCTAGCACTAGTTTATTCATACAAGGGAAGCTAAAGCCTCCACTTGTCTGGCCGTAATCTTCGGGCGGATTGCTAGCGGCGTACCCTGGCTCCTCCGTTCAACAGCGGTTTCAATGCAGCTCCCGTATCAGCGCAGGCTCTGCAAGTGTAGTGTCACTACAGTGCAGCGATGATGTTGGCCGTGGTAGCATTAAAACAGCCGGCAATAGAGTGTTTGAAATTATGTTCCACGCGTGGGATTACACCCATTCTCAGTGTTCTGTCTCCGACCACACACTGAAACCACGCACAATATAGCCCACGCAGTAGCAGTATCTAATGATGGCAGTATAACGTGGGATGAATGGAGTTACCCTTAGCTATTGATACTCTTGGGATTATCCGATCCGAGAATCTATAGCGGAGCTGCTTTTGAACAAAAAATGAGTCTCTGGACGTCTCGGTATGCCTGGGGGTAAATCCCCTAGACATACCCTTATTGGGCAAGTGAAGGAAAACACTCTAAAAAAAAACTCATGCCCTATCACCCTACATACATCATTCATTTCATCAATGGACTGAACTGTTTTTATCGTATTACATTGTCACTTAAATGACCATCAATGTCGAAAATTGACGTGAAGCAACAATTTACTATTACTACACAATGTCGTATTGAAGTGTGGGGTAGTATTTCGCAATTTGCCAGTTTGGAATTATGAAAATGCTTCTATAAATTGAAATATTTCGTAAATTGAATAATTACGTAATGAACTATTTCATCTACTTTAGCGGCGATTTTTAAAAATATACAACTTATGTGTGACTCTAGCAAGAGAAAGGGGTTTAGTTTTGATAATTCTATGTTTTATTTCTAACCGATGTATACATGCTATAGGTTATTTATCTCTTCAGGGTTAAAAACATTCTACTTCAGTCTAACTGCATCTTGGAAGCTTTCGGTAACGCCAAGACAAATCGAAATGACAACTCGTCACGATTTGGCAAATATATGGACATCAATTTCGACTTCAAAGGAGATCCCATAGGTGGCAACATCAACAACTACCTCTTGGAAAAGGTGGGCATTTTAATTTTCCCTCGTGAAATCTCCTGATGGTGTATTGTTTTCCTAGAGCCAAAGTGTTTAACATTAAAGTGTTCAAAGTATCAAATCTCAGCTGAATTTTTTTGCATCAGTTTATGTGTCGTCGGATAAACAACATCAGTGATCATGTAAAATTACATAACTTTTGTGATTATTAATCACGTAAAATGTGTTAATGTTGTTTCATATACTGATAACTTAATTAGAAATATGTTGTTTCCTTTGTGTAGCTCCCATCATTTCTTTCGCACTAACAAGTGTCTGTATTGTTTTTCAGTCACGTGTTGTACACCAGCAGCTTGGAGAGAGGAACTTCCATTCGTTTTATCAGGTACTCGTGTAGTACTGCAAATCTCAGTACTTCAACCCTTGTGCTGCTAGGCTCGAATATACGCGATATCAAATAGTTTTAAAACCAAAATATAAAATGTCACTGAAATTGATTGATGGTCGTCAGATAAACAAAATTATCAATTTTGGAGTAATCTATTTTTCAGGAATATTTTTCATTCATTTGAAGCTGGAATTGCCAGCGCAATTTCCAGCTTCAAATGAATGAGAAATCCTATATGTATATTCACAAAAGCGCTGATTATGATTTCGTCCACAGGACGCTAAGAGGTAATAGCTCTGTCGTACCACGGTCACAGGACAATGTCAAGATTGTCTGATGTACAATCCAGGCCAGCAATAACCAGTCTGCAGTACTGTAATAACCTGCTCATGTATATGTGAGCTGGCCTGCTCTCCAATATTTCCTGACAGATATTGATAAACTAAACCCTAAAGGTACACATTCCCCGGGACACACCATATACTATAGATCAAACATGAACTACCATGTTACTCCTGACAACCAGATTTTAATTATGCTATGTTTTTCATTAGTTTTAATGTTGCGCTATGCTACATATAGATCTAGAATGACGTATCCATTGTCGGAATATGCACCAGTTACGTCATTTTGGCAGCATTGTCGTAATAAAATGTGTAATTTTTGATACCCCTTAAAAAGTGGTTAAGCCGCAAAACTGTATTATAATATATCTTTTAAAAAAATTAGGAAAAGTTGTATGTATTTACACAATATGCGTTATCAGGGTTCCCACATGACCTGTCGTGAGGGCATATATGTGCACAAAAGGTGGCCTGAAACCCCATTAATTTCATTTCCCACATGACCTGGAAAACCTGGAATTGATTTTTTTTTATTGTGCATCGTCCTTATTCGCGAAAAGTATTATACGCTCCCGCTATATTCTTGAAAAAAATTGGTGGGAACAGAACGACTACAAGGAAGAGGGAGGCGTACATTTTTAGTAATTTACAAAATTTACTAGTAGCTAAAATGAATGTTTTTTTCAAACTGGAAGTTTGTGAGTAGTCAGTGGAAAATCAGGGGAATTTGTTCCTGTTTTTTTGTGGGAACCCTGTTTTTGGACTGAGAGCAGATTGTTTTTAGTATTTGTTTGCTAACAGTTGCTGTTTGGAGTCCCGGACCGGGATTTGGCTGACATGAAGATGATGCGGGATCCTCACGTGTTCCACTACCTCAACCAGGGCGGCGATGCCAAGGTGAGCTTCACCAACAACTGAACAACCGTGTTTCCTCATCTCAAGATGCAAAGGCTCTCGTCCCACCTCACACATCGGTTCAACGTCGGCTCAACACTAGCCCAACGTTGCCGACGTTGGTCTAGTGTTGAGCCGTAGTTGGTCTGATGGTATTCGTTGGGATCAGACCCTTTGGTCTCCAGATGACGATGTAACTTCACCCATTACTCAAAAAACACTACACATTGATCCAATGTTGGTTGAATGTTGGTCCGGCGTCGCAGACATCGACCCAACATTCAACCAGCATCGGGTCAACGTTTCAGGTGTAATTTCTTTGATTTTTTGACGGAAAATTCAAATTATTTCTCTGATTTTTTAATAAAATTTAGCATGTTTCGATTGCATTATCTGAAAAAATTAGTGTGATGTTTTAAACAAGTTTAGTTAAGTTGGCTCCATTTCTGTATCATAAGTATTTATGTTTATGATCGAGTACAATCTCTCTTAGTCAAGTCTGTGCTGCTCTCAAGTAAATGTCAACAGTGTACCTAATGTAAACATGGTTAACGTACAGTGGAGATTTCTATGACGGCCAGCGTGTGCCACTCATCCCTGTATTAATTCTGGATAACCGTTTGAGTTTAACCCTTCTCTTGCTATGCCCGGATATATACGGGTTAAGGATGTTTTAGGTCAATAAAAATATCACTTAATTTTGATAAAATAGTTTTTAGTAGATGCTTAGTTGATCCAATAATTTAATTTTAGACATATCTATTTTTCATAAATAATAATATTTTTCGTCATTTGAAGCTGGAAATTGCGTTAGCAATTCCAGCTACAAATGACGAAAAATACAATTGAATCAATTCAGCAGGACAAGGGTTAGTAGCGTTCTCACCAGACCGACAATAAGCGTTCTCTTTGACGGACAAAACTATTTAAACTAACAAAAATGTTCAGCCCCTTCGTGCGAAACTAGCACGTGTAACGGATTCCGCATTAGGCAAGCGTTATAGTAATCATATTCATAGCTACTAACATAGAAGTGCAGCCAGTTCTTCAAGGTTTACACCAATATAGATGATAGCGAAAGTAAAACGGAATGAGCTCGCACCGATAAAAACTGAACTGATAGATGCAAGTCACGCAGTCAGCGACAATTAACAGACCAATTTAAAGCTGACAAAAGCTCATTAATTGAACAATTTAACATTCTTTACGTCAATTTTAACAGTAATTGATAATTGTGATAGATAATTCCACACCGAAAATTACAGCTGTATTAAAAAAAACCTGGCAGGCGGCGCTACGATTAAAGACCATAATATAGTATAAGCGTACCATGCCTGTATACTGTACGCTTACTACCCAGCAAACACGACACGTTGAAACAATGATGTTTTAATGTTGGCCCAACGTCTGCGACGCTGGCCCAACATTAAAACATCATTGGTTCAACGTGTCGTGTTTGCTGGGTAGTAGATAATATACGCTATTAACCTTAGCCTACTAATCACGACTATAGTCAATAATCAGTAGTTTTAAATTCGTTTTATCATGTTTATCAGCCGGTCAAATCATTGATATTATGAGTTTTTAAACATCAAAATTTGCAAATGTTTGGTCTCAAATTTAACAAATATAAGCAATTTTCACAAACTTGAAGATGTGGGTCGCGGTAGCGAGACACAACTTCAAGTAGGTGAGAAATTAAATAAGAGAACTTAGCGGGTAAAGGGTTACCTCTTCACCTGCTCCGGAATTACAACATTATAGTCCCCTTGGATATGAAAGGGTGTATCCGCCACTTGGTGAAGTGGCAGATACACCCTTTCATATCCAAGGGGACGAATTATATTCTTTCAAGTGCAGTGGGCTGTGAATTGCTACAGAATAATTTTTTTATTGTGACATTTTATTATATAAACGGTAATATCAGATGATGCTATATAAGCGTCAATAGCGTCACTAGCAGGTAAGTGGTTAATGCATGTCATTATTGGTCAGTCCTGGCATAAAACTTGTTTACTTGATGATAAGGACATCAGTCAGTATTGTCTACACAAAGACATGATTGTCTTAGCATGGGATCACATGTCAAAGGGGTGTTGTATAGTTATCATAGTAAACAACAGAAGCTGAATGATGGGCCGACGTCGTATGCGATGTGCCAACATTAAACCAACATCGTGATTTATGTGATGTCAATGCTATAAGCTCATGGTTGTATTTATATTGAGCCATTACGTGTGTTATATGACCACATTGCGGCAGTCACAACACAGCTGTCGCATCAAACACCCAGAGTAACCCTTCCAGTGCGGGAAGCCTACTTTTAATAGCACAATCTGAAATGGTTAGATATTTCTAAACAAAGAAATCTCAAAACGAAGTGGAAAGAGCTGACCTGAAGAAATTCCTGGCCGGTCTTTATTGGTTGATGAAAGTGGCAGTACAAGGGTTGATCGTTTAACCCTTTGCTGACTAAGTTATCCAATTTAAATTTGCACCCACTTGAAGTTGTGTTTCGCTACCGCGACACACAACAAGCGCGTGGAAATGACTCATATTAGTTTGATTTGAGACTAAATATTTGCAAATCTTGACGTTTAAACACTCATTTCATCTCATTTAGTGTATGAAGGTGATTGATCGGCTGATAAAAGGGATTAACCCTTGTCCTGCTATGCCCGGATATATACGGGGTTAAGGATGTTTTAGATCAATAAAAATCTCAATTAATTTTGATAAAATAGTTTTTAATAGACGCTTTGTTGATCCAGTAATTTAATTTTAGACATGTCTATTTTTCATAAATAGTATAATTTTTCGTCATTTGAAGCTCGTAATTGCGTTAGCAATTCAAGCTTCAAATGACGAAAAATACAATTGAAGCAATTCAGCAGGACAAGGGTTAAAAATAATTATAGTAGTTTTTAGCGGTCAAACTGTTAATATTTTACACGAGCGATAACATCTCAAGCAGCCGTAGACATAGTACACTGTCCAGCGCTAATCCACAATCAGGGCTGATATTTTATTTTGGAATAGACCTGTGTGCAACACGAACGCATAGTCTACATTAAACCAATGTCGTTTTAAAGGGACTGGCCCAGGCTAAAATCATAAAAAAATTGGTGATTTTATTCTGGCTTCTTAATATGAGCATATAATGTAAGTACATAGACTAGAACTGCAAAAGTTTTTTAATTTTTCTGCTGCGCATTCACCAGCTAGACTAGATATAGAGACGAAATTCTCGTATTTTTAATTTTTGACATGGTTGTCAATAATTAGAAATCAGGAATTTCGTCTCTATATCTAGCGTAACTGGTGAATGCGCAGCACAAAAATTACAAAACGTTTGCAGTTCTAGTCTATGGACATGTTTACATCATATGGTCATATTAGGAAGCCAAAATAAAATCACCGATTTTTTGATGATTTTAGCCTGGGCCAGTCCCTTTAATGTTGTGCTAACATTACAAAAGTGTTGTATTCTCGTCTTCTGCTAGCTGTCCAGCGTTTGTCCGGAACGCGTGTGCATGGTACTTTTTATTAATAAACCCTTTCAGCTCGCGGACCGACTTAAGACATCAGGATCTATCTATATCTAAAATAGATCCACGCACTAAAAGAGTAACAATATTTATAACGGCCGTAGACCCATAACATAGGTATAACTGATTTCAAATAAAGTGGAAAGAGCTAACTAAGTCAGTTATTATGACTGCAAATTTAAAAACACCATTTGATCTCCATGGTTCATACAAACATATTTCAGTGTTGTAAAGTCTGAATATAGAAGAACGAATAATCAGTCACCGGTGGGATATATAAATTTGGTACACATAGGGTTGATTAACATTTACAACACTGTCCACTATACGCCTTGCACTATGCTGGATTGTAATAAACACTTACAATGTTAAGAAAACAATTTTCAAAAGTCAAAAATGCTTTTACGTTTGTGACAATGATGAATGTTGTGAGCTAAATACACAAATCCAAGTAATTTTCGGTGACCTCAAGAGACACAACTTCAAATCACTGAAAATATAATACTTCAGAAATTTAAGTGTTGGCATAGATGCGGTTTATAGTGTATTATTTTGATCTCTAGAACCAACAGGAAAAATCCAATTCATTGTCGTAAACATATTAATTTAATGAGGATTCACAAATAGCTACAAAACTAAAGTGAGTGTCTCCTCAGTGTAGGTGCAAGTGAAAAAAAAGTATGGTATGAAACATGTATACATCCATGCATATTAAATAATCATCGAATTCAATCCAATTCATGAAAAATATGCATGTATCATGTGTATGTACATTATTCATGTTACTGTATACTGTTGACATTTTCTTTGGAGCACACTTTAAGTACTGAACTGTGTAACTTATATTATTCTATGTTGTTGTGATAATGTCCCAGATAACAGGGTCACTTTTCCAACAAACACCATCTGTTGCCCAACGTTCAGTCAACCCTGGGCCAATGTGTTGTGTTAAATGGGAAATGCGGGGCGCATTTAATCTAGAATTACAATTGAGTATGTTCTAATCTACTAGTAGCAATTTGTCAACAAACTGATTGCAAGCTGTCGCAGATTATAACTAAGCATATTTTAAATTACTTACCTGCTAATGATATCATCAGCTATTTATATCAAAAAACGCTATGTTTTTTTTCTACCTCTCGAATTTAGCAACTTTTTTTGAACTGCTACTTTATTTCGCATATAAAGTAGTGAGCTCTTTATAAATATCATCTTTCAAGATGCATGACCATGATGACAAGCATGGTTCGTGATATGCATTTTCTCAAAACGAATATCATCTAGTCATGCTAATGTAGCCTTATTTGTTTAATGTATTTAAAATTGTAATACCACTAGTACACCATAACACCTGCATCAGGTCACAAGGGAGATTTATTTCCTGCAGAAATCAAACAGCAGTAACTGCTCACTTGAAAAGCATGCAGTTGCTGCTGTTCCTTTTTGCTCTGAAGTATTGAACCTTAGGTGACAGCAGCGACACTTAATATTAATATCCTCATACATCGCACCGTTTGGAGCCAAAGTATCAAATTTACTGGAGTGGCAAATAGGACACTTTGCCTCCTGGCGGACGATGTCACTTTCGCATTTCTCTTGAAGTCGCATTGCTCATCATGACATATCTCTACAGGTATATAATAACTCATCTATTACTACATCTACTTGATCTTTTCTAATCTAGTTGCACTTTTTTTCACGCCACTTTTCCAGGATGCCGACATATCACAGGTGATGCTGTCTGCATGTTGTCAGGGTGATCTCTCTTTTTGTAAATGTAGCGTTGCTATGCCTGTTTTCCTGGTAGCCATGTCCCCAGCCTTGTCCATCATAAAGCACTGGTCACCACCACGTCCACGTATGCATGCCACGTTAACGTTTGCAAACCACGTCACCAGCAAACTCAAGTTACATACATTTAACGTCAAGTGATAAATGACTGCCGAACAAGCATCAGACGTTGAACTAATGTTGTTTTAACGTTGTGCCACCGTCGCTACGTTGGACCAAAATTGAAACAACAGTAGTTGACTATTTCTGGTTCGCTTCGTGGTTGGTATTTAGGTGCATGTCACGTCACGGTCAGCCAACCCTTTTATTTCAAAGAATCAGTTAAATAATAACAAATGAGGCATTCAGTAATTTTCATTTAACAAGCTTCCCTTATTTACTGTGTTTTGATGTTTCAAAACTTTTCTACCACCGGGTAAGATTAACCCTTAGAGCACTGAGGCAAGAAATTTAAATTTTCAGCCACTTGAAGTTGTGTCTCGCTACCGCGATCCACAACTTCAAGTGACTAAAAATTAGTTTAATTTGTAAAATCCAGGCTGAAATGTATGTGATTATCACAGATTTGAGACATATTTAATTTTAAAAACCTGGTTATACGAGACAATTAAAACATGGTAAAACAATACTATAGTCAACTGTGGTCGACATCAGTGTGCTAAAGGTTAATAACTCATGGAATCGTATTCAGGGCCCGTATTCTCGTACAAGTTACGATATATCGTAGGCTTCTGATTAGTCGAGATGGCCATCTCGACCAATCAGAAGCCTACGATATATCGTAACTTGTACGAGAATACGGGCCCAGAAATCTGCACCATTATAACTAGTAGTGAAACGTTCTAAGCGGTATTTACTGGTAAATAGTCACCAGTAGAAAAGTCCACATATAAGTTCGTACCTAATTATCTCACCCAAAATCGGAATACAAGCAAATAGCTGTCATTACAATGCCTTATGATGTTACTTTAATATCCAATGGATCATTACCCATGTCACTTGTCAAATTATTTATGAAATTAAGCAGAGTTTTCATCGTACAAAGCGGCCCAATGTTTGTATTGCCAATTAAATATGACACCCGAGCAATCAATCAACGTTGTTACTTACAATCTGGTTCAAGATGTAAAAAAAAGTTCAGCCATTTGCTTAAATTAATAAACCAATATTTCATAAAAATATACATGTACAGTATATATATTGTCTGATTTTATGATTACCATTCACCATGTTCACACATCGTGTTGACAAAAATCAGCAAATTTTATTGCGTGTATGAAATTATTTTCACTGTCAGCTGTAAAAAATTTTGCTTTCTAATCATTTTGTTGTCCACTACTGTTGATAAATATCATGATCGTAATCGCAAGAGTTGTATCTTACCATATTGTTAAAAAGGGTCGTAACTTACACTTTTTAACGTGACAGATACGACCATTTAGTACAGTCAGGGGTATAAGCTACATAACAGGACTTGGCAACAGCTGCGTCAGCAGATACCGCTTAACATATGTAACCTCTATAAACTACAATGATGCTCATCTGTTAGTAAATATATGTATATCAATAGACACGACACCGATGTTGGTATAATGCTGGGCTGACGTCGCAGACGTTGGTCCAACATTACACCAACATTGGACCACCTTGTGTTTGCTGGGTATGTTGTCCTACAACTGTATACTAGACGTGTATACAACCACTTTAATCCCCATGTCTGTATCATCAAATAAATTGTGTCACTTGTGACCAAATAGTGCGAGTACACTTACAGTCCCATGTAATCGATATGCCAGGAACGCTTACCAATTGTTATATGTGTAAACATTTTTTAAATGCAAACAGCAGAAAAGACACGACCAAATGTTAATTGTTATTTCCAAATTTTAAAATGTTACGTTCTATATATCTGTAAAAATAGTATATGAATGGACTGATCGTTTAGCGATTGATATCAAGCTTTGAGCTAACATTACCTTACCGCTTTGGTTATTTCACAAGTAGTGAAAATAGCAGGATATTATTTGCCGTGTCAGTAACTGGTCACTCCACTCCCTAATATATAGATACAGCAAACACGGAACATTTGTTCAACGCCTTCCACGCTGGCCCAACCTTGACCTAACGCTGGTCTAGTGTCACCCCGCTTTGTTTAGTTTATAGTGCTATAAAGTCATTGATATTGTCCACTCTACCCTCGTGCCAACTCTTAACCTTCTACACCCTACAGGCTCTGAATGGACCTACTATGTTTACATAATACTGAGTTTATTTATTTATTATTGCATCTATATTGCGCCTTATCTCAATTGATTCTAAGGCGCAGAGTAACTTAGCAAGGCCTGTTATGATTCAAATTACAACTCAGTCTCCTGGGAGATATACAGCTGAGCTGCCATTGAGGCGCATCAAGCTATTTTCATTCCAAGCAAATTCGCCTTATGTGCCAAGTACTCACACATTGTGGAATTTCTGGGGTCTCGCCGGATGGGAACTGCGCCTACGTCTATTGAGGTTCTTTTATGTGGAACTCAAAGGCAGTCAGACGAGCCATCTGATTTACGTGGTTGTCTGAGCCCCACGAGTGTATACAGCACCTGGCAGTCCCAGGCGGTCACCCATCCAATTGTAAACCGGGCGTGACGTTGCTTAACTTCAGTGATAAAGCCAACACCGATGAGCGAACGCCGTATTCCGTATAAATAAATAAGTTATCATTTATAATAATTTAATTTATAATGTCTTATTGGGACATAAGGGTCACCAGGCGCACTTCCTTAGTGGCCACTTTTGATGCGCAGTGTGCGGGATTGTATATCTTCTTTGTTAGATTATTCTTTATTTTATTTCGTAGGAGCTAAAAAGCTGTATCTCTCACTGGAATTATTGCAAATATCACACTTTAGCGCCAAGAGCTGATGTATGTTACTGTATTCAAATTTGCATAATCAAGAGGCTTCATAGACTACTAGCTACAGTGTACCACTAGCTCAAAATTTGAAAACCCTGGATGTTTAAACACATTTCATTCCCAATAACAGTTATTGATGAGCTAATAAAACAAACTAAAAACCACCATAGTCGCGATTAGCACTCTCCGGGTTAAGTTGAATGAGATTACTTTCAATCTGATATAAATAATGTAGAAATGCCGCCATTATACACCACTAGCTCTAATATAAGGTGTGCATCGAAGTGTATAAAGCCCATTAGCATTTGACGTTGTGTATCAAGTTATAACCGCTCCTGGGTACGTCCCTTTGGTCTCCAGAGTGCCTTACATTATCCCAGTCATTTATTATTTATAGCTGCTGTGTTTAGATTATTTTACGTTGTGCTGTCTCACACCCTGTTTACGGTATCTCTACATCACTAACTACACCCTGCAAGCACGATCTACATTAACCCTATGCCTGGTTTAATGTTGGCCCAACGTCTACGACTTTGAGCCAACATTAAACCAGCGTCGGGTCAGCGTCTCGTGTTTGCCGGCTGCCATGTTTATATAGAGCATGCTGCACTCCATGTTTTACAATGTTAACAATGCGTGGTTGTGGTACTTACTCATATGATAATACTAAACAATTTGCTTGATATTTGCTTTGGTGTTGTTATAGTTTGACTTATACCATAATGCGATATGTATTGAAAAGAATATATGAAAATTAAATAGTTTTTTTTACAAAAAATAGTGTCCCGGTCAAATACTTTTTTTTTCTACATTTTATATTTCAGAGCAATTTTAAAGAGCCTATTTTTTCATTATAAAACCTTTCAATACCAGATATATGTTGTGAAGACATCATTCATGTTAAACATATAATTATTTCCCTTGGATTTCAAAGGGTGTATCTGCCACTTTGTACAGTATCAGATACACTCTTTTAATCCCAAGGGGGCAGTGTGCACATTATCACATTAGCACATTATCTGAGAAGATTACCATTTTATATCTTGGCTGGGTTATTTGTCTTTTATTTGACTATGTAACACTTACATTTAATTGGTAAATGTTTGATATATTTATATTCCCTTGGAATGAAAAGGACATACTTGCTACTTGATAAAGTGACAGTTATGTCCCTTCAAGCACAGGGAGTTGTAGTATAATGTAGTAGTAGTGATAATGATGAATTCTAATTGTATGCAAGCTTATGTAAAACTTAACATTAAGATACAATATTTTCAGAACTACTGCAACATGCCTAATAAAAATGGTAAATTTAGAAGAATAGTAACATAATTAATTAGCTATTTATGGTAGGTGATATTTCGAATGCAGTTTTACTTCCATGCCAGCAACCATTAACCCTTTAAGCCCTCACGATGCATTAAAGCATCATTTTACATCCCTGAAAACAGATTTAATTTTCCTACAACTAAGGGTTTCAGAATGAAATTTTCATGCAACTGGTTTACTAATACATGGCAATTTTCACCCACTTCACATCATCTTCATCCACTACAAGTCGAGAATTGCGGCAGCAATTCGCGGCTTGTAGTGGATGAGATGACAATGGTAAATTCAGGTTCGCAAGGGTTAAACATGTTTAATAATGTTTTTCTACCGTTTTGCAACAATGGGTGAATGACTATTGTTTGCTGGGCATAATATACTGGATCCATTTGTGAGAGCTTAACAATTTGGCAATAACTTCAAATGAATGAGAAATGTGATTTAGAATATCAAGAGTTTCGAGACATATCAATCTGCGCAAAGTTCACATAATTAGTTTGATTTAATGTCTCTGAGGAATGTCTACAGTATATGAAAAGCTGCATGTTCGAAAATCACAACATATTGATATAATCTAGATATTTCTAAATGATAACATACAAATCGAAATGGTCTATATAATATTGCTCATACTTATCCTAATTTGACACAAATAAGAGCACCTTTCTCTCTTTTTTTTTATCTCTCTCAAAGTCGTCACATAGCTGTATGCACTTTGAAGAGTATACTCATGATAAGGATCTTCATTCTCATACAATGACTGACAACAGGGGATTTAATTTTAGATCTAGAGCAGAGAGATCAGGCTTTGAAATGCGATGTTTGTTTTTCAGGTTGTGGAGATATGTAGTCATCTCGGGATTAAAGGGTCTTTGTGATTCTTTAATTTGTTTTTTGACTCTTGAATCTATTAATAAAATACATGCTCTGTATGATGCTCCATTACCATGCCTAATGTTAACCCTTGCTCTGCTGAAACTATATATCTTTAACTCTTTCAGTACGGGGACTGACTATAGACATCACAATCCCACGTCTATACAGTCTACAGTCGATCCCCACACTGAAAGAGTAAAATATTTATAATGGCCGTAGACTATCAAAGTGAAAAAACCCTTTGGTCTCTTGGTTTAGTTAAAAATATTTCAGAGATTTAACGCTTCAACCGCCAAATTATTCCACTGGAATTTTCACCTACATAAAATTTAAGTGAGTGAAAATTATGTCACGTTTTATCATGTTTAAAAGCTGATATGCAATATGCTAATAAAAAAGCTAAAAATACAAATACAATGAGTACCGGCGGTTTAAGGGTTATGCTTCAAATCAAATTAAATACCACTAAAATTGACAACATATTCTGTGACAGATGTTCAGTGAATCAAATATATCAATTTTTTTCAGATTTTCATTTTTTTAAAATTGTCATATTTTTCGCCATTTGAAGCTGGAAATTAGCAATTCCAGCTCCAGCTGATTGAAAAATAGAAGTAAAAAAATTTACGCGCACAGGGGTTTACTAGAAGACATTACTTATATTCATTGTATCCATTGATATTTGTCTTGAGATCTGAGGATCATGTCACAATTCATGCCTGATTAACTATACCAGTCCAGCTGGAAGCAGTAGAAGTGCATTCTGGTTAATGTGCACAGCATTTGACAGTGTATTTGCTGGCAACAACGCATGTGATTTTGATGCTATATTTACCCTTACGGACTGCGGGGTGATGCTAATATTTCATCCAATATCATGTTTATTTGTATTGAAAACATAAAAGTATTATTGTTCATATTTGAAATTTTGCTATTCACATATTATTGAAAATTGAATTTTAAGTTTTCAAAATTCATCAAAATCTTTATCCAGGATTATTTTTCCATCTACTCCCACCCATGCAGTCCAACAAGCGTTTCATGTGTGGCATGGTTGAAGGCGAAGCTTTCCACTATTTTTTCAAAGATTGAAGTGTCCGCTGAGATTAAAGCCTAAACCCTTTCAACCCTCACAATACCTCAAATCATAAGGTTTCATTTCTGAAAAGATTTAATCTACTACACATAAGTGTTTTAGAATTAAAAAATGTCATTATTGCAAAATTGGGCCGCTATTGAAGATTCCCATTATTGCGAATTTGGGCAAAGGGTTAAACAGTTTTAGCATATTTTTCAAATTTATTTCTCGTCACCCACTTCAAGTCATCTTCATCCACTACACCGAAAATTGAGAGAGTAATTAGCGCCTTGTAATGGATGAAAATATCAATGATAAATTCAGGCTTAAAAGGGTTAAGAGACATCTGCCACTTAAGTGACTGCTATCATGTTTTATTCTCAAAGAAGCACTCATAGTCTTTGTGTGAATGTGGAGAAGTTATCGTCTGTAGCACACCCACGATATGCACCCTATAAGTGCCCTGGCTGTATAGCACCCCCAATAATGGCATGTATGTGAACAGATTGAGGGTCGGCGCTCCACGTGGATCATGGATGAACAGACGCACGCCGTTACCTACACGGTACTCCACCGTAAAATGTTCACTAGCCTTTATTAATACAGCTCACTGTGGTATTTACTAAGTCTAATATCAACTAGTATAGTTTTCATTTTATAGTCACCTTTGCCGGTTGAATACGTTGGGTTTACAATATTAGCAGTGAAAGCGCTAAGTTATAGATGCTAAATTTTGGCCAACTACAAGTGCGTATGAATTACCCATATTTGTTTCATATTGGACCAACCATTATTTTATTCCTAATAACAGGGATTTAACCTGATAATAAAATGGATGAGAAGTGATTAAGATTTGAGTTGTGATTCGCGGTGAAATTAAAAAAAAAACATCTTTGAATGTTGTCCACATGGCATGGTAAAATAGAGGATTTAGTTTGAACTGATCTCTATTTTGCCATATCAAAAATAATATCCTTAGAGAGTTACAAGTCTGTACCCAACGTGTTTTGCGAGCAGGTGTGAACCCTAACATGTTACAAATATTTATTCTAGTTATACTTTGTTGGCATGTTTAACGTGTAGAAATAAGACTTGTGTTTTATATTAGCTGTTATCTATCTACATGTAATACCACAAATAGGTGATTTCTGCTAACGCCAATTGATGTAATGAAATTTGTAAAAATAACTTGAGCACAATGTTATTAGAATGACTAACTGTGTACAGAAAAAGGTAGAAATTTGTTTAATACTTCTGACACTGTAACCTTCACATTTTAGTGGTAGGCTGGTTCATCTTTAACGACTTAGAGGGAGAAATTCTGAAAAAATACTTCAGAATTTAAAAAAATAGCAGTACCTAACTATCGTGTAATATCCTAATTGTTTACTCCAGTCTTGCGGATATCACTTTCTTAAACATTCTAACAATACTATTTTTTTCTGCACAACTGTTGTTGAAGTATGTCAGATACATACACTTTCATTTAGGCATCATTGTCAACAACCACACTTTTGTTACTCTTAATTTATTTAACATTTTCAGAAATTAAAAAAAATGAAACTGTTTTTTGCCATTATGAGAGTGTTTAATTATTAATAATATTTTTTTGTTCTAAGAAATAATTTCATTGACCATTTCATGTTAATACGTGAAGAACTTAGGGAGGGAGGGTGTGGCTGGCATTTTTTTCAATATTGTCCTAGCTTATTTTGCATTATCCTATGTATATTACAGTAACATAATGGAAATCAGTCATTTCCTCTTTGACTACAATTAATAATATCAATCAATTTTCTTAAATCAGTTTAACCCTTACAGTGCAGGGATTCACTTTAGTCGATCCCCGCACTGTAATAGTAGAAATATTTCTAATGGCTGTAAACCCCTAATAGGTATTCAAATGAATCGGAAAGAGCTAACTAAGACATTTATGATGATTTTAAATTGAATAAAATTTTTTGGTTGCGATGTTTTTTTACAAATTATTTCAGCGTTTTAAGGGTTAAGAAAAAATTTGACAGCCAAGACATTAGTATGGTCTTTAGGAACATGCTTAGTTGTCTGTTTAACCCTCGAGCTACTATAGATCAATGTATATTGCCCCCTTGGAACTGGAAGGGTGTATCAGTCACTTTGTAAAGCATTAGCAATTATAACTTACAATGTAAACGCCGTGAAGGGTTACATTTAGGTTAAGCCTGGTCTGTAGCTCTCAGAAAAATTTAAAAATTCATCTCAAATACGCATCATTTTCAGCATTTACATGTAAATATGAGTGAATTAAAATTGTTGATGCCTAAGCGTCATATCTAAAACAGTTCTGCATGTTTACTTATGATTTTTGTTGTTGTTATTCCGCTGTTTTATTAGATACTGTGGAATGACTTCAGTGACATAGATTATCACCCCTGTATACGTTTGACTATACTAACATCCTAACCTGAGATTGTTTTTGCATGACTTTATGTGCAGAAAGTGAGTTTTTTTATATGTCCCAGTAAACACGATACACTGGCACAATGTTGATTCAATGTTGGGCCAGCGTCGCAGACAATGGTCTAACATTGAACTAGCATTGGGTCAGTGTATCGTGCTCACTGGGGATGGTCTTGACATACATGTATTTAGTATGGAGAATGATAAACTAGACAAGCTGTGCTCTGTACAACATCATCTTAATAGCTTCTGTACTTTCAACATAGAATTAACATACTGTACTAGTAGTGTACTGTACTATTTAATATCTGAGAATTGAAGAATTAAAATATTTATTTGGGTCGAAATATCATCTTTATATTTTTCAGTCTGCACTCTAGCTTCAAACCAGTTTAGATTGAATGTGCACCTGACTTGATAACTTCATTTTCACACACCAGGTGCCAGAAACAGCCTATTTATGAGTGTTTTGTGAATAGGAATGTGACCTTATTTAATCACAGCATTTCTGGAGATAATAATTATTTTCACTATCCTGTGAAGTGTGCAGAAAAACAAATTAATGTGCAATTTTGTTATTTAAATAACTGCAAATAGAAGGATGATATTGCTAATTCGTAATAAATTGTAAATAATTGAATATGAAATGTGTTTTGTAATAAGTCTTGACCATATCCAGCTGATTCTATTTCTTAGATTCATATGCTGTGAACTAAGAAAAATTCAATCTGTACGTTAATACACACCCTGAATATTATCACAGACGAAATGGCCCTTGCCACCTTTCAGTTCTAATGTTCCACATGACATATTTTAAAGCAAAATGATTTTTTTAGAAAATTATACAAACCATCCATAAAGATGTTAAGATATTTAAATTAGTGTTTTACACATCTATATTTTATAGAATAAGGTCATTTTCATAAACTTTGAGGTGGAAATTTCGTCCACATGTCTAGGTGATTAAAAGTTGCATTTGAAAATAAAAAGATATACATAGGTGGACAAGTTTAATAATTTAATACCAAGTTCAAGTTTGTTAAATTGTAAGCCGCGCATAACATCTGTGTGATGATACAAGCCTTCTGTCAGTTTTTACTATTTTAGTTTCTTGTAGAATTTTGATATTTCTTGCTTTAATTATGTGTATTTACTATATAAAATGCTTTGTTTTTATTTATTGGATTGTGAGATTCAATTATTCACCAGACTTACATCTTGTTGCTACAACTGATAAATATATTTTACTTTGCAGAATTATGTATTTTTACAGAATCTTGTATTGTTTATATTTTTACTAAATATAATTTATTTTTTCACACAATTGAAAATAACATTTGAATGGTATGTATTTTAATTTGTTTTGAATGATGAATCATAAGAAATTGATTCCTTTAGTACATGATATGATATGTTTTTTAAAGTTGCATGTATTAGAATTCAGTAGATTTAAGTTAAGATGCATGATTTCTGCCTGCCATCCTTAATCAGTCTTCATGCTAAACTCCCATTCAAGAAATTATTCATATATGTAATTACATAATATACTGTAATATAAGTACATAGCATGATTCATTCTGTTATGTGTATATGATAATATTTATTAGATAATTCTTAGAAAATCAGACTGAAACTAACAATTACTTTTTATTAATAATGATTTATTGTATTGTTTTTAAGGTGGCATCAATTAATGACAAAGCAGATTACCGTTCAGTGTGTAATGCCATGAAGGCTGTCGGCTTTTCTAAAGATGATGTCGACACAACATGGAAGGTCTTAGGAGCTATTCTTCACCTGGTTTGTATTTACTATCTATTCTGCACCTGGTTTGTGTACTATGTTTACATTTAGCTTCAATATTTTGTGTTTGGTAAACATGTAAAAGCTGAAGTCTTTTTATTTGACACAAAATTGTTTTGGTACATCCGAGGAAATGGAACCATGTAGGTGCAGTTGAAAACCGAATGACCTGGACCCATTTGCATGACTAAGTTAACAGCATAATGTCCCTGAAATTTCCTCAATAAGCAAGATGTCTTAACGAGTACAAATTACTCAAAATATACTGAATTTGAAACAAAACATGGCCTACCTGCCAAACTAGAAAATAAAATATTTATTTCACATTCATTTTTTATTGTTTGAAGGCCAAACATAAAGGTAATACACAGCTTTACACGTGATTGGTCCTTTAAGAGTTAACCCTTTCAGTCAGGGCTCGAAATTTGCCCCGTCCTATCGTCCGAGACGACCAACAATTTGAGAAGGAAGAGTTCAGTTTCAATGAGCTTGTCCTGCTGGACGAGTGCACCCTGCTTGAGAATTATATTTTTGGGAAGGACTAGTCGCTTTTCAGCTAGTTGTCTGACTGGACAAGTGAAAATTTAGTCCAATTTTGAGCTTGTCAGTGCGGGGTCCGTCTTTATACATCAGAATCTCACGTCAGATTCTGAGGTATAAAGACGTTCCCCGCACTGACAGAATTTAAACATTTATAATGACCATAGACCCATAATATAGACTTATAGAAGCGGAAAGAGCTAACTAAGACATTTATGATAATTTTAAATTGAAAAAACCCTTTAATCGCCATGGTTTATTAAAAAATAATTCAGGACTGTAAGGGTTATTCACTGAATAACCAGTCACAGCTTAAGTAACACTAACAACTCAATATTTCACTTCCCAGTACAGGTATTTCCATTATATTTATACAGGGTAATGTTAACTTCACTGAGGAGAATGATGAGGCTCGGGTCCAAGACTCAGGTATCCTTAGAAATATCAGTAAGTTACTGCAGATTGATAGTGAGTCACTAGAGAAGGCACTGTGTAGCCGTGTGGTCGCCGCTAAAGGAGAGGTCATGGAGAAAGTACACACTGTAGAAATGGCTATATTCGGCAGAGATGCTTTCGCAAAGGTAACTGAGATAAATTTAATAAATATCAATACATGTCTTCTTACGTAATATCAGTTTTAGCTCTCTTAATTGCAATTTATACCCATTTACCAATTTCGTCATAATTTCTGTCATTTTTGGATGATGCTCCTCTGCATTTGGTGTTTTATTTGTGAAGATGATTAGGTTTATTCATTTTTTTTTCAATTTTATTTTACAACTATAAACCACCCACAATTGTTATATATATGAAAAAAGTGTAGAAAATATTTCTCAATGGCAGAAAGTATTTCCTAAAATTGGTATGAAAGTTGTCTGAACTAAAATGCCAAAGGACAATTGTTCTTTGCAGGCGATTTATGAGAGGATGTTTTCCTGGATTGTTTATTCTTTTCTTTTTCAATTTTATTTTACAACTATAAACCCCCCACAATTGTTATATATATGAAAAAAGTGTAGAAAATATTTCTCAATAGCAGAAAGTATTTCCTAAAATTGGTATGAAAGTTGTCTGAACTAAAATGCCAAAGAACAATTGTTCTTTGCAGGCGATTTATGAGAGGATGTTTTCCTGGATTGTTTCTGTTATAAACAATGCTATTGAGATGAAAAGAGAAAGTCGTTCATTCGCAAGTCGCAGCACAGTTATTGGCGTCCTCGATATTTATGGTTTTGAAATATTCGATGATAACAGGTGAACCTATGTTTTAAATCATATGAATTATATTAAGCTAATGTAACCATATACAATGTAATGTAGTGAGTAAAGCAATGTAAAACAGTTAAATCCTAGCTGACAAAGGATGCTGATCCAATACTGTCGTAACTTTGTTACTGCATCAAAGATGGTAGGTTGGCATTGATACTATGTTAGTATTTTATAATCACATTTTAAGCCAAATATATTGGAATATGATAAATTTTAAATTTTTTGTGATATTGATTTACATAATTTTCATGTCTTCCCATGTCTTGTATTAGACTACAAGTCTACTACATTGTTACTCAGCATTGAAACAAATATTATTATTTGTTTAGTTAAATGATTTAGTTTGCATTGATAATATGTTAGTATCTTATGATCATATTTGAAGCCAAATGTATTGGAATATGCTAAATTATTCATTTTTAGTGATATTAATTCACATAATTATCATGTCTTTCCCTGACATGTTTATGACTACATTGCTACTGAGCATTGAAACAAATATTATTATTTGCTTAGTTTCGAGCAGTTTTGCATCAATTATTGCAATGAGAAGCTTCAGCAGCTGTTTATTGAGCTGGTGTTAAAGCAGGAACAAGAAGAATATAAGAGAGAAGGGATCCAGTGGGAGCATGTAAGTACTGGTACTAATATATCGTCCCCTTGGTGTTAAAAGTGTGTTAACTCCAAGGGGACGATGTATACTGATAATATACTTAGGCAGGCCTTCAGATTTGGCGTGAGTGATTGCTCACGCACACCATAACTCACGCAAGTGTGAGGTCAGGTGAGCGAAATACAGCTCACCTTAATCTTGTCAGATTTTTTAATAATTGCAAATTTATAGGTTTTATTCAATTTTCATCAACCAGTTAGCCATTGCATTTAATTATGGTGAGTGATCACTCGCCTCACCACTTTGAGGTGAGCTTTATTTCACCCGCCAACAATTTTCAAATCTGAAGGCCTGCTTAGGCTATGTCAGATGGGTTTTTTCCCAATCTTATTTCAACCAACTTCATTTCAGTCATTTCAAATTGAGCAAAACTTTTTATTCTCCATGGATATAGAAAAATATTTCGGCCGTGTGAGGATTAAAATCCTGAAAGCTTTCTTTATACGGAGTGGTTATTCGTTCGGGAAAGTTATAATGGGAGTCAAGAAGAGCCCGTCATTTCGTAAACGAGGCTGGCCATATTACATATGAAGAATCATGTACGATTAGCCACTGCCTCCCTTATATACCCCCAGTAAGTGTTTTTCATTAAAATCACCACAATATCATTGCTACATACTGTAATGGATGGAGAGATATTTTATGAATTGAGCCAGCAATATTAAAAAAAAATTGATTTGCAATTACATGTGAAAATACCCCAATCATGGTACTGATCCAGAGGTGAGCACAGGGGGCGCACTCACTCTTTTTTGCACCAAATTCTTTTAAGTCTCCGAAATTGGCTATGAATATGCCCAGGTCCCCTCCTTTTTCAAATCCTGGATCCGATACTGTGGGTGGGTGTCTAGGGCTAGAGTTAGGCTAAAGTTTCCTTTATTGACATGGTGATATTTGTTGTAGGTGGATTACTTTAATAACCAGGTGATTTGCAGTTTGGTAGAGGCACAACATGTAGGCATCCTGGCCATCCTGGATGAAGCATGTCTCAATGTGGGAAAAGTAACAGATAAGGTATGCCAATAATGTATACATTATATGCATATCGTTAAGCTATTTGAATACTGTAGATCTTATTGCTTATTATTTGTATATTATTCCACATGACATCCAGTTTTTTTTAATGAGACATGTGACATTTTACATTCCAATATAAGAACTTATTTACCAGCTGGACAGTTCAGATTTTGCACCCTTTTTCCAGCGTACCAAATCAATTAGAAAACGTCTTCCATTTTACTACTACAATTTATGGAAGACTAAAACCTTGTATTCTTTTAAGTTTATTATTCCTGACTTTCTTACAATGTGGTTATTCTTTTATTGTGTCTTCATGCATATTCTGACCTGTTTTATTGCACATATTTCTGCCCTTAAAGTGAAGCTGGCCCCTTAGGGGCACGATTCGATCTATGGTCTTGGGAACTAGCCCTTCCGGCCAGATGCCCCTCGCTGAATTTCTTTAATGTTGCCAAGTATATAAGCAAACGGAAGCTACAATTACAATCAGTGTAATACTATGTCGTAATCCCCCGTGAATAAATGTGTTTAAACAAAATGCAATCAGTGATCAATTTGTTTTCAGATGTTTTTACAAGCGATGAGTAAAAAGCTGGAGAATCACAAGCATTTCACGAGCAGACAGGTGAGTTCATGTAGTCGTCTACTGCAACCCTTATGTGTTATTAGCCCTTTAGCCACCGATCCCAAATATATTCAGTTTTTCATTTTTTTATCAGCACATGGGGTACCACCTTTCAAACATGATAAATAAAAAATGTGTTATCAATCAGCAATAATTGAAAATGGTAAACCTCCATTTTGTCAAGTCCGAAAATTTTTCACTCACTTTAAGTTGTGGATCACGGCAGCGAGACACAACTTGAAGTAGATGAAAATTATAATTGAATAATCTGTTGGTTAAAAGGTTAAAGTCAATAAATATCAAACTGATTGCTAGCTGAGACGGGTTATCATAAAGGTCATAAATAGCTTATTTATCTCGTGCTTATCTTGTGCTTATGTACAGTATGTTAACTCTTTCAAGCCTGAATTTACAATTGTCATCAAGTGGGTGGTAACTGATAAAATACATCGTTATTATTAAAAAAATTCTACGAAATGTTCTTTTAAAGGTGTGGGTAATCAAAATATTCTTGAAAGACGAAAAGTGATGCTTTGATGCATGGTGAGGGTTTAACCCTTTCCGCGCAGTGGCCGTCTTTATACATCTGACATATAAAGACGATCCCCGCACTTAAAGAATAAACCATAACATAGGTATTAAAATGAGTCAGAAAGAGCTAACTAAAACATTTTGATGATTTTGAAATGAAAAAAACCCTTTAGTCTCCATGGTTTAAACAAAAAAAATTTGGCGATGTAAGGGTTAAAGTGCTTATCACGTTTAGAGCTGTTTCTAGTGTTCCAGAAAAAATTGTAGAAGAAATGATTGGAAATTTAGGTAATGTAGCTCTCAAAGAGGTAACTCTTATAGCGCAGT
Source organism: Flabesymbios commensalis (assembly GCA_964017125.1). Classification (NCBI taxonomy): domain Eukaryota; kingdom Metazoa; phylum Annelida; class Polychaeta; order Terebellida; family Flabelligeridae; genus Flabesymbios; species Flabesymbios commensalis. The sequence goes on from OZ024910.1 coordinate 25,347,636, forward strand.
GATCGACTTTTGACGTCAGAATCTGATGTCTGTAGACTAAGAGTATGTAAGAGCTGTAAGAGTATAAATATTTATAATGGCCGTAGACCAATACCATAGGTATTCAAATAAAGCTGAAAGAGCTAACTAAGACATTGATGATGATTTCAAATTATTGAAAATAACCCTTCGTTTTCTTCATGTTTTATACAAAAGTATTTCAGCGCTTTGGGGATCAATTACCATTTCAATTATTGTTATTCTTTAGAGATTATTTTGTGACATTAAATTCTGATACTATAATATACCCACTGAACTGGCTCATTTCGATATATTTTAATCACAAGACTACTATTTAGTTTATTATAATTAACATATTTTTATAAATATTTTTTACAATTTCACTCCAGCTAACCCCAACAGAGAAAAGCTTGGCATATGACAAAGATTTTCGAGTGAATCATTACGCTGGGAACGTGACATACAAAGTGACAGGATTCATTGACAAGAACAAAGACATGTTATTTCAGGACTTCAAGCGTCTCCTATATAGCAGGTATTTGACAGGTGTTTGCTCAATTCTGTCTTGTGTAGTATTTTATAGACATTCTTGCCGGAGTACTATTATTTTTGTATGTTTACCTGAGGTTTAATATGCAGTGTTTCGCTGTGTATAATACAACTTTTTTTCTTGTGCCTGTTTTTCGCCTGGTGTGTATGAGTATGATGCATACAATCTATAGATTTTGCCTGGATTTGTCATTCAAAATGTTAAGAATTTTAAGAAATATACAGTCTCCCATCTTCTGAGTCAGCTGCAGTCCCATAATTTCTAATCTTGGCATGTGCGTACTATACACAGGTGCATACTATACTCCGGGAAACACAGTTGTCATTTTTAATCCATTTTTTAGTAGATTAAATCACGTTATTTGGTAATAAAATGTTTGTTTCAACGTCAACAGTTCCATCTTTTTATTTATTTTAAATTAAACACAAATATGAGGACTTTTCACCGACTTGAAGTTGTTGGTGAAAATTTTAATGAGATAATTTTAATGAGATAATAGGAAAATGTTTATTAGCAACTTGATCCAGATGGTCTGACTCTCTCTTCTGTGACCTTAGCAGATTAAAATATTAGAAAGACGAAGTTAAGGAATTATTAAGAACTATGAGTTCATTGTGTATCCATTAATTGTTGAATTTTTGATGTATTTTCGTTTCTCTGTCCCCAGCCAAAGCCGTCTGTTGAAGTCATTGTGGAAGGACGGAGCTCAGAGTGTGACGGCAGTAACCAAACGACCTATGACGGCTGGAACTAATTTCAAGAATTCTATCATCGCCTTGGTGGAAAATCTAGCCACTAAGGTAAACCCCAGTAAACACAAATTATTTGTATAACATTTATACAACGTTGGACCCGAAGTTAGGCCGACGTTGTTATACAAATGTTTTGTGTTCACTGGAATGGCATCTTTTCATTGAATTTTTAACTGCTGAAGTAATAATTTAATATTTTTACCATCTAAAACTGTGTTTAGCTATTGCAACTGACAACTTCAGGTGTATGAAGGCCACTTATACCTATTTGTTAAATTTTAATAAAGTTGTTCCTTAATTTTTTTCGACTGTGTGGTTTATAACTTACTGAGGTGGCAATTCCTTTATCAACTTGTATATTGTATTATATGTAATACAAACTAGATAGATATCAGCTATTGAAAAACTACACCCACCTAATCCACACAGCCCGGATTTTCCACCTTTTTTAATACCACAGTCCCGCTCACATGCCTTTACTGTGTGACAGTCTTACCGTTGATGTTCTGGGATTTTCATGCTGTTCTTCCACACAAAACTGCGGTGCCACAACTGCAATATTATCAGCTGACGTACTTTCAGTTTATGACAGCAGACAAAGCCGCAGCTGTTTAACTCAGACTACAGTGGAGCAGAATGGTATCCACCAATGTGGATTTCAGTTTGTTCAGTTTACAAACCACCACCCACCTCTGAAATAGTTTATTGACAACATACCGCCCCTCTGGAATTATACATGTGCTGTATACCATCGTCCACAAAAAAAATATCTGTCCATGGGGTGGCGGATTTTTTCTGGAACAACCATTAATGATGATTCATTTTCAGGAGCCTTACTATGTGAGATGTATCAAGCCGAATGAGGAGAAATCACCGCTGCTGTTTAACTACGAGCGTACCGAGCATCAGGTGTCCTATCTGGGACTACTGGAAAATGTACGAGTCAGAAGGGCCGGATTTGCTTATCGCATGCACTACCCAAGATTCTTGCAAAGGTAAAAAGAGGGTCAATGGTCTTGATTTATCCCTTTTTTCTATTTAGATTTACAGTTATTTTTTTAATTTGCAATAAGTTATTTTCACTGTAATTTAAATCAATCAAATCATTGTGTGGGTGACCAACTTGTGTGCACAATATCAAAGTGGCTTAAATTATAATCATTGGGTAAAAACAATTGAAATCAACCCGTATTATTATAGTCATCTTGTGATGAATACTTTAACAGCTGAACTGTTACTTTTAAGCGAAACTGACTATTCTACCTCTCCATAATTGATGGTGGTACAGCCCATCACATGACAGATTCAGCTAATTGTTATTTAAATAGGGATAGAATGTCTTTCTCTCTTTTTTCTCTGTTAATTTTGAATTCGCTAACACATTCCCTGTGTTCTAATCAATAAAAGCACATAAACAAACTAGAAGACATGTCATAAATAAAAGCCAGCCTTGTATTTTTTACCTGGTCCTCTTTCTAGAAATGCTTTCTTTCACAAATGATTGTTATTTTTTGAGACACTATCTAAGATTTGTCTTATTACTTTTAGATACAAGATGGTGTGCAGGGAGACATGGCCAATATATCGCAGGAGTGAAAAAGATGGGGTCCGTGCCATCGTTAATGATAAACGTTTCCAAGATGATGTACTTTATGGGAAAACCAAACTGTTCATCCGCTCACCACAGACCATCTTTTCACTGGAACAGGCACGCACAGAGAAACTGCCAAGCATATGTACCTTTCTGCAAAAGGTAAGGAAAAAAATGATAATATTTATCACCTGACGTGGCCCAATATATTGCAAAGTGTTTGTCTCAACCTTTGTGCCTTAGAGGTCTTGAGTTATTCAATTAAAAAATTTGCACCTGACCACCATGATTCACAACTTCCTGAGTAACCGAAAATTACTTTGATTTTTCAAACTGGTTTATCAGTTTTACAGATTTAAATCATGTCAACCCTTACAGCGCTGGGGTCTGAAGAAGTCAGATTATGACGACAAAAATTGATCCCCGCACTGTAAGAGTAAAATTTTCTCTAATGGCCTTAGATCCCTAGCATAGGTATTCAAATAAATCGTAAAGAGCTAACTAAGACATTTGTGATGATTTCAAGGTAAGAAAAATCCTTCGGTTGCGATGTTTTTTAAAAATTAATTTAGCGTTTTAAGGGTTAAGAGCTATCTCATTAAAAACTATAGTACTGGCTTAAGCCTTTGTCTGCTAATCACAACTATAGTTGTTTTTATACCGTTTTATTAGCTGATCTAATCATTGATATTGGGATTGAAATGAGTTTTTAAATATCTAGATTTCCAAATGTTTGGTCTCAGTGGGTGAAAATTTAAATTCTTTAATTTAACAAGATAAGGGTTAAAATTTAAATATTAGACATAATACTTGATCCTAAAAAAATATAATGTCTTCTCAGTATTGGAGAGGAGCTCTGGCACGAAGATGGTACAAGAGAACAAAAGCCGTGTATCGCATTATGGAATGTTACCGCAAGTATAAACTGAGGAAATATGTGTGGAACCTCGTGAACATCTTCAGGTGACTAATATAATCATCTGCACGACAAGACAAATAAAGAGAAAGATAATAACCCTTTAAACCCCTCATGATGCATTAAAGCATCATTTTGCATCTCTGAAGAAGGGCCGGGGATTTGGAGGGAACATTTTCATTGAGCTGTTTTAATAATAAAAATATCTTTTTTCGTTTCTCAAGTCATCTTCATCCACTACAAGCTCAGAATTGCTACAGCAATAATTATCTGAAGACACATTTAATTCTTTGGAGATGTCAATTCAAACTATATAGGTCTAAATTATTATATTTATTTACTTCACTCCGTTTTTTTCACTTCCGGACATATTTTCAAAAAGCTTTTCAAACAGATTTAAAATGCTCACAGTACAAACTCGACACACAAGTTTAAAACAACACTTATGGAACAGATTCAAAATGGCAGTTGTATCTTTGTCATCTCTTTTGTAGAAATGATGGTAATGCTGCTCTAATGCTAATGCTCAATGGATGTTTCGTTTTTATCCCTCGCCCATATGGGAAGGGGGATTTTAGTCGCGCCAGGATTCTGTCCGGCGTCACGTAAAAACTCAAAAAATTTGTTTGGTCAATTTTTTTTCAAATTTTAACATCACATTCCTAGCAACATGGCGATGTGCAAGTGCTTTTTTAAAAATGCTACCAAATTTTAAAATGGCCGCCAGTGGTCAACTCCAAATTTTTTTGTGGGCGCAAAAAACTACCAAAACAAGTCGGAAATTATTCAGATCACATTCCCCAAGATATCGAGATGTGCAAGTGATTTTTTTAAGGTTTTAAATTCAAAATGGCCGTCATGGATAAACCTAAAATTTTTTTGTGAGCGCAAAAACTGAAAAATTGAAATCAGTAATAATTCACATTGTACAATCACATTACCCACCATCTGGAAATGTGCATGTGATTTTAATGAAATTTAAAATGGCCACCACAAATCGACTTTTTAGATATTTGTGACCGCATAAAGTCTAACCTTATTTATGGCGGGGGATGATATAGGACTTCAGTTGTTAATGTGAAAACACATCTCCAGTTTTCTCATTTATGTTTCAACAGAAATGTACGACAAAGCCGTGACTTTGGTAAGTCGATCCAGTGGCCTAAACCACCCCAGGTGTTAGCGGCTCACATAGTTACTCTACAGAAAGTACACAACAGGTTGGTCTCATTTCTAGTAATTCTGTATTTTTGTTATGAGCTGAACCCTTGTGATGCTGGAACTGTATATATACAGTTTCAAGCATATCTTAGATCAATAGAAATATCACTAAATTTGATCAAATATTTGTTGGTAGATACCCAGTTAATCCAATAATTCAATATTGGAAATGTATATTTTTTTCGTAAATATAAATATTTTTCATCATTTGAAGCTGGAAATTGCGTTAGCAATTCCAGCTTCAAATGAATGAAAAATAGAGGCATGCAATTCAGCAGCACGATGGTTAAATATATTTGTGTCCCGAGTGCTGTCACACATTTAAAACACATTTCTTTCAGATGGCGTGCCTTCAAGATCTTGGAGCCTATCCCTGAGGCTGAACGACCATCTCTACAGATTAAGGTTTACGCAGCCGAGGCTCTGAAAGGCCGCAGACAAGACTGGGGTTCCAAAAGATTATGGGAGGGAAACTATCTTGTCAATGTAAGTACAAGAATTGTCAAGCAATTCCACTTAGTTATATTGGTTATATTTTTATGAGAAATATGAAATGTAAAACTGTAAGTGTAGGACCTTGTACCTGCATCTTTAAAAGTGGTCAACCCTTCTAATGTCTCATAGCATCGAAGCTGATTGTTTTTGTACATTTTCAATGGAAAATTAATTAACGGCTCTTGCAGGGGAAAGATGTATTAATTAGCAAAACATTACAATTTTAATATTCCCAGTTGTAAGAAATATAACCTAGAATTTGTTTTTACTCATACGTGTGGGTCATGTTAGCAATATACAAATGCAAAAGGGTACAAATTCTAATTATCCGATTTGGTGCTTTAAGCTTCATTTTGCTCAAGTGTACCATTTTAAATTGTTTTGTTATGCAATGGGTATACTGTGAAAGGTATGTATTCACGAAAGATATATCTGCAGAGAATACCGAGCATGCTCAAATGCTCATTTTATATTTTTCTAAATATTAGTCGCTATTTTTGACGTGCCGTATTTATTCTAATAAACGCCTGGGGCTCAATTAGAATACCTTCTCTGAGGGGGTTGAACGCTTATTAGCGGGGATCGACACTAACACTGGCCCACTGGCCCGGGGCCAGTAAAAATCATTAAGGGCCAGTAAATTACCTGAGATACTGGCCCTGGGGGCCAATGAAAAAATGACACCCATTTGATACAGTGTATACTAAGGACTAGAAAGACAAGGCTAAGGGCCAGTAATTATCTGAAGTTACTGGCCCTTTGGGCTACTACCTGAAATCAGTTAGTGTCGATCCCTGATTAGAGTAGTTTTTAATGATCATGTAGTGCACATGATCATGGCTTTTATTTTCAAATTAGGGGGGGGGAGGGGGTGAGCATTTATTTGAATAAATACAGTATTGAATCTGGCTAAATTAATAATTATTCAAGATTTTCATTTACTATTGCAAAGATATGTTTAATGAATATAGTCATGGTAAGTGGTACAAGGCTGATGTATTAGTTTGGTCTTTTACCAGATTCAGGAGAATGCCAACACATCTGGGATGGTGTCAAGTATTAACAGTATGAGAATGGCAGACAAGTTCAACAAAGTGCTATTCACAAATTTTGTCAGAAAGGTATGCAAATAGAATTCTTTTGGAATTACATGTATAGTAAAGCTATACGACTGATATATTTTGTGGTCTATTTATTTCAGGGGTCGAATTAAACGTTGACGGCTTTCTAATCCACAGGACTGGCAAGTCAAGAAATCTGACATTCTAAAAAAGACATCTGTACTGGAACGACCCTCAAAATTACAAGTTCATTTTGAGCCCTGTATTTTATTCTTAACACTTCATCTTCTCGCCATAAACATATTTGAATATGTACCATTCTATTTTTTTCAAGCATCTGCTCTCACTATAGCAATCATTTTAATATATCCTGTATCTAAATACATGTATTGTACTTTTTGTCTGGCTGTCTGGCCGTGCGTCTGTGTTATGTTACCGGATGATATCTTGACAACCGGCAGCCACTTGTTTTGATATTGCACACACTCATCCTCCAGGGGGTGTAGATGTGTCTTTCTTGGGTTATGACGTTTGACCTAATTTTTGACCTCCGATTTTGAGGTTATTATTGACTTTAGTTAATGGCGCTTAGATAGGTTCCGTTTTCGGACGATTACTCAGAAAGTGTTCGCTGGGTTGTTTTTATATTGCGCACACACATCCCTTACGGTTGTAGATGTGCCTTTTGGGTGCTATGACATTTTTTTTAACCTTTGACTTTGAGGCCATTATTGACTTTAATTAATGGCGGGGATATTGTTAGCATCAGCACTCTTGTTATACACTGTCCCCAAACATTGAGGGAAAGCATCCTGTCATTGATATTATAATTTTCTCTCTGCATTTATGAAAATGTCGCTCATACATATGTTGTTTCAGACAAACCGTTTTAACAAAACAGCTGACAGAGCAGTGTGCTTCACAGATAAATTCATCTACAAGCTGGACCCGAAGAAGAACTTCAAACCCATGACAGCTGGTGTTCCCGTGTCAGAAGTGTGTATAAATTCTTGCATTACTGAGATATATTATTCAGCTTTTTAATTTGCTTGAAGTGCCTTACTGCTACTGTGCTATACATTTTAAAAGTAGATCACCATTTTCAAACTAGTTATGCAATGATGGCAATAATTGTTACCCTGTAATTAAGCACTTTCTTTCATTGAAATATTACAAAAATAATTTGAAATGATCAAGGTTAAAGATTAAAAGCTAGATATATTTTAGCTTTTAAAAATAATAATCTTGTCAAACCAGAGGCCACATAATGCAGCTTAGGGAGATGTGATTTTGTTATTATTTTTTTGTAAATAGCAGACGAGAAAAAAACAAAGGAAATATAAAACTTTAGCTGTCTTACCGGCCGAATTTTTTGTTGGAATATTTAATGTAATTTCCAGCTCTGTATGATTAAAAACATTCTAAATATTATGAAATAGACCACCCAACACTGGATGTTCAACACAGTCCAACACATCATTCAACCATTTTACCATATTCTATGAGAAAGATTTGTTTTTGTTTTTTCTGGTTGGGGAGTGTCTATATACAAAACAGTTAAATTAGAGCAGAACAATTAAATGCCTCCTCCAGCCCAGGATTGTTACTAATTATTCTTTCCTTTAGCTTTAAAATGCTAACATAATTTCCAGCTTTAAATGAAAACTACAGATATTAGAAACTAAATCTTAATGAAGATAAACAAATAATAGCCCAGCAACCACAACACATTGACCTGATGTCTTATTTGTGTGTCGGCATCACAGATGCTGGTTTAGCTTTAACCCTTTAAGTCCTCACGATGCATTAAAGCATCATTTTACATTCCTGAAAGTCTTAATTTTCCTTAAACCAAGGGTTTTAATACGAAAATCTCCATCAAAATGGTTTACCAATACATGGTAATTTTATTTAATTTTTAAACCACACAAGTCATCTTCATTGACTACAAGTCGAGAATTGCGATAGCAATTCGCGGCTTGTAGTGGATGAAGGTGACAATTGTAAACTCAGGCTTGAAAGGGTTAAGCCATTGCTGTTTTAATGTCTCTCATTTAATATGGACCAACAACTTGCATCAGATTATCTGGTCAAATTAACAGAACATTCTGATGATTATAGACGTGCATAATTATATTGTCACGGCAGAACAAGAGCCGGTTAACCCTTACAACGGTGAAATATTTTATTTAACCCTTCAAGCCCTCACGATGCATTAAAGCATCATTTTGCATCCCTGTAAACAGACTTAATTTTCCAACAACTAAGGGTTTTATAATGATAATTGCCATGAAAATGGTTTACCAATTCATAGCAATTTTCTTTAATTTTAAAACCACATCAAATCATCTTCATCCACTATAAGTTGAGAATTGCGATAGCACTTCGCGGCTTGTAGTGGATGAAGATGACAATGGTAAATTCAGGCTTGAAAGGGTTAAACCATGGAGAAAAAAGTGGTTTTTTAATTTAGCTTTTTTCGCCTCATTTGAATACCTATGGTATGAGTACACAGCCATTATAATTTTATTTTTTTAGTGCTGGCACCGTCTATAGACTTCTAAAGACGCCAGATTCTGATGGAGAAAGACTTTAAACAAGAAGAAGCCAGTTGAACCCCTTTAATGTACATCAATTAAAGGGGTTACATTGCCTTCTTCTTGTTTAACTCCAAGGATTGTAATGTCCGCCTTCAAGCCCAGTATCGCAGCAGCAATCCCCTAGTGACTAGTGACTTGTGTTCAATCTTCGTTTTGTAACGTTTACTTGATTATGTTTTTCTAGATGACTGGAATCAGTATCAGTCCCGGCAGTGATCAGCTGGTGATTGTACATCTCCAGAGAGGTAACGATCTGGTCCTATGTCTGGGTCATAAAAGTGTGGAGGATCGTGTAGGCGAGCTGGTCGGCACGCTCTGTAAACTCTGGTACTCGTAAGTAACATTTCACAATTTCCATCTTCAAATATATGAAAAATATCCATTGTCAATGTGGAAAGCTACATATTTCAACAAGTAATAATGAGGAAGTTGTACCTTGCTACAGTGACCCACAACTTAAAGGCCCAATCCCAAGTGCCTTTAACTTAAAAAGTTTCAAAGTTTATAATGGTGTTATTTAGGCTTGTATAATCGTAAATCTATATTATCTTTCTCCACCCTGCATTTGAAAGAGATATGTACCCTGTAAGTGTGTATTTCAGAATGTTCATACAATTTCAGGCAACTGAGGCATTAATTGTGTTGGGTTTGACCATAAAACCTGCCCGCTGAAGGTCTAGATGAAGGGTCTGATGTTAATTTGTTTTTTTCTGTGAAAGGGTCAACACTGAGAAAAATCCCTTCCTTTTTGTCACTAAACCAGTCACAAAAATCCCATGAATATTGCCTATGTATTCTGGCAATGTTCACGATGTCCCACAAAGATTCAAAACATGTTAATTGGTCGAGTTTACCCTTGACCCTTCCTGTTTGGAGATGTGAGGACCGTCAGGAAAGCACTGTTCGGCAGTGATTACCTGATGATGTTGTAAATAATCGCAGTGTCTTTGTGGATGTGATACATCTGAGACCTTACATACTTGTCCTAATACGAGTTAAGAACTTTTTGTCATAGATTACAGTGAATTAGAGGTAAATAATCAAATTGGGGACTCGATGTCATTTTCCTGTCAAATGTGACAAGTGCATTATAAAATGGGTGTATCTAAAAGACAAAAATGTAATGACTGACATTTTGTCATGATAAAAAATGGTGAAACGGCTACAGACGCGATTAGCACTTGTTTAAATGCTATTTTATCAATTGAACAATTATTGACTCCAAAGGCACTTAAATCCTCAGTATAACCAAGCTCTGATATAGGGTCATATGCAAGAAGCTAGTTTAGCTAATGGTTTAAATCATACAAAACATCAGTTTAAACCATTTTTGCATATGGCCCATAGTGATTAAAATATTATATATATTTGTGCAATGTCAGAGGAAGAGCACTATTTAAGATCAGATTAAATCTGTGATCCTTGCTTATTGCTTATTTTGTCAACATTTTTCAAGTTCTCTGGTATACATATAGTACACTTTTGATTCAAGCCATTATTTCTGTGAGTGAAATTTTCATTGTTTTTCCTTATTTACAAGAAACAAGATATTGCTAGCACGGACTGAGGTTCAACGTTTCACTACTTAATTTTCTTCTCTTCCACAGGACACACAAGGCTAACCTGCGTGTGATCGTGGAAAACGCTCTGAACTGTATGCTGGGTGAGAGGCCGCGAACTGTCACTGTACAGCAGTCTACAGAAGGACCCGTGTTCAGAAAGAACGGTACAGGACTGGTACTAATGTGGCCCCACTAGAACTGGTGCTCATGGGGAGGAGCACAAGGACCGCAATAGACTTAGGGTTCAAAATTCCTCTCATGTGTTGAAGATTTGAATGTCACACCCATAGCTGACTCTTGTGGTGCTGATTTTTTGCACTTTTTATCAAACTTTTCCCAATCTAGAGTCATTAGTTCAATTCGCTAAATTTGTTTTGAAGTTTTGTAATAGAATTAGTCACTGAACCATTTAACCCTTTAAGCCCTCACGATGCATTAAAGCATCATTTCAAATTCCTAGAAACAGACTTGATTTTCCTACAACAAAGGGTTTTAGAACGAATATTTCCATGAAACTGGTTTGCCAATACATAGTAATTTTCTTTAATTTTTCACTTACTTCAAATCATCTTCATCCACTACAAATTTTAAAGTTATTAATTTACTGATAACAGTGATTCAGGCCGCTAATAAAACAGATTAAAAATGACAATTGATAAGGTTAACCCTTATCCTGCTGATAATGACCATTGTCATTTTTAATCTATTTTATTAGTCCAACACTGTTATTGGGAATGAAATGTATGACCTAAACATCACAATTTGCAATTTTTTGTGCTCAAATTAAACAAAGATGAGTAATTTTCAGCCACTTGAAGTTGTGGGTCGCGGTAGCGAGACACAACTTCAAGTGGCTGAAAATTTAGGTAAATTAACTTAGCATAAAAAGGGTTGTCAGAACTATAGACTCGCTATGATTATGTTCATATAAACCTACAGTCCTGAGCATTTATTACCTTCATCTCATACATCATCATGATCATAAAATTTTTTGTTTTTTTTCACAATCATACCAGCTGAAGTTCAATCAAAAGTGTTATTTCAATGACAAAAAATGTGGATGAAATCTTATATATCTTCTGAGAATATTGCGCTTGTTTGTATAAATCATTGATTATGTTATTTTCTGTGATGTCTACAACTTACAATAATCTAGAGTTACAGGTGGTAAATCTGGCAGAATTAGTGTTATTGTACAAATGCTGTAAGATTATTATCAATTATTAAAATATTAAATACTTAAGTTTTTTCTGAATTGCTGTAATTAACATTGGGTACAATTCAGTTAAGTAATGTTATTGATTGCGCTACGACTCATTGTAAATGTTTTTTTCTGGCATTATAATAATACACTTCAATACTGGTTGAAAACTGTTCATGAAACCGCAGTCCAGTATCGGCCATGCAGTAACCTCTTTTTGACTTTGCCCTGCAGTGTTTTAATTAGATGAAATGATTAATAGTGTATGAAATCGGTGTTCATTTAATAAGGAAACATAGCCTGACTGACCATTTGATGCTGGTTTATTGCTGTACCAGCATTGTAGACATTGCTCCAATATTGGGTGAATGTCTCATGTTTGTCGAGTACTGTGCTATGTTTGCCCCTGTAAACTTATTTGAGTTGTCTTCTGATACATCTCAGGTGGTCATTTTTCTGATTTAAGATAATTATTCCATGCTTCCGTAATCCATTATTCAAGGGATTAAGAATATTTTCTTCCATACAAAGCTAGAATTGCGTGTCCAAATCTAGTGTATGGCAGAAAATAATGATTACTAAACTTGATTGCAGACATACGGGAAATTTCCATGCTATGGGTATCCCATGATGGCAGGGACCAATCACTATTGAGTGTTTCATGATCAATATTCCAGTGAATTAACTTGAGTCACTGTTACTAACAAAAATCACATCAATTCATCCAGCACTAGCATTTCATAATATGACGTTGTGATGACTAAACACAAAAGTAATCAGCTCACAATGATGTGTGGCTTGCTCACTTTAGATCCATTGAAAAAACAATCAACGTAGCTTTAATGCTTAGAAACATGGCCATGCAATATAGGTGGAGTTGAGCTTTATCATAGCATTAGATATTGGATATTATTGTACATAATGTTATAAATAGTCATAGTGCTGATGTATGTAGTGAATCAACTTATTTTGTATATACAGTATATATATGAACTGACAATTTCTTTAATTTACATACTTTTTCGACAAGCTTAAGTAGTATTTCTACCCCTCTGTAGCGTTCATCAATAAATAATAATATTGAATATATTGTTATCAGCTAAGGTTCCTTATCAATGTCTATCTGATAATGTTCAGTAATATATCGTCCCATTGGAGTTAGAAGGTTCTAAACTGCCTATTTGTAAAGTGGCAATTTAGCACCTTCCAACTCTTAGGGGACGATGTATGGGTAAGAATCTGGAGTGAGTGATATTTTAATCATAAATCTTTCCAAGCAATATTTGACATGGGCGTGTTTAACAGTATCGTTTCTAGGCTTTCTAGCGATAGTAGTCAAACAGAAAATTCACACACATGAATAAGATCACTTATTTTTTATCTGCTCTAGATCAGCAAACACTACTCCTGGAGCAGCCTATATAAAGATATTTAAAAAAAAATGAACCCTTATAAAATTTTCAATACTTCATAATCTAAAACATAATTTTTTTTAATGACCGTTTCCATAATAGTTATTTCTTGCGCTGTTAAAAAATTTTTTTGCTCATATTTAATTTTGAAATATTTCTGATCTATTATAGACAAAAAATTGTGGTCTAATTGGATCAAAGCTGTCTATGCACCACTTTCTGAAGTGGAAATAGACCCTTTATTTTCCAAGGTGTTAAAATACAGCTGCTGAGGACTGAAGTCCAAGTGATAAAATACAGCTTCTGAGGACTGAAGTGCTTTCATTACCACTGTCCATCCAATGTGAGCATGGAGCTTACTTTATGCCTTTGATATCTAATTATATTTTTGACAGGAATAGTTAGTGATTATGTTAAGTCTATGCAATACTTCCCCTTAAAGCGTTCAGCGCGACTATAGTCATTCTCAATCTGTTTTGTAAGCAGATTACAGTTATTGGGAATAGAATGGATGTTTAAACATCAAGATTTGTAAATGTTTGGTCTCGAATTGAACAAATATGAGTTATTTTCACACACTTGGAAGTTGTGGGTCGCCGTAGCGAAACCCAGCTTCAAGTACAGTGTAAGTGAAAAGTAAAATTTTATTGTAGCGCTTTGAGGGGATAAAATGGTCCAGGAACAGGAAAAAGGGTGTTTGTCTAAGATTGTCATAATTTTGTGAAGATTCTGTCACTGCATCTCGAGGTGTAGTGGGACATAAAACCTGTATGTGAATATTTTTTTATTGCGGTCATATATATATATAATGATATTGTGATATTTACCACTGTTTCTTTTTATGTTAGCCCTTTTGTGTTTTGGGTCACTTTGAGGCAAATTTATACACACAGCAAACTGAATCGCAGTATCTCACAAGTTTACATGAAATAAGCGTCTCATTAGAATGTGCCTTTTCATTCTGTAGTGATCGTTGCGTCCATCGTATTATTCTCTGTAATAATATTGAAAAAATGGATTGTGTGTCAATTGAGAATGCAGTTAGATTAATTGTTGAATTATGTGCAATGTTTTCTTTGGAAACTCCGAATGAGAATTCAATGTTATTTACTTCTTGCTGTTACTATGTTTGTCATCGCCTGAAGATTAAAATGATTGTACCTGCTGTGATTAAAAATAGTAGGTACAGTCATTTCAATATCTGAGGGACAGTTAGTGCAACAATATTTTCATTTGTGATAAATACAATTGTGAGTCACAGGCATAATCATTTATAAAATTGATTTTTTGCTCGTACTAAAATCATATGTTATTGCAAATTCATGTTCTCATGTTAAACTCATGTAATCAATGAAATACAGCAGATTTTGTTATAGTGACAAGGGTGTTATCCAATGAATCATGAATTTCCAGATTGTAAACATCCATATATATTTCAGCATAATACATTATAATTAAATGTGCCTTGTGTCTATTTCAATGTCAAAGAACGGCTAATTTCAACATTGATATTTATTTCAGCATAATAATTTAAATTTCATGTGCCTTGTATCATTTTAAACGTCCATGGAGGATCAGTATATTTGGTTATGAAAAACAAATCATTTTGAAGTTTATGTTTCATATTGTGCTTTCATACTTTTGAAAGATATTTAAAGTGCACACAATGCGCTGATTTATATTTTAGAATGTGTTTTTTCCATTTTTTTCGTCACTTTTTTTCGTCAAATAATTAAAGAACAAAACAGGTAAATGAGAGTTTTTACTATGAACTCTTAATCATTAGGTGCTGATTTTTTCCTCATTGACCCTTTGTTATAGAATTTAAATTTTCACCCACTTGAAGGTGTGTCTCGCTACAGCGACCCACAACTTCCAAGTGGGTAAAAATTATTTGCATAATGTACAATTTGGATCAAAATATATACTGATATCACAAATTTAATGGTCATTTGGCTTTCAAATTTTCTGGAGGACAAATAAAGAGACTGAGAAATGCCTATAGATGTCATTAGCTTATTAAAGGTTAAAGGGTTATCTAATTTGAGATTTCCTATTAAAGGTTAAAGGGTTATCTAATTTGAGATTTGCTTGAAAATTCAGATGTTTAACGATCAGCTATTTTTGTAAACATAAAAACTGCAGAATGTGTAATGCCGCTTATTATATAGTACAGGCAGGTAGGCTATTGTTTGTTTTGCTTCATTTTAAGACAGGGTAGGGATCATCATGAACACGCTTCTGCTTGGGATATTTATAGAGGTGTATTTTCAATTTATTTGATTACTATTTTCGCAATGATTAATAACAGACCACGCCTGATGTGTTATATTATATATTAAATGTGTGTTTGCAAGTTTTTACACTATTTTAACTGGTGGTAATAATTTAATAGAGCAGACAGATATTATTGAAAAATGCTATTTCTACATGACATGTTTTGTATAGAATGTTTTTATATATTTTAAGAAAGGTTTCGTCTGATTCTTCTGTATGAAGGGTTGAGCTTGCTGTGTTCTAAAGTGAAAATACACCATTTAGACACAAGAGGATGTTTGTATAGCTGACTACGATGTATATTTATGTTCTAAAATTGCCTGGTGCAATGGTAAATACTGTGTATATAGAAGTGTAGAATCAGTTACATTTAGTCAAGATTATTGTTTTGTATCAATGAAGTAATCTCTTAAATGCTTTCCTCAATTCTTCCTTTTCAAACAAACGGTTATATATCATTGTAAACATAGTATCGTCGCCTTTGATATGGAAGGGTGTATCTGCCACTTTGTAAGTGGCAGATACATGTAAACCCTTTCATAGCCAAGGGGACGGTATGTTGACCCAATGCTAGTACCTACTATTGACGTCATTTCAGATATTTTAAATTAACCCTTTAACTGCTAAGCATTTAAACTTCAAGATTTGCAAATGTTTGGTCTCAAATTAAAGAAATATGAGTAATTTTCACTCGCTTGAAGTTGTGGGTCACTGTAGCGAGACACAACTTTAAGTGGTTAAAAGTTTAAATGAGAAAAAGTTTGTTAAGCAGGTAAAAGGTTTGATTAAATCAATAAAAATGTTACTATCCATTACCATAGGACATTTGGAGCTTCAAATTTATATATTTATTTCACTCCGGTATCTAAAAAAATGGTGACTGACGTTCCTGACAGTCAGTGGACAATATGGTGAGAGTGTGTTCAAATATTATCAATGCAGGCCCATCTTCTATGACGATGGCCCAACCTTAAACCAATAATGGGTCGAGGACCCTGTTTACAGGATATACCAACTCTTAGTTGCAAAGGGACAACATAGTATGTTGTTTCAAATAAGAGCATAATCTATAGGTTCAATTGTAAATATGTGCGAATGACATAATATTGCAATACAATTCGTCGCCTCGGAGCTAAATGATCCTATCTGCCACTCTAACGAGTGTCAGATAGGATCTTTTAGCTTCGAGGCGACGAATTGTATCTGTGGAAATCGATTAAAAAATCGTTGCTCCGAGAAAAGTTTTGATATGGAAGCTGGATAACCAGAAGATTTTAACCTTTTTGTTGTGCTGGGGTCTACTAGTTTAATTCAGAATAATATGAGCAGTAAAAAGACTCACCTGCAACATATATTCCCAATATTTAAGGTGTAAATGAATCACCCATGTCTGTATTAAAGAAATTATTATTATACTTTAATTTTTGGCAATACATTTGTTTTGATCACATTATAGTATTTACAATTTCATCAATAAGGTTTTGCTAGGAAACATATTTAAATGGATAGATAACAAGGCACGAACACTTCTAACCGGCTTCCCGACAGTCTGACTTTGACTCTTGAGTACAGTGGTCTGTGCTGTGTACAGAACACTTACATTTCTGAAATAACACCGAAATAACAAATATGAATATTCAATCACCTCAAGCTGCTTTCAGCTAGCGCCCTAAGCTTTCAAGGTGTGAATATTACACCAGTCTGTAACACTTAGAACACTGATGTCAACTACAGTAAACATTCTGGGTCTTCACTAGCACTTGTATAACCAGTTGTTAAAATATGCTTTCAATCTTGAAACACTGATGTTGGGACTTAAATTTCGCAAATACATGTAACACAAATTCTCATTCACTTGAAGTTGTGGATCGCTGTTAGCGAGACACAACTTCAAGTGATTGAAAATTTAAATTGAGCAGGTCAGTACTCTAAGGGTTAACCCTTAAAGTGCTACATTATCATGAGTAAATAATTTTAATTATCACCCACTTGAAGTTGTGTGTCGCTATGGCGACCCACAAATCAAGTGGGTACAAATTAATCATATCTGTACAATTTGCATTTAAAAAATCTGTCAATCTAGTGTTTCCCTTTAAATTTTCATGTTTGATGGATCACAAGGTGGTGGTCTGCAACGTCCGAATAAAATTACTCCTGCAAAGATATTTCAGTAATTTAATATTACCAATGTAATTTATAAGAATGTGTTCTTTATTAACCCTTGTGCTGCTAGGCCCGTATTATACCATTTTAAACAAGTTCATACAACATTATGCAATCACACTGACATTGAAATAAACAGTTAGCTGGACAAGTACTGAGTAGTCTATGATTTAATCATACCATGATATTCAAATTTGCAAGTTCCAAAAAAAAGAATGTTTTTTTTATTACCTTATCTAATGCATACTTTAAACAATACTATACTCTTTATGGGCATTTGTTCAATTGTTTCTATGATAATAGGTTTTAGTACCATGACAACGCTGAAATCATGTGATTATAATTGAAGTCAAATGATTTGGGAAACATCTGAAACTAAGATAATATATTTATCATTGCAGAGATTAAATTTATTAAATTATACATCTGATTACGATATATTGTTTTAAGGTAAAATTCATTTAAGGTAAAAATATTTTGAGGTAAGAATAGTAAAGGTAGAATTGTCTAGTGTTTCTTAAAATGATAAATTAAGAAATTAAAGTTGCACCCATCAACAAATGGTAGTTTCCCACATCGAACCACAATTTGAAGTGGGTAAAGTAGTTGTGATCATTGTCAAATTTGAATCCGTGTCCAGAAACACTTCACCTTCCAAATTGTTTGACAAATAGGATGAATAATATTGTACTGACTTGTATTCTTAAAACAATGAATTCAGATCTCATATATATATATATGACTGATCGAGATAGAAATCTCCACCAATCATGTAGTCAGGATCTGGGTCAATCGTTTTATGAAATGTGTCGTGTACTCACTCTAATTGTAGATGCGTACTAGGATATGTTTTATGTGAGAGATATGATACTAAGTATATATGGAATCAGTAGAATCTTCCAGCGTGTGCTTTGCTCTCATGCCAAATGTTTGCACGGGGATAATCAGGTTTTCATTCTCTCGTGCATCGCGATATAAATGCTGACTGAAAAATAAAGCCTTATAGAAAAGTTAGTTGAGTGTTGTTTTTCTTCATTTTTATATGGAAATTCCTACTTAAAGCAGCCCCTTGGGATGACATCAATTTTCGTTTTTAGTCTTGTAATGAAGTAGTGTATCAGCCAGATCAAGATTTTATTTTTTCAGAGTTTTTAGATTTTTACAAATATTTTTAATCAACATTTCTATGAAACCAGAAGTAACCCAAACAAACTATTTGTATACCTGAAGGACGATTGAATGTTTTCACAGCATTGGGCCACATGCTGATGGGATCGGCCCAGCGTTGGGTAGACAATCAGTGCTGCAGGTGTGTCCTGACTATGTGACACCAATTAGCGGCGACTGCTCTGATCTTACCGTCTGATACGTGGGAATATGTGATGTTACGTGCTGAATATTGCTGACTTGTTTTGTTTACATGGCAATATACGACCTGGAAATACAACTATTCCACTCTTTTTCGGTGCTTTAAAATTGTTTTTTGACTTTTTCGTATTTTCAGTTAAAATCAGTAGGCTATATAGCTTCATATAAATTTTATTTTTAAAATTGACAACATTGAAAATGTCTCATCCCAAGGGGTCCCTTTAACTAAAATTACGTTTATGCACAGGATTGGTCCACGAAGTGACAAAATTCTCACCGTCCTGGCACGAGGCAAGATTTATTATGTCTCCCCCTCTGTAGACAGAGTGGGGGACATATTTTTTCACCTCTGTCTGCTCAGTGTGTTCGTATTGGTAAGGGGATTTCCCAGCGGAGTGTCTGTGTGTCTTTATATACACACACACTCCGAGTGCTGCCGATTCACTTCGGCCGTGAGACGGTACCCAGTGGCCCCAGCTAACACGAGACGTTGACCCAATGCTTGGCTGATGTTGGCCCACCACCTACTACGCTGAGCAAACATTAGCCCAGTATTGGGTTAACGTGTCGTGTTTGGCGCCACGTTGATTTGTAGGCCAGCGTCACAGATGGCGGGCCAACATTAACCCAGATTTTTATCAGGGCATCGTGCTGGTTCTACCATGCTACCCAGCTCACCATTAACCCGGCATTTGTCTGTGTAACGCTTATTAGTCCGATAACGGGCCATTGTCTACAACGCTGGCCAACATTTAAAAGGCATTGGGGCGGTGTGAGCGTGTATCCTGCCCTTCCTAGGCTTGAATAGATGACAGCACCAGCGACGCTGGCCCAGCATTTAACAGATATTGGGTCGGTGTTAGTTTGTACTTTCAAGCTGGTTAGACCAGTTAGTGGTAAATATTGGTGCTCATGAAGATTTTTCCTCCTTGTATGGTTGGAATGGCAATGTCCTTGTTAAAAAATCACCCGAGATTCAGATAGTGACTGGCGTTAGCCCTTCGGGTTATGGTGCAACATGTCTGGACCTGCCTGGGAAGCAGGCCTCAAATGCCCCAAATTCACGCATTTGGTCCGCTTGTCAAAGACAAAGCCCTACAGATTGTGACAGGCAATATTTTGTGCAATGGCAATTATAAATCAGGAGGTCAGAACCCTTTATTAGCAGGGAGCTATGGATTCCGCCTCCGTTTTTTTTGCCTCTTCTTTTGCCTATAACTTTGTAAGAAAATAAGCTAGGATAACAATTTTTGGTATGTGGGTTACTTCCAGGTGGATAAAGGACAGGTTAAAATATTTTTAATCTGAATTCAATACGCAAGGTCGCAGAGGAGAAAATGATGATGTTACGGCGTTGGGCCGTCCGTAAACAATTCGTTTCCGGAGCATATCTCTGAAAGTACTTGTCCGATTGTCTTCAAATTTTACACACAACACCCCTAGGGGGTCAAGTTGTGCCTTTTAGGGTATTTGAACTTTGACCTACTTTTGGTTCAGAACTATGACCTATTTAGACGTTTTGACGCGCACTTCGTTTCCGGAGCAGATCTCGAAAAGTACTGGGCCGATGACAGTCATATTGCACATGCATGTTCTCTAAGGTCCCTAGTTGTGCCTTTTCAGGTTTTTGGCCCTTGACCTTGAAGTTGACCCAGCACTTTGACCTTATTTATAACATCGGTAAATCCGACTAAAAAATTTTGCGGAATATCATGAAAACCGCTCAAGATAGCTAGACCATTACTATAAAACAAATTGTGAGGTTTCAGGAGAAGATGCATCTTGAAAAATTTCAAGTCGATAAAATTTAAAATGGCCGCCTATCGGCCATTATTCACCTCGACAGGCCTGATATTGCGGAATATCATGAAAACCGCTCAAGATAGCTACACCATTAATATCAAATAAATTGTAAGGTTTCAGGAGAGGATGCATCTTGAAAAATTTCAAGTTGATAAAATTCAAAATGGCCGCCTATCGGCCATTAATCACCTCGACAGGCCTGATATTGTGGAATATCATGAAAACCGCTCAAGATATCTGGTAAACCGTTATTTGGTAAACCGTGCTAGATGGCTAGACCATTACTATAAAGCGAAATGTGAGATTTCAGATGAGGATGCATCTTGAAAAAATTTGACTTGATCAAATTCAAAATGGCCGCCTTTTCGGCCATCATTCATTTTCACATGGCTGATATTTGGTAAACCGTGCTAGATGGCTAGACCATTACCTGATTACTATAAAACAAAGTGTGAGTTTCCGGGGGAGGATGCACCCTGTAAATGTTTAACTTACGAATTCAAAATGGCCGACAATCAGCATTATTTACCTCGATAGGCCTTATATCAGGTAAACCATGCTAGATAGCTAGACCATTACTATAAAACAAAATCTGACGTTTCGGGAGAGGATGCCTTTTAAAAACTTTCGACTCAATCGAATTCAAAATGGCCGCCTATCGGCCACTATTTAATTTCACATTGCTGATATTTGGTAAACCGTGTTAGATAGCTGGACCATTACTATAAAACAAAATGTGAGAAAACAGGAGAGGATGCATCTTGAAAAAAAGTGACTCGTTCAAATTCAAAATGGCCGCCTATCGGCCATTATTCACTTTCACATAGCCGTTATTTGGTAACCGTACTAGATGGCTAGACCATTACTATAAAACAAAATGTGAGATTTCAGGAGAGGATGCATCTTGAAAAATTTCGACTTGATCAAATTCAAAACGGCCGCCTTTAGGCCATTATTCTCTTTCACATGGCCGATATTTGGTAAACCGTGCTAGATAGCTAGACGATTACTATAGAATGAAATGTGAGATTTCAGCTGAGGATGCATCTTGAAAAATTGTGACTCGATCAAATTCAAAATGAACCCCTATCGGCCATTATTTACTTTCACATGCCTAATATTTTGCAAACTGTGTTAGATGTTAGTCCATTAATATAAAACAAAATTTGAGGTTTCGGGGGAGGTTGCACCCCAATTTTTTAACTAGTTTATATCGAATTCAAAAAGACCGTAAATCAGCTATTAGTTACCTCGATTGGCCTGATATCGGGTAAACCGTGCCAGATAGGTAGACCATTACTGGGATACTGATTAGGATCATTAATTTCAATGGAGGTTTGCAATCTCTGACAGACTGTCTAGTTCTTATCTTACTCTTAGACTGAGCTTCTTAGACCTAGTTGTCTTGCGTCTTGATTTCTGACCTAGCCTAGGACTACATTAATAACCCTACACAAAATTGCTTAAATCAAATTCTAATTCGGAGCGGGAGCTCCTGGACTTATGTAGTCTTGTTAACATTAATCACAATAGCCATTGAAGCTACATCTATTAGCTATCAACCAAGTGTTTATGCTGCTGGAGGGGAGACATCTCCAGTTTTTTTTTTACAAAATACAGTGACCCTTCTAGTTAGAATTAAACCCAAAAAGTGTTGCATCGTCAAGTTTGCCTAATGGACAAAAAATTGATCAATATTTTCAAACTTTGATAGCGCAAGAAATCAGAATTTGCGACCATTTGAGCGATATTGCTCGAAATCACAATTTGTGTAAATACAATACAATGCATGCTCATAAAATTGCATTCTATAATACAATATCTTGTTTCAATAATATCAATAAATAACCACATACCCGGTACATATTTTAATATCAATATTTAAATATTTTCTTTACGTTAGGGAAAACGGAGGCTGCAAAATATTTGAAAAGACATCCGTTGAAATGTTTAAAAATACGTCTGCAGATTTTAAAAAGAAGTAGAAACATGAAAAAATCTGTAGCATGAGCAAGTCCGCATCGTTAGTAACTCAACTACTTTCACCAACCATTTTACGATTTTTAAAATTATTTAAACATCATCAGTCAGTTTAGTATTTCGAAATCAATCAACTAATTAGTTGAAAGGCCTGTATTAATACTATACATTTCATCCAATGTTATGAAACAATTTATGTGGGAGGACATATCTGGAACAATCTAGGGTGGATCTGGTGATCTCTGTGGCAACAATGTAATTGCAAGACATAATGGTTACGGACATCCAGCGATATACTTCGGTCCGCAGTTCAGCTGCGGTGCTAATGCAGTCCCCACATCATGATTCTTGATCATGGTGATGTGGAGAAAATACCACTGGCAGTAGAGGCTTTGGCACTATGTCAAACCTTGGAACTGTCTATGAAGTTAACTCTCTTTTTTTTGAAGGGGGGGGGGGTGTAGGACTATGAGTGGATACATGATTATAGATAGGTTGGCGAGCATCTCGGGAACCATCAAATTAAACAATTCTTTTATGGAGACTTGCAGCGCCACTAATTAAACCACCCAACTTATTACTTCCCGTTCTGTACAACATCATACCATGTTATTATGTTCATGGCGAGAGCCCAAGTGGAACCCCCCCCCCTTTATGGTGTGAGCGGAGAAAAACAGTAACGTTAGCCATAAAGCCTGTCGCCATATCACTAATCTTTTGTACATGACTAATTTTCCATTTACAGATTAACCCTTTCTCCGCGGGATTATGGCGTCATAAATTGCCTGAGCGCTGAATTAATTAATTTTTTAACTAAAAAAAGTAATTAATGATGTCATCCGCGGTCTGCCAGGGGGTCGCCTGGCGGTGAAAGAGATAAACCGAATTTAACACATTAAAACGTCATTCCAAGCAGGTAATTCGTTTCCGCTCATCAATAATATTTATTTCGTGACGACCCTACTGCTCAGTATGCTCCCCTTACCGTACATGCGGGTGCGCCTACAACATGTGCTCATCTAATTATCGTGATGACTCGCCTACTTTAAGTGACAGTCGCAGTTAAACACATTTTTACTTTCATGTAGCCTACTATTATTATTCTTTCTACATTCACCAGGTGTCTCTCACTGGATCTTGTGTCGGCTATTTTGAGCTTAGTAGGTGGCCTTGGCGGGTAGTTTGAGCTGAGGAGCTTGGCCTTGTTTGGTAAATTTAGCTGAGTAGCTTGGCCTTGTCGGGTAGTTTGAGCTGAGTAGCTTGGCCTTGTTGGGTAGTTTGATCTCAGCAGATGGCCTTGTCGAGTAGTTTGAGCTGAGTAGCTTGGCCTTGTTGGTTAGGCCTAGTTTGAGCTGAGTAGGTTCACCTTGTCGGGTAGTCTGACTTGAGCAGTTTGGCCTTGTCGGGTAGTTTGAGCTGAACAACTTGGCCTTGTCGGGTATTTTTAGCTGAGTAGCTTAGCCTTGTTGAGTAGTTTGACCTGAGCAGGTTGCCCTTGTTGGATAGTTTGCGCTGAGCAGGTAGACTTGTCGGGTACTTTGAGCTGAGTATCTTGGCCTTCTTGGGTAATTTGAGCTGAGCAGGTTGCCCTAGTTGGGTAGTTTGCGCTGAGAAGGTAGCCTTGTCGGGTACTTTGAACTGAGTAGTTTGTCCTTGTCGACTAGTTTGAGTTGAGTAGCTTGGCCTTGTTGAGTAGTTTGACCCGAGTAGCTTGACCTTGTTGGGTAGTTTGTACTAAGTAGCTTGGCCTTGTTGGGTAGTTTGCACTGAGAAGCTTTGCCTTACTAGGTAGTTTGAGCTCAGCTGGGCCTTGTCGGGTAGTTTGAGTTGAGCAGCTTTGCCTTGTCGAGTAGTTTCAGCTAAGCAGGTGGCCTTGTTGGGTAGTTTCAGCTGAGCAGGTGGCCTTGTTGGGTAGTTTGAGCTGAGCATGTGGCCTTGTTGGGTAGTTCGGGCTGAAAAGCTTGGCCTTGTGGGTTACTTTGATCTTAGCTGGGCCTTGTTGGGTAGTCAGAGCTGAGCAGCTTGTCCTTGTAGTGTAGTTTGAACAGAACAGCTTGGCTTTCTTGGATAATTTGAGCTGAGTAGCTTGCCCTTGTTGGGTAGTTCGGGCTGAAGAGCTTGGCCTTGTCGGGTAGTTTGAGCTCAGCTGGGCCTTGTTGGGTAGTCAGAGCTGAACAGCTTGTCCTTGTAGTGTAGTTTGAGCAGAACAGCTTGGCCTTCTTGGATAGTTTGAGCTGAGTAGATTGTCCTTGTTGGGTAGTTTGAGCTGAGAAGCTTAGCCTTGTTGGGTAGTTTGAGCTGCGTAGCTTGTCCTTGTTGGGTAGTTTGAGCTGAGAAGCTTGGCCTTGTTGGGTAGTTTGAGCTGAGTAGTTTCTCCTTGTAGGGTAGTTTGAGCTGAGCAGCTTGGCCTTGTTAGGTAGTTTGAGCTGAGTAGCTTGGCCTTGTTGGGTAGTTTGAGTTGAGTAGCTTGGCTTTGTTGGGTAGTTTGAGCTGAGCAGCTTGGCCTTGTTGGGTAGTTTGAGCTGAGCAGCTTGGCCTTGTCGGGTAGTTTGAGCTGAGAAGCTTAGCGTTGCTGGGTAGCCTGAGCTGAGTGGCTTGGCCTTGTTCTATAGTTTGAACTGAGAAGGTGGCCTTGTGGGGTACTTTGTGTTGAGTAGCTCAGCCTTGTTGGGTAGTTTTAGCTGAGCAGCTTGTCCTTGTTGGGTAGAATGAGCTGAGCAGGTAGCCTTTGTTGGGTAGTTTTAGTTGATCAGCTTTGCCTTGCTGGGTAGGTTGAGCTCAGCTTGGCCTTGTCGGGTAGCTTGAGTTGAGCATGTGGGCCCTGTTGGGTGGTTTGTGCTGAGCAGGTGGCCTTGTCGGGTAGTTTGAACTGAGAAGGTGGCATTGTGGGGTAGTTTGAGATGAGCAGCTTGGTTTTGTTGGGTAGTTTGACATGAGCAGCTTGGTCTTGTTGGGTAGTCTGAGCTGAGCAACTTAGCCTTGTTGGGTAGTTTGACCTGAGCAGCTTGGCTTTGTTTGGTAGTTTGAACTGAGCAGCTTGGGCTTGTTGGGTAGTTTGAGCTCAGCTTTGCCTTTTTGAGTAGTTTGAGTTGAGCAGCTTGGCCTTGTCGGGCAGTTTCAGCTGAGCAGGTGGCCTTGTTGGGTAGTTTCAGCTGAGCAGGTGGCCTTGTTGGGTAGTTTGAGCTGAGCATGTGGCCTTGTTGGGTAGTTCGGGCTGAAAAGCTTGGCCTTGTGGGTTACTTTGATCTTAGCTGGGCCTTGTTGGGTAGTCAGAGCTGAGCAGCTTGTCCTTGTAGTGTAGTTTGAACAGAACAGCTTGGCCTTCTTGGATAATTTGAGCTGAGTAGCTTGCCCTTGTTGGGTAGTTCGGGCTGAAGAGCTTGGCCTTGTCGGGTAGTTTGAGCTCAGCTGGGCCTTGTTGGGTAGTCAGAGCTGAACAGCTTGTCCTTGTAGTGTAGTTTGAGCAGAACAGCTTGGCCTTCTTGGATAGTTTGAGCTGAGTAGATTGTCCTTGTTGGGTAGTTTGAGCTGAGAAGCTTAGCCTTGTTGGGTAGTTTGAGCTGCGTAGCTTGTCCTTGTTGGGTAGTTTGAGCTGAGAAGCTTGGCCTTGTTGGGTAGTTTGAGCTGAGTAGTTTCTCCTTGTAGGGTAGTTTGAGCTGAGCAGCTTGGCCTTGTTAGGTAGTTTGAGCTGAGTAGCTTGGCCTTGTTGGGTAGTTTGAGTTGAGTAGCTTGGCTTTGTTGGGTAGTTTGAGCTGAGCAGCTTGGCCTTGTTGGGTAGTTTGAGCTGAGCAGCTTGGCCTTGTCGGGTAGTTTGAGCTGAGAAGCTTAGCGTTGCTGGGTAGCCTGAGCTGAGTGGCTTGGCCTTGTTCTATAGTTTGAACTGAGAAGGTGGCCTTGTGGGGTACTTTGTGTTGAGTAGCTCAGCCTTGTTGGGTAGTTTTAGCTGAGCAGCTTGTCCTTGTTGGGTAGAATGAGCTGAGCAGGTAGCCTTTGTTGGGTAGTTTTAGTTGATCAGCTTTGCCTTGCTGGGTAGGTTGAGCTCAGCTTGGCCTTGTCGGGTAGCTTGAGTTGAGCATGTGGGCCCTGTTGGGTGGTTTGTGCTGAGCAGGTGGCCTTGTCGGGTAGTTTGAACTGAGAAGGTGGCATTGTGGGGTAGTTTGAGATGAGCAGCTTGGTTTTGTTGGGTAGTTTGACATGAGCAGCTTGGTCTTGTTGGGTAGTCTGAGCTGAGCAACTTAGCCTTGTTGGGTAGTTTGACCTGAGCAGCTTGGCTTTGTTTGGTAGTTTGAACTGAGCAGCTTGGGCTTGTTGGGTAGTTTGAGCTCAGCTTTGCCTTTTTGAGTAGTTTGAGTTGAGCAGCTTGGCCTTGTCGGGCAGTTTCAGCTGAGCAGGTGGCCTTGTTGGGTAGTTTCAGCTGAGCAGGTGGCCTTGTTGGGTAGTTTGAGCTGAGCATGTGGCCTTGTTGGGTAGTTCGGGCTGAAAAACTTGGCCGTGTCGGGTACTTTGAGCTCAGCTGGGCCTTGTTGGGTAGTCAGAGCTGAACAGCTCGTCCTTGTAGTGTAGTTTGAGCAGAACAGCTTGGCCTTCTTGGATAGTTTGAGCTGAGTAGATTGTCCTTGTTGGGTAGTTTGAGCTGAGTAGCTTAGCCTTGTTGGGTAGTTTGAGCTGAGTAGCTTCTCCTTGTTGGGTAGTTTGAGCTGAACAGCTTGGCCTTGTTGGGTAGATTGAGCTGAGTAGCTTGGCCTTGTTGGGTAGTTTGAGCTGAGTAGCTTCTCCTTGTTGGGTAGTTTGAGCTGAGTAGATTGGACTTGCTGGGTAGCTTGAGCTGAGTAGCTTCTCCTTGTTGGGTAGTTTGAGCTGAACAGCTTGGTCTTGTTGGGTAGTTTGAGTTGAGTAGCTTGGCTTTGCTGAATAGATTGAGCTGAGTAGCTTGGCCTTGTTGGGTAGAATGAGCTGAGCAGGTAGCCTTTGTTGGGTAGTTTTAGTTGATCAGCTTTGCCTTGCTGGGTAGGTTGAGCTCAGCTTGGCCTTGTCGGGTAGCTTGAGTTGAACATGTGGGCCCTGTTGGGTGGTTTGTGCTGAGCAGGTGGCCTTGTCGGGTAGTTTGAACTGAGAAGGTGGCATTGTGGGGTAGTTTGAGATGAGCAGCTTGGTTTTGTTGGGTAGTTTGACATGAGCAGCTTGGTCTTGTTGGGTAGTCTGAGCTGAGCAACTTAGCCTTGTTGGGTAGTTTGACCTGAGCAGCTTGGCTTTGTTTGGTAGTTTGAACTGAGCAGCTTGGGCTTGTTGGGTAGTTTGAGCTCAGCTTTGCCTTTTTGAGTAGTTTGAGTTGAGCAGCTTGGCCTTGTCGGGCAGTTTCAGCTGAGCAGGTGGCCTTGTTGGGTAGTTTCAGCTGAGCAGGTGGCCTTGTTGGGTAGTTTGAGCTGAGCATGTGGCCTTGTTGGGTAGTTCGGGCTGAAAAACTTGGCCGTGTCGGGTACTTTGAGCTCAGCTGGGCCTTGTTGGGTAGTCAGAGCTGAACAGCTCGTCCTTGTAGTGTAGTTTGAGCAGAACAGCTTGGCCTTCTTGGATAGTTTGAGCTGAGTAGATTGTCCTTGTTGGGTAGTTTGAGCTGAGTAGCTTAGCCTTGTTGGGTAGTTTGAGCTGAGTAGCTTCTCCTTGTTGGGTAGTTTGAGCTGAACAGCTTGGCCTTGTTGGGTAGATTGAGCTGAGTAGCTTGGCCTTGTTGGGTAGTTTGAGCTGAGTAGCTTCTCCTTGTTGGGTAGTTTGAGCTGAGTAGATTGGACTTGCTGGGTAGCTTGAGCTGAGTAGCTTCTCCTTGTTGGGTAGTTTGAGCTGAACAGCTTGGTCTTGTTGGGTAGTTTGAGTTGAGTAGCTTGGCTTTGCTGAATAGTTTGAGCTGAGTAGCTTGGCCTTGTTGGGTAGTTTGAGCTGAGTAGCTTAGCGTTGTTGGGTAGTTTGAGCTGAGCAGCTTGGCCTTGTTGCGTAGTTTGAGCTGAGTAATGTAGCGTTGTTGGGTAGTTTGAGCTGAGCAGCTTGGCCTTGTTGGGTACTTTGAGCTGAGTAGCTTGGCCTTGTTGAGTAGTTTGAGCTGAGTAGCTTAGCGTTGTTGGGTAGTTTAGGCTGAGCAGCTTGGCCTTGTTGGGTAGTTTGAGCTGAGTAACTTGGCCTTGTTGGGTAGATTGAGCTAAGTAGCTTAGCGTTGCTGGGTAGTTTGACCTGAGTAGCTTAGCGTTGCTGGGTAGTTTGAGCTGAGTAGCTTAGCGTTGTTGGGTAGTTTGAGCTGAGCAGCTTGGCCTTGTTGGGTAGTTTGAGCTGAGTAGCTTGGCCTTGTTGGGTAGTTTGAGCTGAGTGGCTCGGCCTTGTTGGATAGTTTGAACTGAGAAGGTGGCCTTGTTTGGTAGTTTGAACTGAGAAGGTGGCCTTGTTTGGTAGTTTGGGCTGAGTAGCTTAGCGTTGTTGGGTAGTTTGAGCTGAATAGCTTGGCCTTGTTGGGTAGTTTGAGCTGAGTAGCTTAGCGTTGCTGGGTAGTTTGAGCTGAGCAGCTTGGCCTTGTTGGGTAGTTTGAGCTGAGTAGCTTAGCGTTGCTGGGTAGTTTGAGCTGAGCAGCTTGGTCTTGTTGGGTAGTTTGCGCAAAGTAGCTTAGCGTTGCTGGGTAGTTTGAGCTGAGTGGCTTGGCCTTGTTGGATAGTTTGAACTGAGAAGGTGGCTTTGTTGGGTAGTTTGAGCTGAGTAGCTTAGCGTTGTTGGATAGTTTGAGCTGAGGAGCTTGGCCTTGCTGGGTGGTTTGAGCTGAGTAGCCTAGCGTTGCTGGGTAGTTTGAGCTGAGTGGCTTGGCCTTGTTGGATAGTTTGAACTGAGAAGGTGGCCTTGTTGGGTAGTTTGAGCTGAGTAGCTTAGCGTTGTTGGGTAGTTTGAGCTGAGCAGCTTGGCCTCTTTTTGGGTAGTTTGAGCTGAGTAGCTTAGCGTTGTTGGGTAATTTAAGCTGAGCAGCTTGGCCTTGTTGGGTAGTTTGAGCTGAGTAGCTTGACCTTGTTGGGTAGTTTGAGCTGAGTAGCTTGGCCTTGTTGGGTAGTTTGAGTTGAGTAGCTTAGCGTTGCTGGGTAGTTTGAGCTGAGTGGCTTGGCCTTGTTGGATAGTTTGAACTGAGAAGGTGGCCTTGTGGGGGTAGTTTGTGTTTAGTAGCTCAGCCTTGTTGGGTAGTTTCAGCTGAGCAGCTTGTCATTGTTGGGTGGAATGAGCTGAGCAGGTAGCCTTTGTTGGGTAGTTTGAGTTGATTAGCTTTGCCTTGCTGGGTAGGTTGAGCTCAGCTTGGCCTTGTCGGGTAGCTTGAGTTGAGCATCTGGGCCCTGTTGGGTGGTTTGTGGTGAGCAGGTGACCTTGTCGGGTAGTTTGAACTGAGAAGGTGGCCTTGTGGGGTAGTTTGAGATGAGCAGCTTGGTTTTGTTGGGTAGTTTGACATGAGCGGCTTGGTGTTGTTGGGTAGTCTGAGCTGAGCAACTTGGCCTTATGTGGTAGTTTAAACTGAGAAGCTTGGGCTTGTTGGATAGTTTGAGCTCAGCTTTGCCTTTTTGAGTAGTTTGAGTTGAGCAGCTTGTCCTTGTCGGGTAGTTTCAGCTGAACAGGTGGCCTTGTTGGGTAGTTTCAGCTGAGTAGGTGGCCTTGTTGGGTAGTTTGAGCTGAGCATGTGGCCTTGTTGGGTAGTTCGGGCTGAAAAACTTGGCCGTGTCGGGTACTTTGAGCTCAGCTGGGCCTTGTTGGGTAGTCAGAGCTGAACAGCTCGTCCTTGTAGTGTAGTTTGAGCAGAACAGCTTGGCCTTCTTGGATAGTTTGAGCTGAGTAGATTGTCCTTGCTGGGTAGTTTGAGCTGAGTAGCTTGGCCTTGTTGGGTAGTTTGAGCTGAGTAGCTTCTCCTTGTTGGGCAGTTTGATCTGAGCACCTTGGCCTTGTTGGGTAGTTTGAGCCGAGTAGCTTGGCTTTGTTGGGTAGTTTGAGCTGAGTAGCTTCTCCTTGTTGGGTAGTTTGAACTGAGTAGCTTGGCCTTGTTGGGTAGTTTGAGCTGAGTAGCTTCTCCTTGTTGGATAGTTTGAACTGAGAAGGTGGCCTTGTGGGTAGTTTGAGTTGAGTAGCTTGGCTTTGTTGGGTAGTTTGAGCTGAGTAGCTTGGCCTTGTTGGGCAGTTTGAGCTGACTAGCTTAGCGTTGTTGGGTAGTTTGAGCTGAGCAGCTTGGCCTTGTTGGGTAGTTTGAGCTGAGTAACTTAGCGTTGTTGGGTAGTTAGAGCTGAGCAGCTTGGCCTTGTTGGGTAGTTTGAGCTGAGTAGCTTGGCCTTGTGGAGTAGTTTGAGCTGAGTAACTTAGCGTTGTTGGGTAGTTTGAGCTGAGCAGCTTGGCCTTGTTGGGTAGTTTGAGCTGAGTAACTTGGCCTTGTTAGGTAGTTTGAGCTGAGTAGCTTAACGTTGCTGGGTAGTTTGAGCTGAAAAGATGGCCTTGTTGGGTAGTTTGAGCTGAGTAGCTTAGCGTTGTTGGGTAGTTTGAGCTGAGCAGCTTGGCCTTGTTGGGTAGTTTGAGCTGAGTAGCTTAGCGTTGTTGGGTAGTTGAGCTGAGCAGCTTGGCCTTGCTGGGTAGTTTGAGCTGAGTAGCTTAGCGTTACTGGGTAGTTTGAGCTGAGTAGCTTGACCTTGTTGGGTAGTTTGAGCTGAGTAGCTTCTCCTTGTTGGGTAGTTTGAGCTGAGCACCTTGGCCTTGTTGGGTAGTTTGAGCCGAGTAGCTTGGCTTTGTTGGGTAGTTTTAGCTGAGTAGCTTCTCCTTGTTGGATAGTTTGAACTGAGAAGGTGGCCTTGTGGGTAGTTTGAGTTGAGTAGCTTGGCTTTGTTGGGTAGTTTGAGCTGAGTAGCTTGGCCTTGTTGGGCAGTTTGAGCTGAGTAGCTTAGCGTTGTTGGGTAGTTTGAGCTGAGCAGCTTGGCCTTGTTGGGTAGTTTGAGCTGAGTAACTTAGCGTTGTTGGGTAGTTAGAGCTGAGCAGCTTGGCCTTGTTGGGTAGTTTGAGCTGAGTAGCTTGGCTTTGTGGAGTAGTTTGAGCTGAGTAGCTTAGCGTTGTTGGGTAGTTTGAGCTGAGCAGCTTGGCCTTGTTGGGTAGTTTGAGCTGTGTAACTTGGCCTTGTTGGGTAGTTTGAGCTGAGTAGCTTAACGTTGCTGGGTAGTTTGAGCTGAGAAGATGGCCTTGTTGGGTAGTTTGAGCTGAGTAGCTTAGCGTTGTTGGGTAGTTTGAGCTGAGCAGCTTGGCCTTGTTGGGTAGTTTGAGCTGAGTAGCTTAGCGTTGTTGGGTAGTTGAGCTGAGCAGCTTGGCCTTGCTGGGTAGTTTGAGCTGAGTAGCTTAGCGTTACTGGGTAGTTTGAGCTGAGTAGCTTGACCTTGTTGGGTAGTTTAAGCTGAGTAGCTTCTCCTTGTTGGGTAGTTTGAGCTGAGCACCTTGGCCTTGTTGGGTAGTTTGAGCCGAGTAGCTTGGCTTTGTTGGGTAGTTTTAGCTGAGTAGCTTCTCCTTGTTGGGTAGTTTGAACTGAGTAGCTTGGCCTTGTTGGGTAGTTTGAGCTGAGTAGCTTCTCCTTGTTGGATAGTTTGAACTGAGAAGGTGGCCTTGTGGGTAGTTTGAGTTGAGTAGCTTGGCTTTGTTGGGTAGTTTGAGCTGAGTAGCTTGGCCTTGTTGGGCAGTTTGAGCTGAGTAGCTTAGCGTTGTTGGGTAGTTTGAGCTGAGCAGCTTGGCCTTGTTGGGTAGTTTGAGCTGAGTAACTTAGCGTTGTTGGGTAGTTAGAGCCGAGCAGCTTGGCCTTGTTGGGTAGTTTGAGCTGAGTAGCTTGGCCTTGAGGAGTAGTTTGAGCTGAATAGCTTAGCGTTGTTGGATGGTTTGAGCTGAGCAGCTTGGCCTTGTTGGGTAGTTTGAGCTGAGTAACTTGGCCTTGTTGGGTAGTTTGAGCTGAGTAGCTTAACGTTGCTGGGTAGTTTGAGCTGAGCAGCGTGGCCTTGTTGGGTAGTTTGAGCTGAGTAGCTTAGCGTTGTTGGGTAGTTGAGCTGAGCAGCTTGGCCTTGCTGGGTAGTTTGAGCTGAGTAGCTTAGCGTTACTGGGTAGTTTGAGCTGAGTGGCTTGGCCTTGTTGGATAGTTTGAGCTGAGTAGCTTAGCGTTGTTGAGTAGTTTGAGCTGAGCAGCTTGGCCTTGTTGGGTGGTTTGAGCTGAGTAGCTTAGCGTTGCTGGGTAGTTTGAGCTGAGTGGCTTGGCCTTGTTGGATAGTTTGAACTGAGAAGGTGGCCTTGTTGGGTAGTTTGAGCTGAGTAGCTTAGCGTTGTTGGGTAGTTTGAGCTGAGCAGCTTGGCCTTGTTGGGTAGTTTGAGCTGAGTAGCTTAGCGTTGCTGGGTAGTTTGAGCTGAGCAGCTTGGCCTTGTTGGGTAGTTTGAGCTGAGTAGCTTAGCGTTGTTGGGTTG
This sequence comes from Flabesymbios commensalis, assembly GCA_964017125.1. Lineage (NCBI taxonomy): Eukaryota > Metazoa > Annelida > Polychaeta > Terebellida > Flabelligeridae > Flabesymbios > Flabesymbios commensalis. The sequence goes on from OZ024910.1 coordinate 25,381,061, forward strand.
TTTGAGCTGAGCAGCTTGGCCTTGTTCGGTAGTTTGAGCTGAGTAGCTTAGAGCTGCTGGGTAGTTTGAGCTGAGTGGCTTGGCCTTGTTGGATAGTTTGAACTGGGAAGGTGGCCTTGTTTGCTAGTTTGAGCTGAGTAGCTTAGCGTTGCTGGGTAGTTTGAGCTGAGTGGCTTGACCTTGTTGGATAGTTTGAACTGAGAAGGTGGCCTTGTTGGGTAGTTTGAGCTGAGTAGCTTAGCGTTGTTGGGTAGTTTGAGCTGAGCAGCTTGGCCTTGATGGGTAGTTTGAGCTGAGTAGCTTAGCGTTGCTGGGTAGTTTGAGCTGAGCAGCTTGGCCTTGTTGGGTAGTTTGAGCTGAGTAGCTTAGCGTTGTTGGGTAGTTTGAGCTGAGGAGCTTGGTCTTGTCGGGTAGTTTGAGCTGAGTAGCTTAGCGTTGTTGGGTAGTTTGAGCTGAGCAGCTTGGCCTTGTTGGGTAGGTTGAGCTCAGCTTGGCCTTGTCGGGTAGCTTGAGTTGAGCATCTGGGCCCTGTTGGGTGGTTTGTGGTGAGCAGGTGGCCTTGTCGGGTAGTTTGAACTGAGAAGGTGGCCTTGTGGGGTAGTTTTAGATGAGCAGCTTGGTTTTGTTGGGTAGTTTGACATGAGCGGCTTGGTGTTGTTGGGTAGTCTGAGCTGAGCAGCTTGGCCTTGTTGGGTAGTTTGACCTGAGCAGCTTGGCCTTATTTGGTAGTTTGAAATGAGCAGCTTGGGCTTGTTGGGTAGTTTGAGCTCAGCTTTTCCTTTTTGAGTAGTTTGAGTTGAGCAGTTTGGCCTTGTCGGGTAGTTTCAGCTGAGCAGGTGGCCTTGTTGGGTAGTTTCAGCTGAGCATGTGGCGTTGTTGAGTAGTTCGGGCTGAAAAACTTGGCCGTGTCGGGTACTTTGAGCTCAACTGGGCCTTGTTGGGTAGTCAGAGCTGAACAGCTCGTCCTTGTAGTGTAGTTTGAGCAGAACAGCTTGGCCTTCTTGGATAGTTTGAGCTGAGTAGATTGTCCTTGCTGGGTAGTTTGAGCTGATTAGTTTTACCTTGTTGGGTAGTTTGAGCTGAGTAGCTTCTCCTTGTTGGGTAGTTTGAGCTGAGCAGCTTGGCCTTGTTGGGTAGTTTGAGCTGAGTAGCTTGGCTTTGTTGGGTAGTTTGAGCTGATTAGTTTTACCTTGTTGGGTAGTTTGAGCTGAGTAGATTGTCCTTGCTGGGTAGTTTGAGCTGATTAGTTTTACCTTGTTGGGTAGTTTGAGCTGAGTAGATTTTCCTTGCTGGGTAGTTTGAGCTGAGTAGTTTTACCTTGTTGGGTAGTTTGAGCTGAGTAGCTTCTCCTTGTTGGGTAGTTTGAGCTGAGCAGCTTGGCCTTGTTGGGTAGTTTGAGCTGAGTAGCTTAACGTTGCTGGGTAGTTTGAGCTGAGAAGATGGCCTTGTTGGGTAGTTTGAGCTGAGTAGCTTAGCGTTGTTGGGTAGTTAGAGCTGTGCAGCTTGGCCTTGTTGGGTGGTTTGAGCTGAGTAGCTTGGCCTTGTGGAGTAGTTTGAGCTGAGTAACTTAGCGTTGTTGGGTAGTTTGAGCTGAGCAGCTTGGCCTTGTTCGGTAGTTTGAGCTGAGTAGCTTAGCGTTGCTGGGTAGTTTGAGCTGAGTGGCTTGGCCTTGTTGGATAGTTTGAACTGAGAAGGTGGCCTTGTTGGGTAGTTTGAGCTGAGTAGCTTAGCGTTGTTGGGTAGTTTGAGCTGAGCAGCTTGGTCTTGTTGCGTAGTTTGAGCTGAGTAGCTTAGCGTTGCTGGGTAGTTCGAGCTTAGTGGCTTGGCCTTGTTGGATAGTTTTAACAGAGAAGGTGGCCTTGTTGGGTAGTTTGAGCTGAGTAGCTTAGCGTTGTTGGATAGTTTGAACTGAGAAGGTGGCCTTGTGGGGTAGTTTGTGTTGAGTGGCTTGACCTTGTTAGATAGTTTGAACTGAGAAGGTGGCCTTGTTGGGTAGTTTGAGCTGAGTAGCTTGGCCTTGTTGGGTAGTTTGAGCTGAGCAGCTTGGCCTTGTTGGGTAGTTCGAGCTGAGTAGCTTAGCGTTGTTGGGTAGTTTGAGCTGAGCAGCTTGGCCTTGGTGGGTAGTTTGAGCTGAGTAGCTTAGCGTTGTTGGGTAGTTTGAGCTGAGCAGCTTGGCCTTGTTGGGTAGTTTGAGCTGAGTAGCTTAGCGTGGCTGGGTAGTTTGAGCTGAGTGGCTTGGCCTTGTTGGATAGTTTGAACTGAGAAGGTGGCCTTGTGGGGTATTTTGTGTTGAGTAGCTCAGCCTTGTTGGGTAGTTTCAGCTGAGCAGCTTGTCCTTGTTGGGTAGATTGAGCTGAGCAGGTAGCCTTTGTTGGGTAGTTTGAGTTGATTTGCTTTGCCTTGCTGGGTAGGTTGAGCTCAGCTTGGCCTTGTCGGGTAGCTTGAGTTGAGCAGCTGGGCCCTGTTGGGTGGTTTGTGCTGAGCAGGTGGCCTTGTCGGGTCGTTTGAACTGAGAAGGTGGCCTTGTAGGGTAGTTTGAGATGAGCAGCTTGGTCTTAGTAAGTAAGTAAGTAATCTTTATTCAAGTAATATAAGGCCTAGAGACCCATTATACACAGCATATATTATCAAAAACATAGTATGTTTGTGTGTACATAGCACATTTTATATGATGGTAATTGCATTAAAAAGAACATTTCATACAACAGCAGGTGAGTTTTTGAGCTCGAAACTACAATATACATAATATCTTGTAGATCTTGTATCAAGTCAACATTTTTAGCGGTCATAATCTCTATAAAATTTGAGTGGTTAATAACATTATATAGCACCAGATGTTTTTTTAGATATTTTTCCCTAATAGTATTAAGCCTATAACGCGGACAATGCAATGAAAAATGATATTCGTCCTCAATTACTGCAATTCCATTATTTTCACAAAATGCACATAACCTGTCTTCTAATAAGATACCATTTCGCCTGCCCATTTCAATATTTTAAACATGACTTGAACTGCGAAATCGTGTCAATGCTACCCGAACTTTACTAATTTTAATAATACCGGTATTTAAATATACTTCCCATTCCAATGAGTTTTTAAATGTTGAATAAATAGACAGTTTACTCGAGTTTTCAATCCCATGCCTCCATTTATTATAATACAATTATTTTACCTTTGACTGAAATATTTCTAAAAATAATCGGTCGTTCTCTACGTCTTGTTGTAACCACACTTACTCAAAACGAAGTTCTTTTAAAAAAAACCTTTTTCGGGAGGCCCAATTTTTCCTTCCGACTCCATCTAATTTATTTAACATTACATACACTTGCTTTACTATCCTGTTCTATGACATCTCAACAATTTTAAACCAATAAGACATACATTTGAATGAACAATACACACTGAGTGGATAACGCCCCACTTCGCCTAAAACAGCTTCATCAGGTGTTGTGATTGAAACTTTTAAAATTATTTTATGAAACTTAATATGAATTCTTTCTATCAATGGTTTTTGTTCATACCCCCACATCTCACTGCCATAGGAAAGAATTGATACAACCATACAATCAAATATTTCACATGCAATATTTATAGGAATTCCTCCACATGCATGGCTTAATTTATAGATAAATACAAGTGCTTTGTTGGCTTGGAGGCACAAAGTATTTTGAGCTCAATGCCAGATGAGTCTAGAGGAAAAGATAATCCCTAGATATTTATAATATGTTACATTAATCAGTTCTTAACCTTGAAAATACCATTTCTCAATATGTTTTACAATGCTACCATTTCTAAATATTATATTTTTTGTCTTGCTTATGTTTACAGCAAGTCCCCATTTCTTACAAAATTCAGATAAAGTATTTAGTAATTCCTGAAGTCTTTTCACGCTGTCAGCAAACAATGCTATGTCATCAGCGTAAAGCAATATATTCAAATGTGATCAGCTTGGTCTTGTTGGGTAGTTTCAGCTGAGCAACTTGGCCTTGTTGGGTAGTTTGAGATGAGTAGCTTGGCCTTGTCGGGTAGTTTGAGCTCAGCAACTTGGTCTTCTTGGGTAGTTTGAGCTGAGCAACTTGGCCTTGTTAGGTAGTTTGAGCTGAGCAGCTTTGTCTTGTTGGGTAGTTTGAGATGAGTAGCTTGGCCTTGTCGGGTAGTTTGAGCTGAGCAACTTGGCCTTGTTGGGTAGTTTGACCTGAGCAGCTTGGCCTTGTTGGGTAGTTTGAACTGAGCAGCTTGGCCTTGTTGGGTAGTTTGAGATGAGCAGGTTGGCCTTGTTGAATAGTTTGAGCTGAGCAGCTTGGCCTTGTTGGGTAGTTTGAGCTGAGCAGCTTGGCCTTGTTAGGTAATTTTAGCTGAGCAGCTTGGTCTTGTTGAGTAGTTTGAGCTGAGCAGCTTGGCCTTGTTGCGTAGCTTGAGCTGAGTGGTTTGTCCTTGTTAAGTAGTTTGGGCTGAGTAGCTTGTTCTTGTTTTCAAAACATTGGCCCTTTCAAAAACACTATTTCAGGACCATTGCCTGGTGGCTCTGGCGGAAAGACCTGTAGGTGACAAAACATAAAATTCGTGCAATTTTCACCTGGTCTTTTTTGTACGACATACATGTATGTTTTCATACCATAAAATATTATATCAATGAGTCAATTCGTCACTACTGGGTCAGACCTGCTTTGACACATGTAAATCAAACTCAGTTTGTACGATTAAGTCTTTGCACGCTGTTGACGCATTCTTGCGTCAGCTTTTAAATAAAATGCATGCAATAAAAAATGCCACCACCCAACGCCTGAAGCTTCAATTTGATCATTTTTTTATGAAATAGGAACATCTTCCTAGATACGTCTTAAGGATCACTTGGTTTTGTCACTTCACTTGACGAAACATATGATAAATTAATATTTACATGTATATGCCATTAGATAATAAACAATAAAGGAGATAACAACACGTTTTCAATCGGTAATGAAACGTCATTGGACAAAATGTTCTATTTTAGCAAAAATGTGGATGTTTTAACCCTTTAAACCCTCACGATGCATTAAAGCATCATTTTACATCATTTGAAATTGTGTCTTAGCGAGATTCGAGTCGACGAAAATGTACAGTTGGTGCTCGAAAGGTTGAATTATGATACATGCAGGTACATTTATTTCACACCATTCTATTTAAATTTGTCCTCATACAAAAACATAATTACCCGTAGTTTTGGCTCCAGGTGATTAACCCTTTGACCGCCAGTGCCGATTATATTCCTTTTCTACATTTTTTATTAGAACGTTCCCTATCAGCTTTCAAACATATTGAAGATAGAATGAGCAGCTTGGCCTTGTTGGGTAGTTTGAGCTGAGTAACTTAGCGTTGTTGGGTAGTTAGAGCTGAGCAGCTTGGCCTTGTTGGGTAGTTTGAGCTGAGTAGCTTGGCCTTGTGGAGTAGTTTGAGCTGAGTAGCTTAGCGTTGTTGGGTAGTTTGAGCTGAGCAGCTTGGCCTTGTTGGGTAGTTTGAGCTGAGTAACTTGGCCTTGTTGGGTAGTTTGAGCTGAGTAGCTTAACGTTGCTGGGTAGTTTGAGCTGAGAAGATGGCCTTGTTGGGTAGTTTGAGCTGAGTAGCTTAGCGTTGTTGGGTAGTTTGAGCTGAGCAGCTTGGCCTTGTTGGGTAGTTTGAGCTGAGTAGCTTAGCGTTGTTGGGTAGTTGAGCTGAGCAGCTTGGCCTTGCTGGGAAGTTTGAACTGAGTAGCTTAGCGTTACTGGGTAGTTTGAGCTGAGTAGTTTGACCTTGTTGGGTAGTTTGAGCTGAGTAGCTTCTCCTTGTTGGGTAGTTTGAGCTGAGCACCTTGGCCTTGTTGGGTAGTTTGAGCCGAGTAGCTTGGCTTTGTTGGGTAGTTTTAGCTGAGTAGCTTCTCCTTGTTGGGTAGTTTGAACTGAGTAGCTTGGCCTTGTTGGGTAGTTTGAGCTGAGTAGCTTCTCCTTGTTGGATAGTTTGAACTGAGAAGGTGGCCTTGTGGGTAGTTTGAGGTGAGTAGCTTGGCTTTGTTGGGTAGTTTGAGCTGAGTAGCTTGGCCTTGTTGGACAGTTTGAGCTGAGTAGCTTAGCGTTGTTGGGTAGTTTGAGCTGAGCAGCTTGGCCTTGTTGGGTAGTTTGAGCTGAGTAACTTAGCGTTGTTGGGTAGTTATAGCTGAGCAGCTTTGCCTTGTTGGGTAGTTTGAGCTGAGAAGCTTGGCCTTGTGGAGTAGTTTGAGCTGAGTAGCTTAGCGTTGTTGGGTAGTTTGAGCTGAGCAGCTTGGCCTTGTTGGGTAGTTTGAGCTGAGTAACTTGGCCTTGTTGGGTAGTTTGAGCTGAGTAGCTTAACGTTGCTGGGTAGTTTGAGCTGAGAAGATGGCCTTGTTGGGTAGTTTGAGCTGAGTAGCTTAGCGTTGTTGGGTAGTTTGAGCTGAGCAGCGTAGCCTTGTTGGGTAGTTTGAGCTGAGTAGGTTAGCGTTGTTGGGTAGTTGAGCTGAGCAGCTTGGCCTTGCTGGGTAGTTTGAGCTGAGTAGCTTACCGTTACTGGGTAGTTTGAGCTGAGTGGCTTGGCCTTGTTGGATAGTTTGAACTGAGAAGGTGGCCTTGTTGGGTAGTTTGAGCTGAGTAGCTTAGCGTTGTTGAGTAGTTTGAGCTGAGCAGCTTGGCCTTGTTGGGTGGTTTGAGCTGAGTAGCTTAGCGTTGCTGGATAGTTTGAGCTGAGTGGCTTGGCCTTGTTGGATAGTTTGAACTGAGAAGGTGGCCTTGTTGGGTAGTTTGAGCTGAGTAGCTTAGCGTTGCTGGGTAGTTTGAGCTGAGTGGCTTGACCTTGTTGGATAGTTTGAACTGAGAAGGTGGCCTTGTTGGCTAGTTTGAGCTGAGTAGCTTAGCGTTGCTGGGTAGTTTGAGCTGAGTGGCTTGACCTTGTTGGATAGTTTGAACTGAGAAGGTGGCCTTGTTGGGTAGTTTGAGCTGAGTAGCTTAGCGTTGTTGGGTAGTTTGAGCTGAGCAGCTTGGCCTTGTTGGGTAGTTTGAGCTGAGTAGCTTAGCGTTGCTGGGTAGTTTGAGCTGAGCAGCTTGACCTTGTTGGGTAGTTTGAGCTGAGTAGCTTAGCGTTGTTGGGTAGTTTGAGCTGAGGAGCTTGGTCTTGTTGGGTAGTTTGAGCTGAGTAGCTTAGCGTTGTTGGGTAGTTTGAGCTGAGCAGCTTGGCCTTGTTGGGTAGTTTGAGCTGAGTACCTTAGCGTTGCTGGGTAGTTTCAGCTGAGCAGCTTGTCCTTGTTGGGTGGAATGAGCTGAGCAGGTAGCCTTTGTTGGGTAGTTTGAGTTGATTAGCTTTGCCTTGCTGGGTAGGTTGAGCTCAGCTTGGCCTTGTCGGGTAGCTTGAGTTGGGCATCTGGGCCCTGTTGGGTGGTTTGTGGTGAGCAGGTGGCCTTGTCGGGTAGTTTGAACTGAGAAGGTGGCCTTGTGGGGTAGTTTTAGATGAGCAGCTTGGTTTTGTTGGGTAGTTTGACATGAGCGGCTTGGTGTTGTTGGGTAGTCTGAGCTGAGCAGCTTGGCCTTGTTGGGTAGTTTGACCTGAGCAGCTTGGCCTTATTTGGTAGTTTGAAATGAGCAGCTTGGGCTTGTTGGGTAGTTTGAGCTCAGCTTTTCCTTTTTGAGTAGTTTGAGTTGAGCAGTTTGGCCTTGTCGGGTAGTTTCAGCTGAGCAGGTGGCATTGTTGGGTAGTTTCAGCTGAGCATGTGGCCTTGTTGGGTAGTTCGGGCTGAAAAACTTGGCCGTGTCGGGTACTTTGAGCTCAACTGGGCTTTGTTGGGTAGTCAGAGCTGAACAGCTCGTCCTTGTAGTGTAGTTTGAGCAGAACTGCTTGGCCTTCTTGGATAGTTTGAGCTGAGTAGATTGTCCTTGCTGGGTAGTTTGAGCTGAGTAGTTTTACCTTGTTGGGTAGTTTGAGCTGAGTAGCTTCTCCTTGTTGGGTAGTTTGAGCTGAGCAGCTTGGCCTTGTTGGGTAGTTTGAGCTGAGTAGCTTGGCTTTGTTGGGTAGTTTGAGCTGAGTAGCTTCTCCTTGTTGGGTAGTTTGAACTGAGTAGCTTGGCCTTGTTGGGTAGTTTGAGCTGAGTAGCTTCTCCTTGTTGGATAGTTTTAACTGAGAAGGTGGCCTTGTTTGTAGTTTGAGTTGAGTAGCTTGGCTTTGTTGGGTAGTTTGAGCTGAGTAGCTTGGCCTTGTTGGGCAGTTTGAGCTGAGTTGCTTAGCGTTGTTGGGTAGTTTGAGCTGAGCAGCTTGGCCTTGTTGGGTAGTTTGAGATGAGTAGCTTGGCCTTGTCGGGTAGTTTGAGCTGAGCAACTTGGCCTTGTTGGGTAGATTGACCTGAGCAGCTTGGCCTTGTTGGGTAGTTTGAACTGAGCAGCTTGGCCTTGTTGGGTAGTTTGAGATGAGCAGCTTGGCGTTGTTGAATAGTTTGAGCTGAGCAGCTTGGCCTTGTTGGGTAGTTTGAGCTGAGCAGCTTGGCCTTGTTAGGTAATTTTAGCTGAGCAGCTTGGTCTTGTTGAGTAGTTTGAGCTGAGCAGCTTGGCCTTGTTGCGTAGTTTGAGCTGAGTGGTTTTTCCTTGTTAAGTAGTTTGGGCTGAGTAGCTTGTTCTTGTTTTCAAAACATTGGCCCTTTCAAAAACACTATTTCAGGACCATTGCCTGGTGGCTCTGGCGGAAAGACCTGTAGGTGACAAAACATAAAATTCGTGCAATTTTCACCTGGTCTTTTTTGTACGACATACATGTATGTTTTTATACCATAAAATATTATATCAATGAGTCAATTCGTCACTACTGGGTCAGACCTGCTTTGACACATGTAAATCAAACTCAGTTTGTACGATTAAGTCTTTGCACGCTGTTGACGCATTCTTGCGTCAGCTTTTAAATAAAATGCATGCAATAAAAAATGCCACCACCCAACGCCTGAAGCTTCAATTTGATCATTTTTTTTATGAAATAGGGACATCTTCCTAGATACGTCTTAAGGATCACTTGGTTTTGTCACTTCACTTGACGAAACATATGGTAAATCAATATTTACATGTATATGCCATTAGATAATAAACAATAAAGGAGATAACAACACGTTTTCAATCGGTAATGAAACGTCATTGGACAAAATGTTCTATTTTAGCAAATATGTGGATGTTTTAACCCTTTAAACCCTCACGATGCATTAAAGCATCATTTTACATCATTTGAAATTGTGTCTTAGCGAGATTCGAGTCGACGAAAATGTACAGTTGGTGCTCGAAAGGTTGAATTATGATACATGCAGGTACATTTATTTCACACCATTCTATTTAAATTTGTCCTCATACAAAAACATGATTACCCGTAGTTTTGGCTGGAGGTGATTAACCCTTTGACCGCCAGTGCCGATTATATTCCTTTTCTACATTTTTTATTAGAACGTTCCCTATCAGCTTTCAAACATATTGAAGATAGAATGAGCAGCTTGGCCTTGTTGGGTAGTTTGAGCTGAGTAACTTAGCGTTGTTGGGTAGTTAGAGCTGAGCAGCTTGGCCTTGTTGGGTAGTTTGAGCTGAGTAGCTTGGCCTTGTGGAGTAGTTTGAGCTGAGTAGCTTAGCGTTGTTGGGTAGTTTGAGCTGAGCAGCTTGGCCTTGTTGGGTAGTTTGAGCTGAGTAACTTGGCCTTGTTGGGTAGTTTGAGCTGAGTAGCTTAACGTTGCTGGGTAGTTTGAGCTGAGAAGATGGCCTTGTTGGGTAGTTTGAGCTGAGTAGCTTAGCGTTGTTGGGTAGTTGAGCTGAGCAGCTTGGCCTTGCTGGGTAGTTTGAGCTGAGTAGCTTAGCGTTACTGGGTAGTTTGAGCTGCTGAGTGGCTTGGCCTTGTTGGATAGTTTGAACTGAGAAGGCTGCCTTGTTGGGTAGTTTGAGCTGAGTAGCTTAGCGTTGTTGAGTAGTTTGAGCTGAGCAGCTTGGCCTTGTTGGGTGGTTTGAGCTGAGTAGCTTAGCGTTGCTGGATAGTTTGAGCTGAGTGGCTTGGCCTTGTTGGATAGTTTGAACTGAGAAGGTGGCCTTGTTGGGTAGTTTGAGCTGAGTAGCTTAGCGTTGTTGGGTAGTTTGAGCTGAGCAGCTTGGCCTTGTTGGGTAGTTTGAGCTGAGTAGCTTAGCGTTGCTGAGTAGTTTGAGCTGAGCAGCTTGGCCTTGTTGGGTAGTTTGATCTGAGTAGCTTAGCGTTGTTGGGTTGTTTGAGCTGAGCAGCTTGGCCTTGTTCGGTAGTTTGAGCTGAGTAGCTTAGAGTTGCTGGGTAGTTTGAGCTGATTGGCCTGGCCTTGTTGGATAGTTTGAACTGAGAAGGTGGCCTTGTTGGCTAGTTTGAGCTGAGTAGCTTAGCGTTGCTGGGTAGTTTGAGCTGAGTGGCTTGACCTTGTTGGATAGTTTGAACTGAGAAGGTGGCCTTGTTGGGTAGTTTGAGCTGAGTAGCTTAGCGTTGTTGGGTTGTTTGAGCTGAGCAGCTTGGCCTTGTTCGGTAGTTTGAGCTGAGTAGCTTAGAGTTGCTGGGTAGTTTGAGCTGAGTGGCTTGGCCTTGTTGGATAGTTTGATCTGAGAAGGTGGCCTTGTTGGCTAGTTTGAGCTGAGTAGCTTAGCGTTGTTGGGTAGTTTGAGCTGAGCAGCTTGGCCTTGTTGGGTAGTTTGAGCTGAGTAGCTTAGCGTTGCTGGGTAGTTTGAGCTGAGCAGCTTGGCCTTGTTGGGTAGTTTGAGCTGAGTAGCTTAGCGTTGTTGGGTAGTTTGAGCTGAGGAGCTTGGTCTTGTTGGGTAGTTTGAGCTGTGTAGCTTAGCGTTGTTGGGTAGTTTGAGCTGAGCAGCTTGGCCTTGTTGGGTAGTTTGAGCTGAGTACCTTAGCGTTGCTGGGTAGTTTCAGCTGCGCAGCTTGTCCTTGTTGGGTGGAATGAGCTGAGCAGGTAGCCTTTGTTGGGTAGTTTGAGTTGATTAGCTTTGCCTTGCTGGGTAGGTTGAGCTCAGCTTGGCCTTGTCGGGTAGCTTGAGTTGGGCATCTAGGCCCTGTTGGGTGGTTTGTGGTGAGCAGGTGGCCTTGTCGGGTAGTTTGAACTGAGAAGGTGGCCTTGTGGGGTAGTTTTAGATGAGCAGCTTGGTTTTGTTGGGTAGTTTGACATGAGCGGCTTGGTGTTGTCGGGTAGTCTGAGCTGAGCAGCTTGGCCTTGTTGGGTAGTTTGACCTGAGCAGCTTGGCCTTATTTGGTAGTTTGAAATGAGCAGCTTGGGCTTGTTGGGTAGTTTGAGCTCAGCTTTTCCTTTTTGAGTAGTTTGAGTTGAGCAGTTTGGCCTTGTCGGGTAGTTTCAGCTGAGCATGTGGCCTTGTTGGGTAGTTCGGGCTGAAAAACTTGGCCGTGTCGGGTACTTTGAGCTCAACTGGGCCTTGTTGGGTAGTCAGAGCTGAACAGCTCGTCCTTGTAGTGTAGTTTGAGCAGAACAGCTTGGCCTTCTTGGATAGTTTGAGCTGAGTAGATTGTCCTTGCTGGGTAGTTTGAGCTGATTAGTTTGGCCTTGTTGGATAGTTTTAACTGAGAAGGTGGCCTTGTTGGGTAGTTTGAGCTGAGTAGCTTAGCGTTGTTGGATAGTTTGAACTGAGAAGGTGGCCTTGTGGGGTAGTTTGTGTTGAGTGGCTTGACCTTGTTAGATAGTTTGAACTGAGAAGGTGGCCTTGTTGGGTAGTTTGAGCTGAGTAGCTTGGCCTTGTTGGGTAGTTTGAGCTGAGCAGCTTGGCCTTGTTGGGTAGTTCGAGCTGAGTAGCTTAACGTTGTTGGGTAGTTTGAGCTAAGCAGCTTGGCCTTGATGGGTATTTTGAGCTGAGTAGCTTAGCGTTGTTGGGTAGTTTGAGCTGAGCAGCTTGGCCTTGTTGGGTAGTTTGAGCCGAGTAGCTTAGCGTGGCTGGGTAGTTTGAGCTGAGTGGCTTGGCCTTGTTGGATAGTTTGAACTGAGAAGGTGGCCTTGTGGGGTATTTTGTGTTGAGTAGCTCAGCCTTGTTGGGTAGTTTCAGCTGAGCAGCTTGTCCTTGTTGGGTAGATTGAGCTGAGCAGGTAGCCTTTGTTGGGTAGTTTGAGTTGATTAGCTTTGCCTTGCTGGGTAGGTTGAGCTCAGCTTGGCCTTGTCGGGTAGCTTGAGTTGGGCATCTAGGCCCTGTTGGGTGGTTTGTGGTGAGCAGGTGGCCTTGTCGGGTAGTTTGAACTGAGAAGGTGGCCTTGTAGGGTAGTTTGAGATGAGCAGCTTGGTCTTAGTAAGTAAGTAAGTAATCTTTATTCAAGTAATATAAGGCCTAGAGACCCATTATACACAGCATATATTATCAAAAACATAGTATGTTTGTGTGTACATAGCACATTTTATATGATGGTAATTGCATTAAAAAGAACATTTCATACAACAGCAGGTGAGTTTTTGAGCTCGAAACTACAATATACATAATATCTTGTAGATCTTGTATCAAGTCAACATTTTTAGCGGTCATAATCTCTATAAAATTTGAGTGGTTAATAACATTATATAGCACCAGATGTTTTTTTTTAGATATTTTTCCCTAATAGTATTAAGCCTATAACGCGGACAATGCAATGAAAAATGATATTCGTCCTCAATTACTGCAATTCCATTATTTTCACAAAATGCACATAACCTGTCTTCTAATAAGATACCATTTCGCCTGCCCATTTCAATATTTTAAACATGACTTGAACTGCGAAATCGTGTCAATGCTACCCGAACTTTACTAATTTTAATAATACCGGTATTTAAATATACTTCCCATTCCAATGAGTTTTTAAATGTTGAATAAATAGACAGTTTACTCGAGTTTTCAATCCCATGCCTCCATTTATTATAATACAATTATTTTACCTTTGACTGAAATATTTCTAAAAATAATCGGTCGTTCTCTACGCCTTGTTGTAACCACACTTACTCAAAACGAAGTTCTTTTAAAAAAAACCTTTTTTGGGAGGCCCAATTTTTCCTTCCGACTCCATCTAATTTATTTAACATTACATACACTTGCTTTACTATCCTGTTCTATGACATCTCAACAATTTTAAACCAATAAGACATACATTTGAATGAACAATACACACTGAGTGGATAACGCCCCACTTCGCCTAAAACAGCTTCATCAGGTGTTGTGATTGAAACTTTTAAAATTATTTTATGAAACTTAATATGAATTCTTTCTATCAATGGTTTTTGCTCATACCCCCACATCTCACTGCCATAGGAAAGAATTGATAAAACCATACAATCAAATATTTCACATGCAATATTTATAGGAATTCCTCCACATGCATGGCTTAATTTATAGATAAATACAAGTGCTTTGTTGGCTTGGAGGCACAAAGTATTTTGAGCTCAATGCCAGATGAGTCTAGAGGAAAAGATAATCCCTAGATATTTATAATATGTTACATTAATCAGTTCTTAACCTTGAAAATACCATTTCTCAATATGTTTTACAATGCTACCATTTCTAAATATTATATTTTTTGTCTTGCTTATGTTTACAGCAAGTCCCCATTTCTTACAAAATTCAGATAAAGTATTTAGTAATTCCTGAAGTCTTTTCACGCTGTCAGCAAACAATGCTATGTCATCAGCGTAAAGCAATATATTCAAATGTGATCAGCTTGGTCTTGTTGGGTAGTTTCAGCTGAGCAACTTGGCCTTGTTGGGTAGATTGACCTGAGCAGCTTGGCCTTGTTGGGTAGTTTGAACTGAGCAGCTTGGCCTTGTTGGGTAGTTTGAGATGAGCAGCCTGGTCTTGTTGGGTAGTTTGACCTGAACAGCTTGGTCTTGTTGAGTAGTTTGAGTTGAGCAGCTTTGCCTTGCTGGGTAGTTTGAGATGAGTAGCTTGGCCTTGTCGGGTAGTTTGAGCTCAGCAACTTGGTCTTCTTGGGTAGTTTGAGCTGAGCAACTTGGCCTTGTTAGGTAGTTTGAGCTGAGCAGCTTTGTCTTGTTGGGTAGTTTGAGATGAGTAGCTTGGCCTTGTCGGGTAGTTTGAGCTGAGCAACTTTGCCTTGTTGGGTAGTTTGACCTGAGCAGCTTGGCCTTGTTGGGTAGTTTGAACTGAGCAGCTTGGCCTTGTTGGGTAGTTTGAGATGAGCAGCTTGGCCTTGTTGAATAGTTTGAGCTGAGCAGCTTGGCCTTGTTGGGTAGTTTGAGCTGAGCAGCTTGGCCTTGTTAGGTAATTTTAGCTGAGCAGCTTGGTCTTGTTGAGTAGTTTGAGCTGAGCAGCTTGGCCTTGTTGCGTAGTTTGAGCTGAGTGGTATGTCCTTGTTAAGTAGTTTGGGCTGAGTAGCTTGTTCTTGTTTTCAAAACATTGGCCCTTTCAAAAACACTATTTCAGGACCATTGCCTGGTGGCTCTGGCGGAAAGACCTGTAGGTGACAAAACATAAAATTCGTGCAATTTTCACCTGGTCTTTTTTGTACGACATACATGTATGTTTTCATACCATAAAATATTATATCAATGAGTCAATTCGTCACTACTGGGTCAGACCTGCTTTGACACATGTAAATCAAACTCAGTTTGTACGATTAAGTCTTTGCACGCTGTTGACGCATTCTTGCGTCAGCTTTTAAATAAAATGCATGCAATAAAAAATGCCACCACCCAACGCCTGAAGCTTCAATTTGATCATTTTTTTTATGAAATAGGGACATCTTCCTAGATACGTCTTAAGGATCACTTGGTTTTGTCACTTCACGTGACGAAACATATGGTAAATCAATATTTACATGTATATGCCATTAGATAATAAACAATAAAGGAGATAACAACACGTTTTCAATCGGTAATGAAACGTCATTGGACAAAATGTTCTATTTTAGCAAATATGTGGATGTTTTAACCCTTTAAACCTTCACGATGCATTAAAGCATCATTTTACATCATTTGAAATTGTGTCTTAGAGAGATTCGAGTCGACGAAAATGTACAGTTGGTGCTCGAAAGGTTGAATTATGATACATGCAGGTACATTTATTTCACACCATTCTATTTAAATTTGTCCTCATACAAAAACATGATTACCCGTAGTTTTGGCTGGAGGTGATTAACCCTTTGACCGCCAGTGCCGATTATATTCCTTTTCTACATTTTTTATTAGAACGTTCCCTATCAGCTTTCAAACATATTGAAGATAGAATGTGATATTAATCAGCAAGATTTGAATATAGTCCACATCCATTTTGTCAAATCTGAATAATTTTCACTCATTTGAAGTTGTGGATCGCGTCAGCGATACATAACTTCAAGTGGGTGAAACTTCCGATTAAATAATCTGGCGGTTAAAGGGTTAAGCAAATGAAATACTCTAGGCCTAATACCCCTGATAAATGCAGATATTACTCTTTGACCACCAGAGTTTACTTCCTCGTGCTTATATATTACCTTCTCTTATCTAGCCCCTTAATTTAGGACGTCCTGCTACAGTCAAACTCAAGGGATTTGTCAATCTGATGTGTTTGCAACGGACATTTACAGGATCATACACCATGGAATGGTTAATCTAACACTCACTTCAAACACTCATCACTGAGCAAAGTGAAGACAACATGCACTTCACTGTAGTAGTGGAGGCACTCACTAAACCTTTTATACAAACAAGAGACGATGACACAACATTAAGCCAGCATTGAGCTCCCAGTAAACACAAAACATTTGTATAACATTTGTACAGTGTAGGACCAACGTCGAAGCAACCTTGGGCCGACGTTGTACAAATGTTATACAAATGTTTTGTGTTAACTGGGAACTAACGTCTCATGCTAGAAGAGTTGAGTGCATTTAGTTTAAGGAAAGCTATACAATTGTCTAATACTAGTATTTTTTCTGTATCCGGAACTAAAAATCCCAAAGAGACACATTAGTCATTCATTCATTTATTCATTCATTCATTTATTCATTAATTTATTCATTTATTCAAATAAATATTATCTGTCATCGAATGATAGTTACCACCCCTTCTTGGATACTTTGTGGACTGTAAAAGTCTGTATTGCTTGTGAAATAGGCTGTTATGTGTGCAATTACACCCACCGCTGGTATGATGCTGGAACATCGCCTGCTTACTTTACAAGCAAACAGTTACTGTCATTTGTCTGCACTGTAGTGTCGTTGTCAGCAGCCCACAGCGTCACGTAGCGGCCAGTGGTTGAACTTCTCCCTGTATTACGTGTCCAGATCCCGAGATAACAGGCGGAGCATTGTGTGTGATCCACGGATGGCGGAGCTCACGGCGCTCATATGGACGTCTGATCCCAGTCACTGGGATCTCACATATATAACACTACAGATTCAATGCGGATCATATGAGAGATGGACTTCTAATCAGAATCAAGGCGGATCATAATCAGCGACAACTGATTCTCCTGCATACTTCACAATCACCAGACAGGCTCCTTATTAAACAGGTAATCTGCAGTGATGATGGGTCAACGTCTGTGACATTATTCTGCCCATCATGATGTTTTTTGTCGTTTATAATTAGCCAGCAACGCCTTAACTACGCGGGGGTAAATTGCACTGTAAATACAGTTTTTATCCAGATATTTTCAAACATTTTTTTATAAATAATATATCTAATAATTATCATACGTGTTTTTGTGACATTTCATGTTTCTCTGGTATAGCTGCTCGGCGCAGTGGATGATGAACATCAAAATATGTGCACTTAACAGTACTGCATTGTGACATTCTCCCATATTTTGGCAGGACGATACATGATAAAAGATTATATTTTTATCCCGAATTTGTCGTAGGCTACTAGATGGGCTCGGTGACTCGGTGACTTACATGTAGCAATAAATTAAAATTATGGTGTTCCCCTTGTTACTGCGAGGAGCGCGCATCCCGTGGCCCTGTGCGAAATTACCGTCGATACACTCGTTTCAACCATTAACGTGATCGCCTAGTCACGTTGAGATGGGAGAAGCAAGGATATTTCTCTGAAAAACCCACGCAGCGGGGTTCGAACCCGGGACCCATGCAGCACTGGCGAGGCCGTCCAGCGCTCTCCCAATCCGCCACGCCCCCTTCTCTAGCTCTTGGTTATTATTGGTCTTCTCTCTTTTTATACAAGATCAGAGGGTTTGTCCGGGAAAATTGGAAAATTAAGGGGGTGCTGAAGCAACCAGAACACCTCCTGATTACGCCACTCTCATAAGGTGAACAAAACAGGCTGGCATTGAATAAAATGTCAGTCAAATTGTATAATAAATGTGAAGGTTTCGAAAGAAATATTGAACATATTTGGGTGTAAGCCTATAGTCCGTGATACAGACAAAAAATTAGTAGGCCCTACCGCGCGGAGGTACCGGACAAAACTTTAACACCTCATTAGACATGCCTAGGACATGTCAAAAATGTATGATGGACATCTGAAAGTAGTAGCTTTTCAAAAATATAGCGATTTTATCATTTTTCAGCTTTTGCGAATGTAAAAATATGAAAATGGCATACAGTCCAGTAAAATTATGATTTAGATCGGGAAAAAAATACGGGAGAGATGAAATTTGGGGGATTGCATCTTGAACCCCACCTGGGTAACATACTAATAGTCCCCTGAATTTCTTCTTGTGCGTTTGCCGCTAGAGGGCAAAATCAAAAATGGCCGCCATTGAAACTTAACGTGCAATAACTTTGCTTCCAAATAACGTAGAGATGTGTTTTTGGTGTCTACATATAGGGTTCTCACACCCAAAAAACGACTCAGAGTCGTGATAGCCTCTATCATTAATATTATTATATATTATGGCGAATAAAATAAATGTTGCGCCTGGAAAACGACACATTATAGTCCAGTGTAGTATTATATTTAAATCCATTTTTTTCACATTCAGAAGCCTTGTTGGATAGTTTGAGATGAGCAGCTTGGCCTTGTTGGGTGGTTTGAACTGAGCAGCTTGGCCTTGCTGGGTAGTTTGAGATGAGCAGCTTGGCCTTGTTGGATAGTTTGAAATGAGCAGCTTGGCCTTGTTGGGTAGTTTGAACTGAGCTGCTTGGCCTTGTTGGGTAGTTTGAGATGAGCAGCTTGGCCTTGTTGGGTAGTTTGAGATGAGCAGCTTGGCCTTGTTGGGTAGTTTGAACTGAGCAGCTTGGCCTTGTTGGGTAGTTTGAGATGAGCAGCTTGGCCTTGTTGGATAGTTTGAGATGAGCAGCTTGGCCTTGTTGGATAGTTTGAGATGAGCAGCTTGGTCTTGTTGGATAGTTTGACCTGAGCAGCTTTGCCTTGTTGTGTAGTTTGAGATAAGCAGCTTGGTCTTATTGGGTAGTTTGAGATGAGCAGCCTGGTCTTGTTGGGTAGTTTGGCCTGAACAGCTTGGTCTTGTTGAGTATTTTGAGTTGAGCAGCTTTGCCTTGCTGGGTAGTTTGAGATGAGTAGCTTGGCCTTGTCGGATAGTTTGAGCTCAGCAACTTGGTCTTCTTGGGTAGTTTGAGCTGAGCAACTTGGCCTTGTTAGGTAGTTTGAGCTGAGCAGCTTTGCCTTGTTGGGTAGTTTGAGATGAGTAGCTTGGCCTTGTCGGGTAGTTTGAGCTGAGCAACTTGGCCTTGTTGGGTAGTTTGACCTGAGCAGCTTGTCCTTGTTGGGTAGTTTGAACTGAGCAGCTTGGTCTTGTTGGGTAGTTTGAGATGAGCAGCTTGGTCTTGTTGGATAGTTTGACCTGAGCAGCTTTGCCTTGTTGTGTAGTTTGAGATAAACAGCTTGGTCTTATTGGGTAGTTTGAGATGAGCAGCCTGGTCTTGTTGGGTAGATTGACCTGAACAGCTTGGTCTTGTTGAGTAGTTTGAGTTGAGCAGCTTTGCCTTGCTGGGTAGTTTGAGATGAGTAGCTTGGCCTTGTCGGATAGTTTGAGCTCAGCAACTTGGTCTTCTTGGGCAGTTTGAGCTGAGCAACTTGGCCTTGTTAGGTAGTTTGAGCTGAGCAGCTTTGCCTTGTTGGGTAGTTTGAGATGAGTAGCTTGGCCTTGTCGGGTAGTTTGAGCTGAGCAACTTGGCCTTGTTGGGTAGTTTGACCTGAGCAGCTTGGCCTTGTTGGGTAGTTTGAACTGAGCAGCTTGGCCTTGTTGGGTGGTTTGAGATGAGCAGCTTGGCCTTGTTGGATAGTTTGAGCTGAGCAGCTTGGCCTTGTTGGGTAGTTTGAACTGAACAGCTTGGTCTTGTTGGGTAGTTTGAGATGAGCAGCTTGGCCTTGTTGGGTAGTTTGAGCTGAGTAGTTTCTCCTTGCTGGGTAGTTTGAGCTGAGCAGCTTGGTCTTGTTATGTAGTTTGAGCTTAGTAGCTTGGCCTTGTTGGGTAGTTTGAGTTGAGTAGCTTGGCTTTGTTGGGTAGTTTGAGCTGAGCAGGTGGGCCTTGTTGGGTAGTTTGAGCTGAGCAGCTTGGCCTTGTCGGGTAGTTTGAGCTGAGAAGCTTAGCGTTGCTGGGTAGTTTGAGCTGAGTGGCTTGGCCTTGTTGTATAGTTTGAACAGAGAAGGTGGCCTTGTGGGGTAGTTTGTGTTGAGTAGCGCAGCCACGTTGGGTGGTTTCAGCTGAGCAGCTTGTCTTTGTTTGGTAGAATGAGCTGAGCAGGTAGCCTTTGTTGGGTAGTTTTAGTTGATTAGCTTTGCCTTGCTGGGTAGGTTGAGCTCAGCTTGGCCTTGTCGGGTAGTTTGAGCTGCGTAGCTTGTCCTTGTTGGGTAGTTTGAGCTGAGAAGCTTGGCCTTGTTGGGTAGTTTGAGCTGAGTAGTTTCTCCTTGTTGGGTAGTTTGAGCTGAGCAGCTTGGCCTTGTTAGGTAGTTTGAGATGAGCAGCTTGGCCTTGTTGGATAGTTTGAGCTGAGCAGCTTGGCCTTGTTGGGTAGTTTGAACTGAGCAGCTTGGTCTTGTTGGGTAGTTTGAGATGAGCAGCTTTGCCTTGTTGGATAGTTTGAGATGAGCAGCTTGGCCTTGTTGGGTAGTTTGAACTGAGCAGCTTGGCCTTGCTGGGTAGTTTGAGATGAGCAGCTTGGCCTTGTTGGATAGTTTGAGATGAGCAGCTTGGCCTTGTTGGGTAGTTTGAACTGAGCAGCTTGGCCTTGTTGGGTAGTTTGAGATGAGCAGCTTGGCCTTGTTGGGTAGTTTGAGATGAGCAGCTTGGCCTTGTTGGGTAGTTTGAACTGAGCAGCTTGGCCTTGTTGGGTAGTTTGAGATGAGCAGCTTGGCCTTGTTGGATAGTTTTAGATGAGTAGCTTGGCCTTGTCGGGTAGTTGGAGCTGAGCAACTTGGCCTTGTTGGGTAGTTTGACCTGAGCAGCTTGGCCTTGTTGGGTAGTTTGAACTGAGCAGCTTGGCCTTGTTGGATAGTTTGAGATGAGCAGCTTGGCCTTGTTGGATAGTTTGAGCTGAGCAGCTTGGCCTTGTTGGGTAGTTTGAACTGAGCAGCTTGGTCTTGTTGGGTAGTTTGAGATGAGCAGCTTGGTCTTGTTGGATAGTTTGAGATGAGTAGCTTGGCCTTGTCGGGTAGTTGGAGCTGAGCAACTTGGCCTTGTTGGGTAGTTTGACCTGAGCAGCTTGGCCTTGTTGGGTAGTTTGAACTGAGCAGCTTGGCCTTGTTGGATAGTTTGAGATGAGCAGCTTGGCCTTGTTGGATAGTTTGAGCTGAGCAGCTTGGCCTTGTTGGGTAGTTTGAACTGAGCAGCTTGGTCTTGTTGGGTAGTTTGAGATGAGCAGCTTGGTCTTGTTGGATAGTTTTACCTGAGCAGCTTTGCCTTGTTGTGTAGTTGAGATAAACAGCTTGGTCTTATTGGGTAGTTTGAGATGAGCAGCCTGGTCTTGTTGGGTAGTTTGACCTGAACAGCTTGGTCTTGTTGAGTAGTTTGAGTTGAGCAGCTTTGCCTTGCTGGGTAGTTTGAGATGAGTAGCTTGGCCTTGTCGGATAATTTGAATCTCAGCAACTTGGTCTTCTTGGGTAGTTTGAGCTGAGCAACTTGGCCTTGTCAGGTAGTTTGAGCTGAGCAGCTTTGTCTTGTTGGGTAGTTTGAGATGAGTAGCTTGGCCTTGTCGGGTAGTTTGAGCTGAGCAACTTGGCCTTGTTGGGTAGTTTGACCTGAGCAGCTTGGCCTTGTTGTGTAGTTTGAGCTGAGCAGCTTGGCCTTGTTGGGTAGTTTGAGATGGACAGCTTGACCTTGTTGGATAGTTTGAGCTGAGCAGCTTGGCCTTGTTGGGTAGTTTGAACTGAGCAGCTTGGTCTTGTTGGGTAGTTTGAGATGAGCAGCTTGGCCTTGTTGGATAGTTTGAGATGAGCAGCTTGGCCTTGTTGGGTAGTTTGAACTGAGCAGCTTGACCTTGTTGGATAGTTTGAGATGAGCAGCTTGGCCTTGTTGGGTAGTTTGAACTGAGCAGCTTGACCTTGTTGGGTAGTTTGAGATGAGCAGCTTGGCCTTGTTGGATAGTTTGAGATGAGCAGCTTGACCTTGTTGGGTAGTTTGAACTGAGCAGCTTGGCCTTGTTGGGTAGTTTGAGATGAACAGCTTGGTCTTGTTGGATAGTTTGAGCTGAGCAGCTTTGCCTTGTTGTGTAGTTTGAGATGAGCAGCTTGGTCTTATTGGGTAGTTTGAGATGAGCAGCCTGGTCTTGTTGGGTAGTTTGACCTGAACAGCTTGGTCTTGCTGAGTAGTTTGAGTTGAGCAGCTTTGCCTTGCTGGGTAGTTTGAGATGAGTAGCTTGGCCTTGTTGGGTAGTTGGACCTGGGCAGCTTAGCCTTGTTGGGTAGTTTGAATTGAGCAGCTTGGCCTTGTCGGGTAGTTTAAGCTGAGCAGCTTGGCCTTGTTGGGTAGTTTGAGATGAGCAGCTTGGTCTTATTAGGTAGTTTGACCTGAACAGCTTGGTCTTGTTGAGTAGTTTGAGTTGAGCAGCTTTGCCTTGCTGGGTAGTTTGAGATGAGTAGCTTGGCCTTGTTGGGTAGTTTGACCTGAGCAGCTTGGCCTTGTTGAGTAGTTTGAACTGAGCAGCCTGGTCTTGTTGGGTAGTTTGATCTGAACAGCTTGGTCTTGTTGAGTAGTTTGAGCTGAGCAGCTTGGCCTTGTTGCGTAGTTTGAGCTGAGTGGTTTGTCCTTGTTAAGTAGTTTGGGCTGAGTAGCTTGTTTTTGTTTTCAAAACATTGGCCCTTGCAAAAACACTATTTCAGGACCATTGCCTGGTGGCTCTGGCGGAAAGACCTGTAGGTGACAAAACATAAAATTCGTGCAATTTCCACCTGGTCTTTTTTTAACGACATACATGTATGTTTTTATACCATAAAATATTATATCAATGAGGCAATTCTTCACTACTGGGTCAGACCTGCTGTGACACATGTAAATCAAACTCAGTTTGTACGATTAAGTCTTTGCACGCTGTTGACGCATTCTTGCGTCAGCTTTTAAATAAAATGCATGCAGTAAAAAATGCCACCACCCAACGCCTGAAGCTTCAATTTGATCATTTTTTTATGAAATAGGGACATCTTCCTAGATACGTCTTAAGGATCACTTGGTTTTGTCACTTCACTTGACGAAACATATGGTAAATCAATATTTACATGTATATGCCATTAGATAATAAACAATAAAGGAGATAGCAACACGTTTTCAATCGGTAATGAAACGTCATTAGACAAAATGTTCTATTTTAGCAAATATGTGGATGTTTTAACCCTTTAAACCCTCACGATGCATTAAAGCATCATTTTACATCCCTGCAAACAGACTTAATTTTCCTACAACAAAGGGTTTTTGAATGAAAATTTCCATGAAACTGGTTTACCAATACATGGCAATTTTCTTTAATTTTTAAACCACTCCAACTCATCTTATTGGTGACAATGGTAAATTCGGGCTTGAAAGGGTTAACCTATTTGAAATTGTGTCTTAACGAGATTCGAGTCGACGAAAATGTACAGTTGGTGCTCTAAAGGTTGAATTATGATACATGCAGGTACATTTATTTCACACCATTCTATTTAAATTTGTCCTCATACAAAAACATGATTACCCGTAGTTTTGGCAGGAGGTGATTAACCCTTTGACCGCCAGTGCCGATTATATTCCTTTTCTACATTTTTTATTAGAACGTTCTCTATAAGCTTTCAAACATATCTAAGATAGGATGTGACATTAATCAGCAAGATTTGAAAATAGTTCACATCCATTTTGTCAAATCTGAATAATTTTCACTCATTTGAAGTTGTGGATCGCGTCAGCGATACATAACTTCAAGTGGATGAAACTTCCGATTAAATAATCTAGCGGTTAGAGGGTTAAGCAAATGAAATACTCTATTCCTAATACCCCTGATAAATGCAGATATTACTCTTTGACCACCAGAGTTTACTTCCTCGTGCTTATATATTACCTTCTCTTATCTAGCCCCCTAATTTAGGACGTCCTGCTACAGTCAAACTCAAGGGGTTTGTCAATCTGAAGTGTTTGAAACGGACATTTACAGGATCATACACTATGGAATGGTTAATCTAACACTCACTTCAAACACTCATCACTGAGCAAAGTGAAGACACCATGCACTTCACTGTAGTAGTGGAGGCACTTACTAAACCTTTTATACAAACAAGAGACGATGACACAACATTAAGCCAGCATTGAGCTCCCAGTAAACACAAAACATTTGTATAACATTTGTACAGTGTAGGACCAACGTCGAAGCAACCTTGGGCCGACGTTGTACAAATGTTATACAAATGTTTTGTGTTAACTGGGAACTAACGTCTCATGCTAGAAGAGTTGAGTGCATTTAGTTTAAGGAAAGCTATACAATTGTCTAATACTAGTATTTTTTCTGTATCCGGAACTAAAAATCCCAAAGAGACACATTATTCATTCATTCATTTATTCATTCATTCATTTATTCATTAATTTATTCATTTATTCAAATAAATATTATCTGTCATCGAATGATAGTTACCACCCCTTCTTGGATACTTTGTGGACTGTAAAGGTCTGTATTGCTTGTGAAATAGGCTGTTATGTGTGCATTTCATTTGTTAGAACCAGTTGACGCCAGTCACTGCACCAATTTTGTCCTAATAATCCACCTTCTACGATGCTGACCCAACAGTAAAACACTATTGGGTGAACCCATCATGTTTGATAGGAAAGGAGTTGCGAATTATATGTATATTTTAAATTTGCCACAATGTTTTTTTAATGCTGGTCTACGTCTGCGACGCTGGTCCAACAATGAAGAAATATTCGACCAATTTTTGCTGGTAGATGTCGCGGTATTGCGATTCTCTGTGGCGTCCTCGCTGCGCATACCTAAAAATTACACCCACCGCTGGTATGATGCTGGAACATCGCCTGCTTACTTTACAAGCAAACAGTTACTGTCATTTGTCTGCACTGTAGTGTCGTTGTCAGCAGCCCACAGCGTCACGTAGCGGCCAGTGGTTGAACTTCTCCCTGTATTACGTGTCCAGATCCCGAGATAACAGGCGGAGCATTGTGTGTTGTCCACGGATGGCGGAGCTCACGGCGCTCATATGGACGTCTGATCCCAGTCACTGGGATCTCACATATATAACACTACAGATTCAAGGCGGATCATATGAGAGATGGACTTCTAATCAGAATCAAGGCGGATCATAATCAGCGACAACTGATTCTCCTGCATACTTCACAATCACCAGACAGGCTCCTTATTAAACAGGTAATCTGCAGTGATGATGGGTCAACGTCTGTGACATTATTCTGCCCATCATGATGTTTTTTGTCGTTTATAATTAGCCAGCAACGCCTTAACTACGCGGGGGTAAATTGCACTGTAAATACAGTTTTTATCCAGATATTTTCACACATTTTTTTATAAATAATATATCTAATAATTATCATACGTGTTTTTGTGACATTTCATGTTTCTCTGGAATAGCTGCTCGGCGCAGTGGATGATGAACATCAAAATATGTGCACTTAACAGTACTGCATTGTGACATTCTCCCATATTTTGGCAGGACGATACATGATAAAAGATTATATTTTTATCTCGATGTTGTCGTAGGCTACTAGATGGGCTCGGTGACTCAGTGACTTACATGTAGCAATAAAGTAAAATTATGGTGTTCCCCTTGTTACTGCGAGGAGCGCGCATCCCGTGGCCTTGTGCGAAATTACCGTCGATACACTCGTCTCAACCAATAACGTGATCGCCTAGTCACGTTGAGATGGGAGAAGCAAGGATATTTCTCTGAAAAACCCACGCAGCGGGGTTCGAACCCGGGACCCATGCAGGACTGGCGAGGCCGTCCAGCGCTCTCCCAATCCGCCACGCCCCCTTCTCTAGCTCTTGGTTATTATTGTTCTTCTCTCTTTTTATACAAGATCAGAGGGCTTGTCCGGGAAAATTGGAAAATTGCACGGGTGCTCAAGCAACCAGAACACCCCCTGATTACGCCACTCTCATACAGTGAACAAAACAGGCTGACATTAAATAAAATGTCAGTCAAATTGTATAATAAATGTGAAGGTTTCGAAAGAAATATTGCACATATTTGGGTGTAAGCCTATAGTCCGTGATACAGACAAAAAATTGGTAGGCCCTACCACTCGTAGGTACCGGACAAAACTTTAACACCTCATTAGACATGCCTAGGACATGTCAAAAATGTATGATGGACATCTGAAAGTAGTAGCTTTTAAAAAATATAGCGATTTTATCATTTTTCAGCTTTTGCTAATGTAAAATGTATGAAAATGGCATACAGTCCAGTAAAATTATGATTTCGATCGGGGAAAAAATACGGGAGAGATGTTTTACAATGCCACCATTTCTAAATATTATAATTTTTGTCTTGCTTATGTTTACAGCAAGTCCCCATTTCTTACAAAATTCAGATAAAGTATTTAGTAATTCCTGAAGTCTTTTCACGCTGTCAGCAAACAATGCTATGTCATCAGCGTAAAGCAATATATTCAAATGTGATCAGCTTGGTCTTGTTGGGTAGTTTGAGCTGAGCAGCTTGGCCTTGTTGGGTAGTTTGACCTGAGCAGCTTGGCCTTGTTGGGTAGTTTGAGCTGAGAAACTTGGCCTTGTTGGGTAGTTTGACCTGAGCAACTTGGCCTTGTTGGGTAGTTTGAACTGAGCAGCTTGGCCTTGTTGGGTACTTTGAGATGAGCAGCTTGGTCTTGTTGGGTAGTTTGACCTGAGCAGCTTGGCCTTGTTGGGTAGTTTGAGATGAACAGCTTGGTCTTCTTAGGTAGTTTGAGCTGAGCAGCTTGGCCTTGTTGGGTAATTTTAGCTGAGCAGCTTGGTCTTGTTGAGTAGTTTGAGCTGAGCAGCTTGGCCTTGTTGGGTAGTTTGAGATGAGTAGCTTGGCCTTGTTGGGTAATTTTAGCTGAGCAGTTTGGTCTTGTTGAGTAGTTTGAGCTGAGCAGCTTGGCCTTGTTGCGTAGTTTGAGCTGAGTGGTTTGTCCTTGTTAAGTAGTTTTGGCTGAGTAGCTTGTTCTTTTTTTCAAAACATTGGCCCTTTCAAAAACACTATTTCAGGTGGCTCCGGCGGAAAGACCTGTAGGTGACAAAACATAAAATTCGTGCAATTTTCACCTGGTCTTTTTTTAACGACATACATGTATGTTTTTATACCATAAAATATTATATCAATGAGTCAATTCGTCACTACTGGGTCAGACCTGCTGTGACACATGTAAATCAAACTCAGTTTGTACGATTAAGCCTTTGCACGCAGTTGACGCATTCTTGCGTCAGCTTTTAAATAAAATGCATGCAATAAAAAATGCCACCACCCAACGCCTGAAGCTTCAATTTGATTATTTTTTTTATGAAATAGGGACATCTTCCCAGATACGTCTTAAGGATCACTTGGTTTTGTCACTTCACTTGACGAAACATATGGTAAATCAATATTTACATGTATATGCCATTAGATAATAAACAATAAAGGAGATAACAACACGTTTTCAATCGGTAATAAAACGTCATTGGACAAAATGTTCTATTTTAGCAAATATGTGGATGTTTTAACCCTTTAAACCCTCACGATGCATTAAAGCATCATTTTACATCCCCGCAAACAGACTTAATTTTCCTACAACAAAGGGTTCTTGAATGAAAATTTCCATGAAACTGGTTTACCAATACATGGCAATTTTCTTTAATTTTTAAACCACTCCAACTCATCTTATTGGTGACAATGGTAAATTCAGGATTGAAAGGGTTAACCTATTTGAAATTGTGTCTTAGCGAGATTCGAGTCGACGAAAATGTACAGTTGGTGCTCGAAAGGTTGAATTATGATACATGCAGGTACATTTATTTCACACCATTCTATTTAAATTTATCCTCATACAAAAACATGATTACCCGTAGTTTTGGCTGGAGGTGATTAACCCTTTGACCGCCAGTGCCGATTATATTCCTTTTCTACATTTTTTATTAGAACGTTCCCTATCAGCTTTTAAACATATTGAAGATAGAATGTGACATAAATCAGCAAGATTTGAAAATAGTTCACATCCATTTTGTCAAATCTGAATAATTTTCACTCATTTGAAGTTGTGGATCGCGTCAGCGATACATAACTTCAAGTGGGTGAAACTTCTGATTAAATAATCTGGCGGTTGGAGGGTTAAGCAAATGAAATACTCTAGGCCTAATACCCCTGATAAATGCAGATATTACTCTTTGACCACCAGAGTTTACTTCCTCGTGCTTATATATTACCTTCTCTTATCTAGCCCCCTAATTTAGGACGTCCTGCTACAGTCAAACTCAAGGGGTTTGTCAATCTGAAGTGTTTGAAACGGACATTTACAGGATCATACACCATGGAATGGTTAATCTAACACTCACTTCAAACACTCATCACTGAGCAAAGTGAAGACACCATGCACTTCACTGTAGTAGTGGAGGCACTCACTAAACCTTTTATACAAACAAGAGACGATGACACAACATTAAGCCAGCATTGAGCTCCCAGTAAACACAAAACATTTGTATAACATTTGTACAGTGTAGGACCAACGTCGAAGCAACCTTGGGCCGACGTTGTACAAATGTTATACAAATGTTTTGTGTTAACTGGGAACTAACGTATCATGCTAGAAGAGTTGAATGCATTTAGTTTAAGGAAAGCTATACAATTGTCTAATACTAGTATTTTTTCTGTATCCGAAACTAAAAATCCCAAAGAGACACATTAGTCATTCATTCATTTATTCATTCATTCATTTATTCATTAATTTATTCATTTATTCAAATAAATATTATCTGTCATCGAATGATAGTTACCACCCTTTCTTGGATACTTTGTGGACTGTAAAGGTCTGTATTGCTTGTGAAATAGGCTGTTATGTGTGCAATTCATTTGTTAGAACCAGTTGACGCCAGTCACTGCACCAATTTTGTATAAGTTCTAATAATCCACCTTCTACGAAGCTGACCCAACAGTAAAACACTATTGGGTAAACCCATCATGTTTGATAGGAAAGGAGTTGCGAATTATATGTATATTTTAAATTTGCCACAATGTTTTTTTAATGCTGGTCGACGTCTGCGACG
The DNA here is from genome assembly GCA_964017125.1 of Flabesymbios commensalis. Lineage (NCBI taxonomy): Eukaryota > Metazoa > Annelida > Polychaeta > Terebellida > Flabelligeridae > Flabesymbios > Flabesymbios commensalis. Next base: position 25,409,628 of record OZ024910.1, read on the forward strand.
CTGGTCCAACAATGAAGAAATATTCGACCAATTTTTGCTGGTAGATGTCGCGGTATTGCGATTCTCTGTGGTATGATGCTGGAACATCGTCTGCTTACTTTACAAGCAAACAGTTACTGTCATTTGTCTGCACTGAGGTGTCGTTGTCAGCAGCCCACAGCGTCACGTAGCGGCCAGTGGTTGAACTTCTCCCTGTATTACGTGTCCAGATCCCGAGATAACAGGCGGAGCATTGTGTGTGATCCACGGATGGCGGAGCTCACGGCGCTCATATGGACGTCTGATCCCAGTCACTGGGATCTCACATATATAGCACTACAGATTTAAGGCGGATCATATGAGAGATGGACTTCTAATCAGAATCAAGGCGGATCATAATCAGCGACAACTGATTCTCCTGCATACTTCACAATCACCAGACAGGCTCCTTATTAAACAGGTAATCTGCAGTGATGATGGGTCAACGTCTGTGACATTATTCTGCCCATCATGATGTTTTTTGTCGTTTATAATTAGCCAGCAACGCCTTAACTACGCGGGGGTAAATTGCACTGTAAATACAGTTTTTATCCAGATATTTTCAAACATTTTTTTTATAAATAATATATCTAATAATTATCATACGTGTTTTTGTGACATTTCATGTTTCTCTGGTATAGCTGCTCGGCGCAGTGGATGATGAACATCAAAATATGTGCACTTAACAGTACTGCATTGTGACATTCTCCCATATTTTGGCAGGACGATACATGATAAAAGATTATATTTTTATCCCGATGTTGTCGTAGGCTACTAGATGGGCTCGGTGACTCAGTGACTTACATGTAGCAATAAAGTAAAATGATGGTGTTCCCCTTGTTACTGCGAGGAGCGCGCATCCCGTGGCCCTGTGCGAAATTACCGTCGATACACTCGTTTCAACCATTAACGTGATCGCCTAGTCACGTTGAGATGGGAGAAGCAAGGATATTTCTCTGAAAAACCCACGCAGCGGGGTTCGAACCCGGGACCCATGCAGCACTGGCGAGGCCGTCCAGCGCTCTCCCAATCCGCCACGCCCCCTTCTCTAGCTCTTGGTTATTATTGGTCTTCTCTCTTTTTATACAAGATCAGAGGGCTTGTCCGGGAAAATTGGAAAATTAAGGGGGTGCTCAAGCAATCTGATTACGCCACTCTCATACAGTGAACAAAACAGGCTGGCATTGAATAAAATGTCAGTCAAATTGTATAATAAATGTGAAGGTTTCGAAAGAAATATTGCACATATTTGGGTGTAAGCCTATAGTCCGTGATACAGACAAAAAATTGGTAGGCCCTACCACTCGGAGGTACCGGACAAAACTTTAACACCTCATTAGACATGCCTAGGACATGTCAAAAATGTATGATGGACATCTGAAAGTAGTAGCTTTTCAAAAATATAGCGATTTTATCATTTTTTTAGCTTTTGCGAATGTAAAAATATGAAAATGGCATACAGTCCAGTAAAATTATGATTTCGATCGGGAAAAAAATACGGGAGAGATGAAATTTGGGGGATTGCATCTTGATCCCCACCTGGGTAACATACTAAAAGTCCCCTGAATTTCTTCTTGTGCGTTTGCCGCTAGAGGGCAAAATCAAAAATGGCCGCCATTGCAACTTAACTTTGCTTCCAAATAACGTAGAGATGTGTTTTTGGTGTCTACTTATAGGTTTCTCACACCCAAAAAAACGATTCAGAGTCGTGATAGCCTCTATCATTAAAATTATTATATATTATGGCGAATAAAATAAATGTTGCGCCTGGAAAACGACACATTATAGTCCAGTGTAGTATTATATTTAAAGCCATTTTTTTCACATTCAGAAGCAGACGCAAACCAACGTAACAAGCATTCTGTAAGAATGATAAACAATGACAAATAATATTTTCCGTCCGGCACTAGATAACTTGTCGCTCACCATATATATATATGCATATTGGTATGTGGCCTATGTGACGTCCACCTGTATGGTGCTTTACAGTTGTGTTGGCTCTAATTAAAAAGATTGATTTAATTTTAAATGTCCATTAGCCACGGCTGACCTCCCTCGGGCCAAGCCCTAGATTCGAGCAAAACACGAAGTTGATCCATCTAGCTGATCATGACAATATGACATAACCATGACAATGATGACACACACACATGTTTCGTCCGCTAGTATGATCCAAAGCTTGCATGTTTCCGTTGATATCATAGCTATAGAAAATCTCAGAATCTCACGCTGATGTCATATTGTACCGAACTCCCTGTACATTATAATGATTACTGGCCGCCATGAGGGAGTTCGGTACACATCACTGTCAAAAATGTGAGATTTCCAACTTGTCTATATAATACATCTAGCAACGGAAACAGGTAACTGTGGTATGATCCATTGGTTAAAAACTAGTTGAAATTGTCAACCCGATTGAGAAATAGTACGTTTAAATTTAACAATTTATGTGTTTCTCAATGGGATTGACATAACACATAACAAAAAAGTTAGAACCATGACCGTAATGTACATTTCCTCTTGTCACTTTAAAAAGGATGCGATAGATGGTGTCACCGTCAATAACTATCAGAACATTTAGTGCAGAAGTTGACATATATATGTTTTGAGCATATACGATTAATGGTTGGGGCCACCAGTAATCCAAACTGAGCGGTGCAAATAGAGCTGTCCACAAATATCAGAATAAATACCACAAACAAGGAATCAAGTCTTACTGTTTGTAAGAGATGAAAAGATGATGAAAGCACATGCATTTTTCCATTTATTCTCATTTTTTGACACAGCGTCGTGTGGCACTCACGGCGAGGGCAATGATGAAAATATAGTTGATGAAGTTATTTCATGAATATGTTATGAACATGCACCATCGCAGACGATGTTAGTAAATAAAATATCCTAGTCTTGTCAACTAGAAGCTATATATATGTAGTGTCATGTCGTCAAAGATTATTGGGTATACTATTGCAACACGATTATGATGTACCCATTGGTGCATGCAGATTATGTGGTAATTGGGGGCAATATAGGCATACATTGATAACGTTGGGGACATGATCAGGATATTTTCATGCAGAGTAACATAAAATACAGAAACTCTCTTGATTTGGTCGTGATATGGTAGGATGTGTATGGAATCAGTAGGTTCTGGTTATCAGGTTATGCATGGTTTTAAGCTCTCACTTACAAAAAATGTTCACCTAAGCATTCTATGTAGTATTTGAGCTAGCACTTGAAGCGACCACTCTATTTTGCAGAAAGAGGTATCTATGCTAAAGACAATTAAATCTTACCATATATAAGGTGATGAAATCATATGATGAATGTGAATATATTTAGGCCCCTATGTCTCCTCCAGACATAGTAGATTAATTTTCATTAATATAGATTATATATTTATGCGATTCTTATGTAATAAGCATTGATCGTCCAGCAATTTATACGAGAGACATATATCCTACACAAAAAACAGTCCCATGAAGACTGTCATGTTATCTTGGATGAATATATCACAGATAAAGTAGAGAACCAGAGAAGAGGGCAATACAGTTTCAGTTTGCAGAAATATATTAAATAAATGTTGAAAAGCCTATCACCATTCGCCACTTTTGGTAAAGAACAATGCCAAGTTTATTCAGCCATTCACGCAAAACTGACATAAGTGTAAAAAATGCTGAGTTAGATGCTGAGACGTTAAATGTAACAACGCAATCGAGCTGTCATACACAACAACAATGCTTATCTATGTAAACCTAGAGCAGGTAACTTTAATTGTAACATCTACCATTCAATGTGGTGATACTCTTCTCAAAGGCTTTCACACCGCCAGCATGTGATAGCACATCAATTCTAAAAAAGAAGGCATTTAAATCAGTTCATAAACATCCAGAACTAGAACATACTGGCATATGGGGGTATTTTAATGTATCATCGTCGTCAACAGACCCTGCCACAACAGTTGGGTATTGTTTTCGGTTGTCTTTTAGAAATGTTTAGCAATACATACAGTTCTGGTCAGGTGACAATTAGCATCTATGAGATTGTGGTTGGAGCTTGATGTATGGGCAACTGCGACCAATTCCCATGTAAACTCTTCCTGTTGGACCTGAAGAATTATCACATTTATTGTCAGCGTGAATTAGGACCACGAGGAAGTATCCAACGGAGACCAGTCGTGTGATATGTATTGATGAGGGTGACTATTCTAGCATTATGCAAGATGATGGCATTCCTGCAATTCAGAGATATACACACGAGGCCTATATGCTTATAGCTACATTGACGAACGCAACAAATGCAATTTGCAGATGCAATTTGTGTACAATTTTCTCATAATTAATGTGTTATTTTTAGAGAATCATACTTCTTTTCGTAGCTACATGTAATATGAAAGTTAGAGTTCATTGCTGTTGTGTGCCCTTTCTTGTGATAAAAACCTATATTTAGGCAAAAAAACAACTTTCTATGACATTTAGAAAACATTTATGGTACTTTCTGGCAGCCATCTTGGATTTGTTTTCCGTTCTAGAATTCAGGTTTCAAAGAAACAGAAAGTTTTTTCCCCGCTAACTCGTGAAGATTCAATATTGTGGGGAGCCTCCGTGACCGAGGGGTAGCGTGCTCGGGCTCAGACTGCCAGGGATTGAATTTCGAATCCTGTGTCTGAAGGGCAGCGACATCTCATTCATCTCACCATCCTCAGGAGGTTCATTTTAGCCAATATGTGCACAAAGTTGGCCTAAAACCCATTCATTCGTGTTTGTAACCCAAAAGCACTAATAAACAGATTAAACCCTAGGAAGATGCATAGTATGTATGCAATGATTCCACATAGGAGCCTACCATTTCGACGTGGAACATATTCCCATGAATGAACTATTCAATTCAAAGGTATTGTAACAGTTTCCACAAACACGGAATTATCGTGTCAACCCCCCCCCCCCCCAAAAGATGTATTAATATTTAGTTAACATTTTATTTCACAAAAAATGTCTTGGCCATCTTGGATTTTTCAAAATGTGTTTTCTCTTAGCAGTTGCTTATAGTGACATTATTATTAGGTTCTTGAAACCGTGCATATATGATGATTAATTTCAAGTAATTATTCATTAAACATTGTTTATTGCCCCAGTCAAACATGTTCACTGCAACTAGTCATCAAGCCTCTGTATGTGATATATCTGTGTCAAATAATTTATTGCTAATATTTAACCATTGAAGTGCTGAAATATTTTTATACATTTACAAATGTAATCGAGGCTTCTCTTGTGATAAAAAAAAACACAAATAATTGTTGCCTGACATGAAAACAAAAACAAAAATAATTATTCATATTTGACACATGTGTGTATCATGAGATAATACTGATCTCTTCGCAGGAGGTTTTCACTCATAATTAAATTAATGTACAATGTCTTTAATGGAGTAAGCTAATCTGCATATTTGACATCCAAGTGCATCTAAGAAAATTAAAGAGTTAAACAATAAGTGACATTGCGCTATCTTCATGGTGGTGGAGAATATATTTTTATCTGTTTCGGCTACGGTATTCAAATTTATTATACAGATGTGAATTAGGCTAATCCACCTTTGTGGCCAAGATCACAACATTGCACACATACAAAAGGCATCGAAATTTAGATGTAGGCCTGTGTCACTGTGCGTTAGGAAAGAATTTGAAAGTGGCTGTAAATCCAAAGAGTAGACATTATTATTCAATTTGAATTTTTACCCACTCGAGGTTGTGTCTCGCTGACGCGATCCACAACTTCATGTGAGTGAAAATTATTCAGATTTCGCAAAATAGAGGTTAACTCTTTTCAAATCTTGCTGGTTGATGTCACATTTTATCTTGAACACATTTAAAATGTGGTACTTAATGTGCTAATAAAAAATGAAAAACCGAATATATGCGGCACCGGCGGTTAAAGGGTTAATTGTCCATCTTCAGACGTAAGGCGTGCCTCAGCAATGTACCCGATCCACACGTAGGACCTTCTCCGTTCAACTCCATTCTTAAAGAATAACTTATAAGATTGTGGGTTAACCCTTTAACCGCCGGTGCCGCATATATTCGGGTTTTCTTTTTTTATTATCACATTATGTACCACCTTTTAAACATGTTCAAGATACAATGTGACATCAATCAGCAATATTTGAAATCAGTTGACACCCATCTTGTCAAATCTGAATAATTTTCACTGACTTGAAGTTGTGGATCGCGTCAGCGAGACACAACTTTAAGTGGGTGAAAATTCAAATTGAATAATTTGGCGGCTAAAGGGTTAAGGTCCGCATGGTATACATTGTACAGTTTGTGAGTATGTGGATGAGTGAGTGCGTGAGTGAGTGAGTGATTGAGTGTGTGTGAGTAAGTAACTGAATGAGAGGATGAGTGAGTGGGTGAATTGGTGAGTAGATAAGTGGGTGAGTGGAGAAGTGAGTGAGGGATTGCGTGGGTGAGTTGTTGAGTTGTTGAGTGGATGAGTGGCTGAATGTGGGTGAGTGTGGGTGAGTGAGTGAATAACATAATGAGTGAGTGGGTGGGCGAGTTGGTGAGTGGGTGAATAAGTGAGTGGGTGAATAAGTGTGTGAATGAGTGAGTGAGTGAGTGAGTGAGTGAGTGAGTGAGTGAGTGAGTGAGTGAGTGAGTGAGTGAGTGAGTGAGTGAGTGAGTGAGTGAGTGAGTGAGTGAGTGAGTGAGCTGTTCGGCGTAATAATAGACTTACATTGTGTGCAAAAATACAACAGTGTGTGCGAAAATACAACACTGTGTGCGACAATACAACACTGTGTGCGAAAATACAACAGTGTGTGTGAAAATACAACAGTGTGTGCAAAAATACAACACTGTGTGCGACAATACAACACTGTGTGCGAAAATACAACACTGTGTGCGAACATATAACACTGTGTGCGACAATACAACACTGTGTGCGAAAATACAACAATGTGTGCGAACATATAGCACTGTGTCCGACAATCCAACACTGTGTGCGAAAATACAACACTGTGTGCGAAAATACAACAATGTGTGCGAAAATACAACACTGTGTGCGAAAACACAACACTGTGTGCGACAATAGAACATTGTGTGCGAAAATACAACACTGTGTGTGAACATATAACACTGTGTTCGACAATACAACACTGTGAGCGAAAATACAACACTGTGTGCGAAAATACAACACTGTGTGCGAAAATACAACACTGTGTGCGACAATACAGCACTGTGTGCGAAAATACAACACTGTGTGCGAAAATACAACACTGTATGTGAAAATACAAGTCCAATTGTATAAGGTATAACATGTCATGGGTTAGTGTTGTATAAGTCAGGGAAGATCGATTGTGTCTGGTAAAACATACATTATAAATTATAATTATAATTACAAATTATGTAACGATTCCATGTGAAATGTCTACTCATAGATCAAGATGAGGGTTATTGAATATTTTTCTGGTTACATCAGCAAAAATAACTTTTTGGTGTTTTGGGTAAAAGACAACTTTTAAAGCCAATCATAACTTGTGCGTGTACCCTAAAAACCTTAGCCATGGTCATCCACCATTACATTTATGACAAAATGTTATATATCAAGCAAAAGCTTAGAACATGGTTATTCGCTTGTGTTATGTTTCACGTGATGGTGTGTCTTATGTGTGCATTATTATTAAGCAAAATGAAATACTATGCCTCCTTGTAAGGCATAATATAAAAATCCCTATCCGATTTTTACCACTGTGTAAACCTAAACCAACTGAACTGATTATGCACTAAATGTTGAATCTAATCTATTCCTATTACATGTACTTTTATTTGTTGAATCTCATTGCCTTTATCTGTTTATGATGAGCATTGAATAGGACCAACTATCCAGTAAACAATAGACGTCCACCCAGTGTTGGTCTAACGTTGGACGCTGGCCCAACGTTAGACCTACACTGAACCAATATCTCTTGTTTGCTTGGATATACAACCGCTGAACCAATGTTGGTTTAATATTGGTTAAGCGTCTTTGACGGTGGGCCAAAATTGATCCAGCATTGGTTTAACGACTCGTGTTTGCTGGAATGGACTGAAAATTAAACGGCATCATTTCTAAATGTAGGATTCCAGCTAAATAAACCACATAGTCTCACGTTAGCATGGCGCCAAGTTGCAGTTACTACATGTATATCGTCTAGTCTCAATTAGAAATTAATTCTTAAATAGTTGTTATTTTTACAAGCATGTACCTCTATCTCACAGTTAATATATTTATTTTATTTAGGACCACAATAATATTATTATTGCTAGCTGCAGCATATATTTCACATTAGGAAAGTGATATTCCCTGTATAGATAACAACTGTTAAGAAACGATAAACGGTACAATTACTTCAAGGGGTAAAGAGTTTTAATAAATTATTGTAAATTCCCTTTATGAATTATTACAGATGCGGGCCAGAGGCAAAGCGACATAACATACATCTTTGTCAACCTTTAAATGATTGACGACATTATGCCAACAACAGCGTAGTTTGTTTCAATGAAGATCTGGTGCCTCATAATCTAGTGTGGACCTTTACATTTACATTGACGGAGACTATATATTATTGGGATTCTACAGGCGATTGCTTTTTGACACACAGTGTGACAGGCCGTGCCGGAGAAGTATGAAACATGAGTACTAAATTTACAGCAAATGTCGACTTACTGAAGGAAAACTACAATGAATAAACACAATGAGAGAAAGACACGACTACAAAGTGACTATGCGACTTATAATGTATAAAACTGAGAAGTCGTGAACACAAACACAAAGCGATCATCTCCACACAAATAAAGATGTTGTACCGCAGAAAACCCCCCACCAGAACTCCATCCACTGCACGGTTTACTGTCAGAGTGATGATAATGCTGATCATAACGTTTCTACTCTTTGGCTCGACACCAGTGGTAAGTGCGCCAGCCAAGACGTTGGTTCAACACTGGCCCAACGTCGCAAGACGTTGGGCCAGTGTTGAACCAACATGTTCTATTTGTTTGGATGAACATGTGATGTCTGCTCGTCTGATGTTGTGATCACGAGACTATTATCTTAATGTACATGTTGCTTTGTAGTTGATCCACTCGTTTTTCAGCAGGTTCCATTTGCATCCAGGCGTAAACGTTTTCTAAAGAACCAAATGATGTCATTGCGCGGCTTCTATAGGATGTTGTTCTTTGATACTCTGCAGCACTGTACTCTGCAGATCTGTGATGTAAAGTCAGCCTGACATTAAAACTTTGTGCTTACAGCAATATTTTTCTTGGGGTGGAAGGTAAGGCCCTGGTGGAAAGGTAAAGCCCTGGCGATGTCACAAAGGAGTCTCTGGTTCGCTAAGCGATTTTGGTTTTCAGGTTTCAAACAAACAAATGTTCCTATCCGTCCATTCGTAAGACATTCAATGCTGCTGGGAGCTTCTGGGACCGAGAGCTAGCGAATTTTTTTAGAGAAGTGCTAGATATAGCGTTGTATCAGATAAATCGGCAGCAGATATGAGTAATTTTCACCCACGCGGCAGCGACACCACTGTAAGTGGGAACAATTTAAATTGTTTATTTTGGCGGTATAGAGTACATTCAATTTTGGGCCAGCGTCACAGACGGTGGCCCTAATATTGAATTAAGATGGGGTCTGCTGGATTCATTGGTTTCTGCCCTATAATTTACTTTTGTTTGACCACTGGCTTCAGTCTCAGTGTACGTGTGTGTTACGTCAAGAGGTGACAATCGGCGTGTTGACGACGCCCCGTTACTACGATAGGGATAATTAGCGGACACACTTGTTTTCTATGGGATATTAGGATCCCAGGTGAAGGAAAGCAATGGTCAACAATAGACTTTAGCAGCGAGACAATATACCAAACACGAAACGAGCGTCTAACAATGACGTTTGTTTTGTGTGAGGAGCGCGCAGCACGTGGCCTTGTGAGAAGTTAACGTTGGTACATTGGTCTCAACCTTAACTCGACGAGGCCGCCATTAACGTGATCGCCTAATCACATTGAGAAAGGAGAAACAAGGTTGTGTTTCTAAAAACTCCACACAGGATCAGTGGGGTTCGTAAACCGGGACAAGGTTGTGTTTCTAAAAACTCAACACAGGATCAGTGGGGTTCGAAAACCGGGACGCATGTACGACTGCCGAGGCAGTCAGGCGCTCTACCCATCGCGCCACGTCCCCTTCTCATGACGTTTGTTTTTAAGGCTTTGTGGTTATTTCAGGTCTGACTTGTGAGAATTGAAGCCTGAGACGGGACTTCAAATCCTCATTAATAACATATATAATATTATCACGCTACATAAGTAAGCCTAGAAAATGAATGGACTGATAATAATTTAGAAAATGTTTTCATGCAGAATTGCTGATGCTTAGTGATTTATTTTATTGTTGATTTTGTACCAACCCTTTTTGCATTCATGTGTCAAGTAAGGCTTACGGATTTACCGCCTACGCGTAATCTGTCATCGCAACAGACCTACTCAACCCTTACAACGCTGAATTAATTTGGTATAAATCATGGAGAACAAAGGGTTAATTTCAAATTAAAATCACCATAAATTGCTTAGTTAGTTAGTTCTTTCTGCTTCATTTGAGCATATGTTATGGGTCTACGGCTATTATAAATATTTCAATTCTTTCAGTGCGGGGATTGTCTTTATACGTCAGAATCTGATGTCTACATACGTCAGATTCTGACGTATAAAGACGGTCCCCGCACTGAAAGGCTCAAATACTGCCCAGCAAACACAAAACATTTGCATAACATTTGTACAGAGTTGTACCAACGTCGAAGACGTCGGGCCGACGTTATAGAGATGGTATACTAATATTTTGTGTTTGCCGGGTGACGCTTGTTATATGACAGCTTACAACATTGGCCCAACATAAAGGGTTCCACAGACAGAACGCGTGCGTCACGCGAGCGTTTTTTTCGCGCGATATGTCACGCGATTACACACAGAGCGCGATACGGACGCGTTTTTGGACGCGCTAAAAAGCCCAAAAGGACTTGAAAACACATTATGCCACACTCATGTCTGCATACATATTTTCATCTAGCCTTCAGAGAGTTAATGAATGATGCATGTGGGGGGGGGGGGGCTACTTTAGACCCCAAGAGGGTTAATAGATAAAGCATATAATACTCTAGTTACAATAAGCTAGCTAGGCCTAATATAAGATATATAAAAAATGATCGTCCACCTCCCAGAGGGTTAATGAATAATATGTGTGGTACTCTAGATTCTAGACTAGCCTAAAGATGGTTAATAGACTGCATGAAACAGAATGATGATAGGCCTACTCTATATCTAGCCATGAGAAGGTTAATGTATGAGACCTCATTTAGGCCTAATAAATGAGACCAATGTTATTCTAGGCCCCAGAGGATTCATACATGATCATGAAATTCTGGTTTCCAGAAGGTTGATATATGAGACATATGCTCGTCCAGCCCCCAGAGGGTTAGTGCATGATATATGTGGTACTCGCGTCTCATAGAGGGTTAATGAATGAAGCATGTGGTGCTCTAGGCCACAGATGGTTAATAAGGAAACATAATATACTCTAGCCATCAGAAGGTTGATATATCAAACATATGATGGGCGTCAGATTGACGTCTAAAATCGATCCTCGCACTGAAAGGGTTACAATGTAAGCCATTGTAAGCCCGTAATTTTTTGTGATTTAGTGGTGTTGTCCCAGATCAATTTTAAAGCATATAACATATTTTTTCAGAAGCCGTTGAATGCCTGTATTTTTTGTGTCATTTATTCAGATTACTTTAAAAATTGGAGTAAAAGAGAAACGATAAAATACACGTTTTTCACCAGAAAGCCTCACATACACACCTCGATCCATCCTACCATCCTCAAATTGTAGACATGATTGGCTTGTCCTGATTGTAATAGGGAGGTCAGACCATTTTTTACAGTTGAAAAAAAATGTATTTCGAGGAAATTCAGAAAAGAATAGCATTTTTACGGATTCTAGGGACCGTCACGGTATTGGGAAAAACCTTATTCATGTATGTTATTGCCCACGTCATACTCACGGGATTTCCACGCGATTCTCACGCGACACGCGTTCTGTCTGTGGGGTCCTTAAGCCAAATAACGATACCAAATCTTCGTGTTTTCTCTGCTTTCAGTATTCAGTGTAACTTTTCAAAGAAACATTATTGTTTCCTCCCCGTCCACTATCCTGGTCTAGTTCAACACGAAGGCACAAAGTACCATATATCCCACGCCACCCTTGCTCGCACTGACACCAGTGTATAAACAGTTACCACGTGGAAAACAAGAGTTGTTTATTAAAATGCAAAGGACTCTTGATATTTATTGCGTTTGCAGAACATAATTTTATTTGTGTAGGTCTATTTTGGAATAAGTTTATTATATTTTTTATTGAAAATACTCTCATGATTTGAAGATGGAATTTATGAGAGGATATTCCGTATCACCTGTTTATGTGTTAAAGATAATATTTCCATACATAATATATAAAATGTATGTTTCCCGCGCCAAAACCAGAGATAAAATATCTACCTAATAAAGAGAATGGGCGTGTTGTTGACAGAGAGAATAAAGAATAGGCGTAGTGTTGACAGACATTATACAAGAGGATAGGCAGGAAGTGTTGACGGACAGAATGCCGTCTTTCGTGGCACCATTAGTACATGTAGCAGGAGCAGATGTTCCCAACAGATGCATCTCCATAATACACGAGTGTTGTGGCAACATTGCGACAACGTCGCAAGAAAAGCGTTGTTGTGGGATGCGTCTCATTGACCATTTGTACCAAACACAGAGCTGTGGGATTTGGCAGTTCGTTTATAGGCGGTGTAAATAAACAAAGCGCGGTATCCCGCAGGTTAGCCCCTGGCCCTAGTGTATCCATCATGTGGATACATCAACTAACACAAGGTATTACATGTTATTATGTGTGTTAAAGCCATGGTTTATTAGAATGACACGATAAGTACTGATAACCGATAACAGCCACACCTTAAGGCTTTAACCGCCAAATTATTCAATCTGAATTTTCACCCACTTGAAGTTGTGTCTCGCTGAGGCGATCCACACCTTCAAGTGAGTGAAAATTATTCAGATTTGACAAAATGAAGGTCAACTGTTTTCAAATATTGCTGATTGGTGTCACATTTTATCTTCAACACGTTCAAAAGGTGGTACATAATGTGCTACTAAAAAATGAAAACCCGAATATATGCGGCACCGGTGGTTAAAGGGTTAAGGCCCATGGTATTAGGACATTGAGAATCACGTGTACTGTGAATGAGCTATTTCATTGCTAATAAGGGAGAGGTATGTATAGTGTGATATCAGGTATTTAGACTTATCAACGCACCTTGCACGTTATCCCTTGTCACCGCAGCTGTTCATTCATGTGTCATTTTAACTCCCCGGGGTGCATACAGCCCTGCGACCGACACGGCGCTATGAGCTCATCATACACATTGCCGTCTCTGTAGACATTTAGTACCTGTACTCTGTATCTAGTATTGCACCTGAATGAAGTGAAGCACATGCGGGTGAAGTGCCTCACCTAGGGACACAACATTGAGTCACCGATATTATAGCTTGAGAGCGGAAAAACATGATATTTCTCCTGCACAAAGCGGGGATTAAACGCGCACCTAAGTCTTTTAAATATAATTTTAGAATTACACTAATGGTCCATGGCTGTATTCATAGTTTCATGTGGATAAAAACTACGCCTGTGATTGGTTGGAGTAGAGTAGGCCTATACTTCTATGCTTTGCCTGGCCAATTAATTCCAATGAGCACAAAGCAAATAAAAAAACCCTCATAAAACCAGCTTCCAGACATAATGTATTTTTCCTTGTTGGCCAATACATGTTGGGGAATAGTATTATTAGAATTGTTCATGCATGACATTAAAAAAGATACATTGTCAGTTTTATTAAAAGCTTTATGGAGTTTTATTTGCTCTGTTTGTTTTGATTCACCTTGTAAATGACACAGACAAAAAACGTGGTTTACGGGGAAAACACCAGAGGAAACTAGCTGCGGATGGTACCAACAGTGGCGTTACGCCAATGTATGTACCATCTGTAACTGGGTGATAGTAGGAGACAGTGATACCTGCCGAGCTGTACTACACTGCAGTACAAAGACAAACAACAGTAACTGCTTACTTTTCAAGTAAGCAGTTACTGCTGTTTGCTTCTGTACTACAGTACATTAGATCTACACAGAGACTGGTGTGTTTATCAGTGTTTATTTGATTCACTTCTTGTTTAGATTTGTGTTAACATAGACAAGTATCGTCCATCTCAACGATTAACATTTTTCATGCCGAGGTAGTAATTTTGGGTAGAAGAATACATGTATTCTATTTTTATCAAACTAAATGTATGAAAGTTTATATTATGCCAGTTTAACTGTGTCTAATTTAAATCAATAGTTACATGAGAAATATAATGCATCTAGAATAAATCATAGATTATTTCGTGTTAGAATTGTTTGTCCCTATTTCGATGTATTCATTTTAGTAGAGCTTAAAGAGGTTTGTGCAATGAGTGCAGTCTCTTTTATGTGGAAATGTTGATTTAGATGTTTATCTAATGTAGGTTTACTATATTTGTATGTAGAAATGTGTAAATTGCAGATCGTAATTTAAGACCTCTTATAGTAATGAATGGATTTTACTACATCCTTGGTTCAGACAATGCGTTTTATTTTATTAATCATCGAAACATGCAGAGAGAAATATTACTAATCTCTAAGAATACTTATAGTACCGAATCCTAAATTATGATATTTTTTTCTTGTGTTAGTGTGTTCTGAATATTCTCGTATACACGTACACGAGGGCGCGAAAGTGTACTTGTTCAAGTACCCTTCAGATAAGTAATCTATGCTCTCCATGGCTTCAACAGATACGTACAGGTAATCACTAGTGATAGATCTCAAGCAAAACTGACACTTCAACATCTACTAACCCTTGTGCTGTTGAACTATTAATTTCTACTAGATAACCTGTCGCTCACCATGTGTTCGCTCAACATATGTTTGCGTGTGGCTACTTGGCAATGATTACTCTGTTTGTAGCCATGATATTACATTTAAACTATTAATCGCAATGTTAAAATATCTTCAACTCTGATAAAAATTAATACTGATATATAGGTATTATATATCTCGCGTTTAAGCCCTTCCTCTCACTGCTTACCATGTTTAATTCAACGCTTTTAAAGCAATCCTCGAGGTCCACAAACTGAGTAGACTGGCAGATTATGGGATTGCGCTGCGCTGTATATGGTGATTCTAGCCTTCCGACCAACTTCTATTTCTTTCCACGACGCTCAGATAATCCCCATCTGGCCATGCTTCATCAGAATTAATTAGCTATTTGTCTCTGAGACAGATGACATCGGCCTAACACCGTAGTCTATCACCACTTATTGTATATATGGAGCGCCGTAAATGCTTCTCCAACAAATATTAGCATGAGAGGAAGACCGACGGCTCTCTGTTTTACGAGCTCGTCATATTACATTACGGCTAACTTTATGACTTTTAGAAATCACCAGTTGGTCTAAAACCCTATCAAGCCCTAATTTACCATTGTAATCTTCATTCACTACAAGCCGCGAATTGCTGTCGCAATTCTCGACTTGCAGTGGATGAAGTTGACTTGAAGTGGTTGACAAATTAAAAAAAATGTATTGTTTTTATTAGAACAGTTCCATGAAATTTTTCGTTCTAAAACCCTCTGGCGTAGAAAATTAAGTTATTTTTCACATATGCAAAATAATGCATTGATACGTCGTGTGGGATTAAAGCTTTAACGCTGGGCCAGCGTCATTGATGTTGACCCAACATTAACCCGACGTCTGTCCCTGGCTTGTATGATTCACTTTGCATTTCTAAGACGCATTCATATTATTGTGATGATGGTTGTCAGCTGATTGCTCACCATTCACCAGCAAACCCAAGACGTTGAACCACTGGTGTTTTTATGTTGGGCCAGCGTCGAAGACGGTGGACCAACATTAAAACAACACTGGATGAACGTCTCGTGTTTGCTGGATCACCATTCCCAGTGCACGTGCATTCAGACTATGAGGCGAATCAGGAACGACAGTGTACTTAGTATTCTGATTAGATTTCTCTATGATGCAGACGTGATGTAATTGTTCCTAAAACTGCTTATTTCTCTCTTCACTAACACCATTATCTGTGAGTGAATGGGTGCAAGCCAACATCACACTAGCCACAATTAGGATGATCGCCATAAAAATAACTCATCTTGATTTAATTTTATCTCCTTTCGATTTATACACGCACAGTCCTTTCACCGGAATTACCATGGTTTTTTTAAGCTTACATAAAATCTATCAGAAGAAACCGACAAAAACATTAGTGAAATCAGAAACATAATCAAATGGATAATTATATGAGGTGCCCCCCCCCCTTTGACATGGAGTTGTGCTACGCTTTTTAGCACCTTATTGTCCTCCTTGACCAAACAACCGTTTTTTTAACCCTTACAACACTGAAAATTTTTTTCTATGAACTCTACAAAGTTTTTTTTAAATCTGAAATCATCATAAATGTCTTAGCTGGCTCTTTCAGCTTCATTTGAATACCTATGTTATGGGTCTACGGCCATTATAAATATGGTACTCTTTCAGTGCGGGCATAGACTTTAGAAGTTTTCCAAGACAAAACAATTTCAGTCACTTTCCTAACTAGAAATATTTGTATATCCAAGTTACTGTATATGCTTCGGATTGGCGAGGTGGCCATCTCCACCAATCCTAGCCTACGATATAATCGTAGCTTGTACGAGAATACGGGCCCTGGACGGTATAGTAGTAATAAACGTATACCCGTATGTGTTGTAGCATGTGATGGTACTTGGCAGTTTGGAATTGTTATGTTATGCATAAATAAAATATATTTTTTTCCTCATTATATCTATTCTGTTATATTATCTGACACCTGCCATATGATAAAGTTAGGGCTGTAAAAATGATATTGCTGTACAGTAGAAACTGCTATAAGCAGCCACACTTGTGACATAAGAAAAGTGGTCTTTTAGACAGGTGGCTGCCCATAGGAGGTTCATTTGTATATAAATGACCAATGGCCTCCCATAGGTGGTTGACTGTTCATAAGAGTGGCTGCTCATAGCAGGTTCTACTATACATGTCTTAACGCGTTCTCCTCTTTTTGTAGGTTTTTGTATGAGTTTTAGTGCGGGCACATTTGTGTTATTTTCCTTTTCTTTTCACCTGGCCATAAATGTACATGTATATACATTCCTAAACCTATTCAATTAACTCAAAAAATTATGCTTAAATGATTTATGCTCTAAAATGTCTTATGTACCTTATAGGTTAGTGAGTATAGTATAAGTATTGTATTATGACAATTGTTTAAATATTATGTACATGCATGTCATGAAACAGGGCTCATATTTTTTTGCATCTTCTTCCACCAATTTTGTGAACATACAGGCTACGCTCGCACAACGTTGAACCGGACTGGAACGAATAAATGATGAATTGTGTTCCAAGCTACCTCTGTGCAACTGCAGGCTAAACTTAACAAGGAGAACTTTACGGTAATCAAATCACATTACAGACACAGGATTCGATTTTCGAACCTTTCTGGTCCGGGGTCCGAGGTCTTATTTTGTTCTTCACCCCTAGAGGACTGAGCTATTCAACTTAAATCACTTGAAGTTGTGTCTCGCTACCGCAACAAACAATTTCAAGTGACCTTTGAATAATCAGGGCTGTTCCGTTGCAACAGGCAGTTTCATTCTCCTATGGTTAGAGCACTAATACGCAGACCGGAAACAAATGCGGAGCTCCGTTGTGACAGGTGGTAGTGTTAACCACTACGCGCTGCGGGGCCCGCACCTGCCACATTAGCGATGCTTGCGTTCCGTGGAGGTATTATGGCGTGGGGTGTTAAATTACGACTCACAAATCTAATATAGGATTAAATCAGCTTGACTACAGCTGAATTTTATAATTAACTGCTCTAAAGAGCCGACCCCACAACTTCACACATCGTTATTTTACACCATAGTACTATTTCTTGTGTACAAATCATTGAATTGTATTGCTCCAGTGAGTGGTATTGTTCTCTAGATACATTAACCACTGTGCTGTTGTTAGGGCCATGTCTATATACATGATATCCGTTAGTAGATGCAATAACCCTTGTGGTCCTAAACCCATATATATATATATCTATATTATATACGATTTTAAGGTTGTTTCAAAGCAAAAACAAGTAAATGTCATTAAAATTGATAACTAAACTCTTATCCCGCCGAGATATAATTAAACATTGGAAAATCTCGATGTTTGAACATATGTTTCATTCCCAATAACAGTCATGAAAAACGAAAATAGTCGCGTGATCAGTGGTGTTTAACCGCCAAATTATTCAATCTGAATTTTCACCCACTTGAAGTTGTGTCTCGCTGACGCGATCCACAACTTCAAGTGAGTGAAAATTATTCTGATAAGACAAAATGGAGGTCAAGTGGTTACAAATATTGCTGATTGATGTCACATATCTTTAACATGTTTAAAGGTGGTACTTGATGTGCTAATAAAAAATGAAAAACCGAATATATATGTTGCACCGGCGGTTAAAGGGTTAGATAGCTTGAGGTGGATGTTCCGGTAATAAAATCATTCAATCTTGGAGATCTCTATCTCTTATAATTAAACATATTTTTCGTCATTTAAGGCTGGAAATGGCGTTAGTAATTCTAGCTCTAAATGAATGATAAATAGAAACAAACAGTACAGCAGCACAAGGGTTAAATCAAAGCAAGTTGGGTACAAGTCATACATGTAACTAAATAGTAGGGCTGTTAAGCATAACAATTGTGCAAGAAATGAATAAAGCATGAAATTTTCAGTGATGAAGCTTTGAATGTCCGTGAGCAAATTTGGGTACAGAACCACCTTGAGATATGCATCGGATGACCTTGGTTGACCTTTAAAAAAATATGCTTCTTGCTATCGGTCTTATGGTGCATTTGGTCAACCTTATATGCCTATAATGATCATTTTTTTCAAAATCTAAATGTTTGAGCACATTTATAATTACCGGCCATGAATTTAAGGTGACCTTGAGATGTCAAGGTCAAATTTTGACACATAAGGTCCATGTTTATCTTATGACCTAACATATATACATTGCATGTTTGACCCTATACGCAACCATTAGGGGCATGGCGGGGGAGGAATACGCTAATATTTGGAACAATCGTGCACTTGGTGTCAAGTTTTTTTTTAAATTTGGCATGGTGTTAGGTATGGGCAGTGTGTTTTCAAAATCCATCGCAAGCAAGATGGGCGTGACCTCTGGTGACCTCTAGAGGTCAAACTCAAAATGGATACCAAAACGACCAAAAAAACGAAAAAATGTTATATTTCAGCCCGTTTTTGGAAGTAGAATATTATGTAATACCACTTTTCGTATGTTTTGCGACATGATAAATTAGCTTTTGGGGTCATTGTAATGATATAGGTTTTTTGGAGATTAAAGATCACGTCCAAGGTCAAATATGAGTTAAATTACCTACCATATACTATAATTGTAAGAAACTGTCTTGAAAGAAATCTTCAGTTTCAAACTTTGGTATGCTGTTAGGTATGGGAAATGTGTGTCAAAAATCCCCCGCAAAAAAAGGGTATGACCTCTGTTGACCTCTGAGTAAAATTCAAAATGGCCGCTATAACGGCCGGCAAAAAGAATAAATGTATTAAGGTTTCACCACCCTAAATAAGCCGAAATCATGCAAGGTGTATACTAATGATAAAATCATCACACAGAATATTTTCAATGCGGCTGTTTCAACCTCTGTTGAATTAAAACAAATACAAAGAAGTTATATTTCTGTGAATATTTAATAAGTACACGATGTCTCCTTCATCCCGGATATCAGATATAACTGTTTCAGGATAATCTGACAGGGATACAGTGGGTTAAAGGATGTATGTCTGGTCTGTGAAACAAGGTATGAATTTAGGCCTAAATCGAACTATGGTGACCTTTTTGAACACTAGGGGGCCTAGCTCAAAATATTTCTGGGTAGCAACCCCTTATCTGAGTTGTTTTTGAAAATGCACAGTTTAAGCTTCATTATGATATGCGGCACTAGATAGGGGGGAGGGCAAAAAGATGTAAAATCGGCCCGTGGAATTAAGGCATTTTACATGTATTTCAATAAGACTGGCATTTGGTGTGGTGAGATCTTAATGCTTGCTATGTTTTTTTTAGGTCAAAGGTAAAAAACAGCAAAAAATCCAAGCGCCGGTATTGATTTTACAACTCGATATATTCAGTTTACAACTCGATAGGTTGAGTTAATAACTCGATATATTGATTTAACAACTCGATATATTGAGCTAACAACTCGATATAATGAGTTGTGAACTCGATATATTGAGTTGACAACTCAATATATCGAGAAAACAAACTCAAAATATCGAGTTGTCAACTCAAAATATTGAGTTTATAACTCAATATATTGAGATACGAACTCGATATATTATACTGAGTGCAAAACTCGATATATCGAGCTGACAACTTTATATATTTAGTTGCCAACTCAATATATTGAGCTATAAACTCAATATATCGAGTTGTCAACTAAATATATTGAGTTGTAAACTCAATATTTCGATTTATGAAATACATATATAGAGATATGAACTCAACTGAATATATCGAGCTCTTAACTCAATTCATCTAGTTACGACCTCAATATGTTGAGTTATGAATTTGGAGTTGTGAACTCAATATATCGAGTTCGAACTCAATATATCGAGTCGTAATCTCAATATATCGAGTTCTGTACTCAGTATGTCGAGTTTTTAACTCAATATATTTTTGACTTTTTAATTTATTATATCGAGCTGTAAGCTCAATATATCGACTTCTTAACTCAATATATAAAATTCTTAACTCAATATATTGAGTTATGAACTTAATATATTAAGTTGTGAAGTCAATGTGTGAAGTTCTAAAATCAATATATTTAGGCGTAAACTCAATATATCGAGTTTTGAACTCGATATATCGAGATATGAGCTCAATATATCGAGTTCTAAATTAAATATATCGAGTTTTAAACTCAATATATTCAGCTGTGAACTCAATATATCGAGTTGTCAAGTCAATATATCGAGTTGTAAACTCAATATATCGAGTTGTCAAGTCAATGTATCGAGTTGTAAACTCAATATCGAGTTGTCAACTGAATATATTGAGTTGTAAACACAATATATCGAGATCTTAACTCTATATATAGAGATATAAACTCAATATATCGTGTTCTCAACTGAATATATCGAGCTCTTTATTCAATATATTGAGCTCTTAACTCAATATATTGAGTTACGTATATTGAGTTATGAACTAAATATATCAGGTTTTGAACTGAATATATAAAGATGTTAACTGAATATATCGACTTTTAAAACAATATATCGGGTTGGGTTGTAAACTCAATATATCGACTTCCTAACTCAATATATTGAATTCTTAACTAATATGTGATATGTTCTCAATATATCTCAATATATCTAAACTCAATATATCCAGTTTTGAACTCAATATATTGTGTTGTGAAGTAAATATATCGACTTTTAAGTCGATATATCTAGTTGTAAACTCAATATATCGAGTTCTTAACTAAATATATCGAGTTCTAAACTCAATATATTCAGTTAAGAACTCAATATATTAAGTTTTGAAATCAATATGTCGAGTAGTAAACTCAATATATCGGATCGTAAACTCAATATATCGAGTTCTGAACTCAATATATGGAGATATAAACTCAATAATGCGTTCTGAACTCGCTATATCGAGTTTTGAACTCACTGTATTGAGTTGTGAACTCAATATATTGACTTGTTAAGTGAATATGTCAAGTTGTAAACTTAATATATCGAGTCGTAAACTCAATATATCGAGTTCTGAACTCAATATATCGGGATATGATCTCAATATATCGAGTTCTGAACTCAATATATCGAGTTTTTAACTCAAAATATTTAGTTGTAAACTCAATATATCGACTTTTTAAGTCAATATGGAATTGTAAACTCAATATATCGAATTTTAAACTCAATATATCCAGTTTAAAACTCAATGTATCGAGTTTTGGACTCAATATACCGAGTTGTTAACTCAATATATCGACTTTTAAAGTCAATATATCGAGTTGTATATATTCTTAACTCAATCTATCGTGTTCGAAGGCGCGTGGACCCTCTAGCAAAATCCCCCAAAACTGGAAGGAATTCTTAAGCGTTGATGAAGACAAGGACACAGACGTTGTTGCTATTGCTGCAGCTGCTGTCTCTGAAATATCTGCCGACGAATTAAGGATCGCATTCGGGACTGCGCACAAATTCAGGTACATTACCGTAGACGAAATTGCACAAACTTTGGGACCCCAGAAATCGGCTATGCTTTATGTGTTTCACACGGTCACAGGATGTGGCACTGTCAGTTCATTCAATGGTCGTAGAAAGAAAACTGCGTGAGAGGTTTAGTAGGGTTCTCTTGAGGTTACTGATGCTTTCAGAGAAATTGCACAAACCTCGGACAAAAGCGGCACTGGAGCAGCATGTAAAAAAAGCTAGTCTTCAAAGTCAAGATTGGATCAGAGCAAAACATCTTGATCAAGAACTTCCCAAATCCCAATCCTAGTGACTACGGATGGACCAAAGACATTCATGGTTGGACGCCTTTGTGGACGACACTCCCACAAGCTGCGAAATCATGCTATGAATCAATTCATTGTGGTTGCACAAAAGGCTGTGCTGGATGTTGTAAATGTGTGAAAGTAAGCTTGAAATGTACTGCTCTCTGCGCTTGCTCTGGGGAATCTGAACGATAAGCTAGACTTCTATGCATACCTGGATATATAATACTATCAGAAATACATAATATGTATTTCTCCTACTGTGCATGTACACTGGTGATACTGACACTGATATTGCCAGTGAGTAATACGAAGCATGCATGTTTATTTTTCATAGACATGACCTATGTGCCTGGGCAATTCATCAGATATATTTTTTTGGGCACCAAGTCATAAGCGGCCATTTTCAAAGATGGCCGCCTAAAAAGCTTGTGGGCACAATAACTTATGAACCGCTGGTTGGATTGCATTCAAATTTGTTATGGTTGTTCTCTAGGTATTTTTGATGATCTGATTGGCTTTTGAGATGAATCCATTTAAAACAAAATGGCTGCCGCAGCCATTTAAAACAAAATTGACAAGGTGGTAGTGGGGGTCATTTTTTAAATTATTTCTTGATATTGATGGGCATACTGCCAATGGTATTCGTTAACAGGCGCGGTTCCGAATATTTTACAAAGGGAGTATCCGATTGGAATTTGATTGTCCTACCGCCAAAAAAGATGAATTTAGATGTCAATATACTCATTCAGGTAATGGTGTTTTGAGGCAAGATCCTTGAGGCAAATCCGTTTGAATTTTTTAATGTCAAATGTAGATATTTCTGCATTTTAGAGCGATTTTTTTTAAATATATCTGATTGTATTTTTTTGGAAAAAATATTTTGTTTTCACCTTCGGCCTTGAAGTTGACTTTTTGACCTTGACGATAACCTTGAATTATCCAAACAATAATATGAATAGTTTCTCCAGTCAAAACACATCAAAATGAGGTATTACACTTGTACCTATAATTGTATTTGTGGAAAATCATATTTTTGGCACTTTTGACCTTGAAATTGACCTTTTGACCTTGACCCTGATTTAGACGATGACCTTGGATTATCCAAAAAATTACATAATTGTTTTCCCAATAAAAAACACATCAAAATGAGGTATTACACTTGTAGTTATAATTGTTTCCATGGAAAGTCATATTTTGGCACTTTTGACCTTGAAATTGACCTTTTGACCTTGCAGATGACCTTGAAGTATTAAAAATAACCAGAAAAAATAGTCAAGAATGGTTTCTTGTATTAAATCACATCGAAAAGAGGTATCACACTTGTTCCTTCCTTTATTTTTCGAAAAATCATATTTTCGGACATATATACGATTACCTTCACTTTGAAGGTCACTCAAGGTCACCAGAGGTCACTGCCGAGGTGGTTCCGTACCTGATTTTGACCCCTTGGGTTCAAATATATATCATGCCAAATTTCATGCTTTATTCACAAAATGCACAATTGATCTGATATTATGGGCTAACAGCCCTACTAAAAACACCTCTTCTGGGCTTATCTCATTAATAATCCTGTTGATATCTTCACAGAATGTAACATATCTGTCGCGCGTCCGTTGATTATATGTGTGCTATTATTCCTCCGCTGAACTGTTTGATTTTATATATGCGCCTTTTTTGTTATGTGAACAATCACAAGCACAATTAATTTACAAACTAAAGTATTCTAGTGTGTTTGCGTGATTCCGTGCTGGTTACACTGAATGTTTTAGCTAATAAGGAAATGATTGATCCGAAATCTGTATTTCTCAGATGAGATTTTTTACGTCTCAGACTATCAGGTCATCAATAAGGATGGACGTGTAACTTCCGTCTACTTTGACACATCTTGTGTGATGTGTAGAGCGGAACTTCGTGGATGCTGCGACTAAGTTTATCCAGGAAATTTATTTTCAGTTCCAATGTTCAAATCTACACACAAATTACTCTACTTTGTTATTTACGGGCAAATGTATAAAGTTGTCCATCACATATAATTCCTGAAACGACTCAGGAATCAAATGTGATTGAATACTTTAATGTGTAATGAATAATTATATGCTCAAACACGAACCAGACTGTATTTCATTACACGACAAACAAAACAGATCGCAAGAAAACATGTTGCCACTTCATTAATCAGATATAATTAATAGACCGAGTGGCAGGATACTTCATCTCTCAACTAGAGCTTATCAAACTATTCATGATGTAGTTTATTCACGTCTAGAGAGTATCTAGACGTGAATAAACTACACTATGAATAGTTTGATAAGCATACTAATTATTACAGAATTATAGGTTGTTCGATTCTAATTATTAACCGGACATATTTTATATTAGTTCCTTGTGAGAGTCCTTGTGAAAGTCTAATTCACTCATTCATAAATATTTGTTCATTATATTCCGACAAGATTGACGATGAGAATAATTTATTAGCCCATTAATAGGGTATTCTTGTCCAATATCCACACCAATTTCCAAATGTCATGTCAGGTGTCGTTGCTAAAATAGGGTCATAGAAATATAACTTCCTTCCTGATGTGGTTCTGACAGCGTCCTATAAATACATATACGGGACAATGTGGTTTATTTAGCTGATGGAAAACGATTTTGTTTGTGATTCGGTCATAAATAGCATTTGCCTCTTCGCTCCAACTTTTCAGGTTTGAATCTATCAATCAAACGTTCAGAGTAATATTCTGTCTGAGGCAGCGAGCGGTACATCTCGGGGGGGGGGGGGGGTGAGGGGTCTAATTTGCTATTTTTTAATTTGTTTAAAAATTGATTGCCGAGAGCAGAGAACGAGCCCCAATACAGTCGGTAGTGCTGACCACGACGAGTGAGTGATAAACCTTCGACCTGATTTCTAAGAACTAACTGCCAGACAAATAATACAAAGCTCTCATTGCACGCATCCATGTTAAAGTGCATGCAGAGCAATTCACAAATGACAGTCCATGATAATACTGATAATGGTTTCTGTAACAACCAGCCACGATATAATGTAACGCAAACAAGCTGATCAAATAATGTTGACCTGATGCTGGGCCAACGTGTCAGATCATTGGCCAACATTGACCCAGTGCTATGAAAATATCTCGGGTGTGAATCGACACACAAGAATTTGACCAAAAAGGGAATCGATATTATTTTTTCCAGCATTGACCTAGAAATCAAGGAGATATACTCATCTACAGTGTTACATTAAGTACCAAACGATAACACTGTATAAATATGCGAGGGAGCCTCCAGACTTGACTGAGAGGGGCGACTCCGATTCGCCCCCTTGGATATGAAAGGGTGTATATGCCACTTTGTAAAGTGGCAGATACACCCTTTCATATCTATATTAACCCTTTCACTACTGGCAGCTAATGTCCCGCCAGTAGGCCTACTGGGCCCTAATGTATGACGTCATATAATTAGGCCGTCGTGGCGATGGCTCACGTACTTCAGTGTACACCATTTAGGCCGTCGTGGCTACGTACTGAAAAAGTTAACCCTTAATCCCCAGATCACTATAATGAGAGGCGCAATGATTAGAGGGCGGGGGCCCTAGGGTAGTGGTTAGCATCGCTGCCTTTCACGCTCTGGGTTCGGTTCCCGGTCTCGGCGGTTTGAAAGAAACAAAAATGTTTCTTCCCCATCCACGTATGAAACTCAGTATTGTGGGGAGCCTCCGTGACCGAGAAGTAGCGTGCTCAGCCTCAGACCGCCAGGGCTCGAATTTCGAATCCTGTGTGTGGAGGACAGTGTCATCTCATTCATCTCACCATCATCAGGAGGTTCTCCTGGCCTAGTTTAGCCTATGTGCACAAAGGTGGCCTAAAGCCCGATTCATTTCATTTCATTTTGCAATGATTAGAGCGTGGCGCTTTGCCAATTTCGCTGCATGCCGTGTGGTATCGAACTCTGCTTGGTGCAGGATTTTCAGTGCAATATCATGTTTCTCGCCTCTCAATATTGGGATATTTTTCGATGTTGTCTCTTCGTATGCTTCACTTGACTCAGGTGTAAATGAGTACGTAATGGGACAGAGATGGCAATGTGTACAATAAGGTTAATGTGCCGAAATGACCACAGGACTGTATGCTCTCCGTGGAGTTGAAATGGGACACGAACAGTCAGTCAGTCAGTCAGTCAGTCAGTCAGTCAGTCAGTCAGTCAGTCAGTCAGTCAGTCAGTCAGTCAGTCAGTCAGTCAGTCAGTCAGTCAGTCAGTCAGTCAGTCAGTCAGTCAGTCAGTCAGTCAGTCAGTCAGTCAGTCAGTCAGTCAGTCAGTCAGTCAGTCAGTCAGTCAGTCAGTCAGTCAGTCAGTCAGTCAGTCAGTCAGTCAGTCAGTCAGTCAGTCAGTCAGTCAGTCTAACCTTGATCATTTATTTTTAGCATTTCATCACTGATAATAATTTCAATAGTCTACGTCGTGCACTGTCACATGAAGTTTGCCTTTGTCTGAGTGGGCGACGACTGGTCCATTATTCTATGATCATAAATGTCAATTGAAATTTACAGCTGATTAAAAATAATGTTTTGAAGACAGGGTATAATTATGATCAATAAAAATACCATGAACTTCATTTTTTCATGTTTAATTTTCTTGACCAAAGATCATGCTAAAGTTGTCATTTGCTTTTTATACAGAATACGAAGAAGGTTAAACCCTTGTCTTATTGAATTGTTTGTTTCTATTTTATGGTCATTTCGAGATAAGATTGTTAATATAAAGTAATATCCAGCTCTGAATGACGAAAAATGAAAAACATGGAAATATTAGTTTATTTGAAAAATGGAAACCTCCCAAGATGAAATAGTTGATTACCTGGATATCTAGCACAACACATCTCATCAACATCAGTTGTGTTTTATCTATTTTTAAAACGTAACCTTAACTGATAAATTAATCAAATAATTAAATTTTGCAGATATCAGTTTTTCTAAAAAGAAACATACAATTCAGCATAAAAGTGTATAACATATGGGAGTATATGTATATAATACATAAAATGATATAAGAAGTAAATGTCAATGACTGTTGCTTGGCCCAGGACAGCCTAATTAACATACAATAGAACGCCCTTGGATATTGTAAAACTAAACGGGCTTATTAAACAGATTGCGCATAAATGTCAACCACATGGTCATGTATATATTATGGTGATCAATTTGTGGGGAATGTCACCATGATAAACACATACGATGACATTGACCTGGAACATAGCATGAGGCATGACATACAGTATGAAACATGATATACAACATGAAAGATGACATACGACATGAAACATGACCTACAACGTGAAACTTAACATACATAATGAAACATGATCATGATGATAATTATACGTCATGAAATATGACACGAAGCATGTCATGAAACATAACATACGACATGAAAGATGACATGGGTCATAAATATGACAAGAAACATGTCATGAAATATACCATACAACATGAAATATGACATACGACATGAACTATGACATACAACATGAAATATGCCATACGACATAAAAATATGACATACGACATAAAACATGACATACGGCATGAAACATGACATACGGTGTTAATGCATTGAAACATAACATAGGCTACAACATGATACATAAACAGTCTAGATACACATGATACAGATGTGTTGAAGGGGACGTAGCGCTTTGGTAGGGCACCTGACCGCCTGTCAAGTCATGCATGCGTCCCGGTTTCAAAACCCGCTTGTAATTTTCAAAGAAATATACTTGTTTCTCTTCTCTCCGTGTTCCTAGACGATCACGTTAATGGCGACGCGTTCCTTACGTATAATACAGATGTCTAGCTATCACAAAACGTTAAAATAATGCTGTTTTAAAGTTATGCCAGCATCGCAGATGGTGGCCCAGCATTACCCCGGCATCAGCGTAACATCTTGTGTTATGCAAGGTGTGACTTTGTTTTCATGCAAATTTGACCATTTCCCACTATCTGCGATGTCAGCACTCTAGTCGTCAACAATATCACTCTATTTTTATTCCTTTACAACACCTCATAACACATCAAACTACAATATGACACGTCCACAGCGTCTGATCTATCGTAGACAAATGGGGATTGTCTGCAGTTTATCTAATGTCATTAAAGCTAATGCTTCCATATAAATATATACTATCACCACGTTGACCCAATGCTGCATCAGTGTTGGTACACCTTCTACGACGCTGACCCAACACTGATCCAACATTGGGAAAATATCCACTGTATATTGTACTTGTCGCGCAATCTGTTTAAGAACGACATGATCGTAATGTATTATCTCGAATCCAATCAAACAAGAGACATTGGCCCAATGCTGTTTGAGTATTGGGCGATCGTTTGCAACGCTGGCCCAACATCCAAACAACATTGGTTCAATGTCTCGTGTTTGCTGGGATGGTACAGCAAAGCTGATGTACCCCATCTTCCACAGTCTGGCCAGACACTACGTGCAGACCGTAGGTCTGATAGCTGAAGGTGATGTACCCTCGTATTACTTTATTCTATACATTTCAATTCCCAAATAAACGTACACATTCAAACATGATACTACTATGTACAATGTATCTGCGATACTATTTTTTTCAACTATGCATTGTCTATGATGTTACATAAAGTTACATTGAAACGAAATTGATTCGAATATTTATATACCGCTTCAGATGACTGGCGTCGTCATACACCATCAAAAACATGATATATTTTACAGATGGTAATTTTTTGCCTGTACATGTATATAATTTGTGCTTTGCATATTGAGCTACTAACACAACACATTTAATCACTATATTGACAGATCGGCTTTATTACCCTATTACCATCAAACTTTATTTTTGTGAACCGAATGATATATATTGGCCTCTGTTCATCTTAAGAACCGGATATCGAGGTGAAAGGATCAAAAAGATTCATTACCGCATGCTATATACATGATATCGCTGCATTGTATTAATAAATATATGATATGGTATTTGTATAAATATACAATTAGTTGATAACCTTGATGCTAAATGCGTGGAGATAATTGGTAAATCCAAGCAAGATTAAATTACACTCCCGGTGTAAAATGTCATCTATGATTGAAACGATTTTGTTTGCTGCATATATATATATCTACAGATCATTTAAACTATCACGATACCTAAACCATTGTTTTCAATAAATATAATTTTGTGCTGACTAATTAAACATCCTGACGTGATTAATCAATAATCATGCTGTATTGTCATCTGACATTTTACATTCACTTGACGCAATTCCAGCTTGAAATGACGAAACTATTATTATATATGCATCTATCATATCTTGTGAATCTTGGAACGTTCTTGAAACCGTATATATATATATATATATATGGGTGTATCAGGTCATGGATTGATAAGCCCCTCCTATATTATATTACAGTCGTTTACTGACTGTTTGAAACGCTATATTACGTTGACCTCGAGCTAACTCCACAAAATGATACTCTGATACTGTTGCAGTGAGCTGTATAGAGATTTAGTATGCTCTGATAATGCATAGGTTATTTTGAAGATAAATCAAACATGTGAAAAATAGCGAAATATGTTCATGATGAAGATAATCCTTGGAATTATTGCAAATACAATGTAATACAGGCCCAAAATACTTGGATGTGTTTATGTAAATGCAAACAAATACTATTTTAGAACATCATCGTATTATACGCGTAGCTTCCGCATGTAGCGTTATATTGTCTTTCGAGTTTCTACATTCATTCACTCTTCTTTAACATACCCAGCAAACACGGGGAATTCACCCAACGTGGTTTCAATGTTGGGCCACCGTTGGGTGAATTCCCCGTTATTGTTGGGCAAAGTTACCTTTAAAAACATGTTGATCATTCATGACAGATACAAAGTAGATCCTAGTTATGATATCCCCTGTTCCTGATTCTCCGGAATGACCAGTAATACTGTCACACCGTCGTCTTTTCTCGTCGTTACGTCCCTGCCCACTGGGCACACGACGTTGTTGCGACGTTGAATGAACGTCAATGGCGTTGATTCAACGTCGCAACAACGTCGTGTGCCCAGTGGGTCATATCTATGGGGATCATGACCAGTAACGCTGTCACACAGTCGTCCTTTCTCCCGCACGTCGTTACATTCTGATGTCTATGGGGATCATTCACAGCGATCCTTTCAGCGCAGGGCTCCCTGTCACGCTCAGCGATCCATATTCAATTGAGACTCCTTACAATCTGATCCTGGTGAAAACTTCCCAGCTCTTTCTCGGGGATGCCGTATTCGACACTGATCCAGAATACGGTGAATGCATGTATTTATCTCAAGTTTTATTAAAATATATGCTGGATTACGACCAAGTTTGATGGAAATGATGAAATTGATATCTGATTTAATTGATATTCTACGGCACACCAAACGACAATTCCCAACTCACAGTGAATGTAAATTACAACATTTTTTACAAAATCCAAGTGTAATTTATAAGCTTAGAACTAAGATGTTTTTTTATCATTTTCTATAATTTTTTATTGAAAACATGTCATGGATAAATGTGTGAGATACAATGATGTATTAATGTTCGCCAACTAGACTAAAACGTTTTTGATAGGTTATTTGTCAAATAAATATGTGAATCACCAATCTATAAATAAGGCCCACAAAAATACTGTTATGAGCGACGCGCTGCAAGCCACACCCGAGACTGCTGCTAAATATGGCAGATATTTTTCCCTTTTCTTTTTACCTTGCTATAAATGTAAAGGTATAAACATTCCTAAACCTATTCAATTAAATCAAATAATTTGTACATAAATCATCGACTAATGATTTAGAATGTTCACCTTCTATTTCTAGTTATTAGGCCCGACTGTAGACCAGAAGCCTATTAAGTTAATTGCAATAATGTTTGTGTCCTATTTTGCGGAAAGAGGGGTGCCGTGTGTGGGAAACGGTCGACATTTCTGGGGACAGTCCTTATGAACATGTCAAATATAACGTTTGCTGTTGCTAGGTCAAGTAGTTACGTGTTTAAAAAGTGCTAAGTAAATAATATATTCACGATGATATTGGTGATTAGGTCTTAAAGCGATAAGCTTAGAATAATGTTAGCCCAGCGTCACAGACGGTGGCCCAGCATTACATTAGCTTTGGGCCAATGTATAGTGTTATCTGGATAGTGGCTTTTCTGGCGACAGGAGGAGAAAAGCGTCACCAGCACCCGCATGGCAATCCAAGCAAACACGGGACAATCACCCAATGCTGTTTCGATGACGGCGAAGACGTTGGGCCAACATTGAAACAATATAACAATATTGGGTAAATGACACGTGTTTCCTGGGGTGCTACCGCTAAGTATGCAGCAGACCCATTGTTGGAGTAGCGTAGACAATTTAGCCAATTTGTCGGCATTGAGCCAACAATGGGCTGCGACGCTGGCTCAACAATTAACGGAAATTTGGTGGGTAGGCCTACGTCGTGTGGATCGTAGACACACGCGCAGCACGATTCAATGGCAAGTATCAAATGATGGTGAAAGGAATGAACGTTGAAGATAGATATTTAAACTTGTCAGCAATAGGCTGCACGCTGGCTCAACAATGAACCGAAATTGGGCGGGTAGGCTTACATCGTGTGTATCGTAGACACACGCGCAGCAGGATTCCCTGGCAAGTATCAAATGATGGTGGAATGAATGAACGTTGAAGGTATATATTTTAACTTGTCTCCTTGGTTCTTTCCCTAATTATATCTTGGACATTTAAGATTCTGGCCCATGGGGAAGACCAATATAGTCACGTTTACAAAATATTAAAGCGAATTTTTGTCCATAGTACTCATACGGCCTAAAGCCGGCCTCGGAGTTCGGTAACTTCTTTTCTAGTTATAATATTATTGTACATATGATAATTGTTTAAATATGTGTTTTTATATATTATGTAGGGCCTACATTTATGTCATAAAACATGGCACATATGCAAAATAGCCAATAGCTAATAATGTTTTTACTGTGTATAAATATTTTAGAATAGATAAATAAATAAAGAAATAGGCCCAAATATATATTGATGGTATAGGAAAACGGTTTCTCTCATTTGAATCAAATCTGGTGCACGTATCTATTGTTTGGGGGTACCCCGTGGTGTGTGCAAAGAATGTAGTCATATCAGCTTGCTCTTCCTGTACGAAATAATCCTAACAATTTTGCACAAAACTAATCTAAAGTTTTACACCATAAAGTAATCGGCTCCCTAACTCTATTCCATAGCCTCAGTTATCACTCCATGACGATAGAATTATCATTGATAATACTTATGATGGCCGATTCCAATGTGTTATATTTACCCACTGAGCACACGACGTAGTTGCGACGTTGAATCAACGTCATTGACTTTGATTCAACGTCACGGCAACGCCGTGTGCCCAGTGGGTAAATATCAATAAGAAATTAATGACAACGTTGTAACAACGTCTAATAAGTTGAAACATCAACGACCCAGCGTGTTATATTACTTTCTGTCCGATACTGTCAAAGCTGCCCTTTACTCATCTATGGTGACAGCATAAAGCATGACAGATCTAAACTGGAGTGTGTGTGGGGAGGGGGGGGGGACAAGGGCGGCATCATAGGTTACACACTGACGTGAACTCATCAATAATGAATGTTTGTCTACTTTTTCATGTGTTATTTGGTTAATCTTCTTATTTGACACGTGTCATATTTAGGTGATCGATCATACAGAAAAGTATAGCCTTTATATAAGCCTTTTGATACTGTTCCAACTGCAAATCACAATTGAGTGAAATTATTGTGAGCTTTTACCGATATTTCAACAGGTTTTTTTCAAACTCATCTGAATACGAAATACAATAGAGGACCAATTTATAAGTAATCCTGAACCTTGATTTCGAGCATATAGTCATTTTTCCCAGCAACTAGACTACATAGCAGCTATCGTGGAAATACATATCCGTAATAATATATTGTTTCCTTAGATATGAAAGGGTGTACCTGCTACTTTATAAAGTGGCAGATACACCCTTTCCTAGCCAAGGGGGGCAATATATAATTCTCAGAGTGTTACATTTGAAAATTTAAATTTACAGCCACTTCATTTTTTACCTAACGTGGGTAAAAGTAACTTGCATAATGTATAATGTGAATCAAAACATTTACCAATCTAGCGAATGTAATGTTTATATGTCCTTGACATTATTTTGGTCGATGGAAAAACGAGAAAAGTTAAAAATGGTTTTAAACGTGACAACAACGTTAACCCATAAAGCGACAAATTAAATAATTTAAATGTCCACCCACTTGAAGTTGTGTCTCGCTACCGCGAAATACTCGATTATTTGTAAAATTTTAGACAAAACATTTGAAAATCTTGAAGGTTAAGCGCTCACTTCATTCCCAATAACAGTGTCGAATAATAAAATAGAATAAAAAGACTAAAGTGCTTAGCGGTGTAAGGTTGGATGATATTAGCCGGAAATATGTCATGGTTTGCATGGTTTGGATGGTAAAAGGGATATAAGTGAACTCGGATGCGTTACAATAAATCCGGCTCTTTACAATGACATATGGACACGAATGAATGAATGAATGAATGAATGAATGAATGAATGAATGAATGAATGAATGAATGAATGAATGAATCTGAATCTGAATCTGAAAGTTACGTTGCAGGAGCACATTGTGTGCTATCGCGCCACGGGGAGAGGTTTGCATGGGTAGTTAAAAAAGACAAATTATTCCGACTTCTTCAATCTAGCCTTGAAGGCTGTGAAGGTCGGCGCCAATTTTACATCAGATGGTAGTTTATTCCAATCCGGTATAGTTCTAATGAAGAAGGAATTTGCAAACGGTCTCTTTTTGGTTTGAATGGTTCTGAAATTTTGTGTGCTGCCCCTTGTTCTATTGTCAGGTCTACACAGCATATCAATCGAGAGGGCTACCTCTCTATTAATTGCTTTGTAGAGCATGCAAAGCCTAGCTGTTTTACGGTGTTCTTGCAAGCTATCCCAACCTAGGCTGTCAAGCAGTTGGGTCGAGGTGAGTCCACATTCCCTCCTGTAATTATTGGTGACAAAGCGTGCCGCCCTGCGCTGGATCTTTTCGAGGCGATCGATTTCCCTCTGCAGGAACGGGTCCCAGACAACAGATGCATATTCCAGGCCAGATCGAACCAATGTCAGGTATGCCAGTTCCTTAAGTCGTGATGGAGAGCCCTTGAGGTTTCTTTGTATGAAACCAAGCATTCGACTGCCCTTTTTGGTGATGTTCCCCACATGAGCGTCAAATGTCAGATCTTCAGAAAGTGTGACGCCTAGATATAGGTTTGTACCAACATATTGCAAAATATGGTCATTCAGGGTGTAGAAAAAAGGGATTCCCCCCTTTTCGGTGGAAATTATATAGCACTTTTTGGCATTAAATTTCATACCCCATTCCTCAGCCCAATTTTCAAGTAATTTAAGATCTTTCTGTAGCTGCAAGGAGTCATTTAAAGTTTGAATTTCATTGTACAAAAGGCAGTCATCAGCAAACAGGCGACATTGTGATTTAACAAGGTCGGGCAGGTCATTGATAAAAACCAAGAACTGTATTGGACCCAAGACCGATCCCTGAGGCACCCCTGAGTCTACAGAAATTGTATCTGAACTATAACCATCAATCACGACCTTTTGGTTTCTATTGTTAAGGAAAGATGAAATCCATTTATGGATGTTTCCTCTTATACCATAATGATCTAGTTTAGACATCAGTCTGCGATGAGAGACCATGTCGAATGCCTTGGAGAAATCCAGGATGGCTATATCCATACGGTTCCCCACATCGGCTGATGCCAACAGATCATTTACGGTAGTAATCAACTGGGTTTCGCAAGAGTGACCCTTTCTAAAACCATGCTGCTTGTCTGAAATTATTTTTTTGTCATCAAAATGCCTTAACATGTGTCTTACCAATATATGCTCCATGAGCTTACAACAAACACATGTCAAAGAGACCGGTCGATAGTTTGAGGCCAGGCCCCTATCACCCTTTTTAAAAATTGGGCTAACGTTGGCAGAGAGCCAATCGTCCGGTAAATTTCCAGTTTGCAAAGATTGAGTGAAGAGAGCTGCAAGAACAGAAGCAGACTCTTTCGCTGTTTGTTTTAGAAATATATTGGGGATCTGGTCGGGCCCACTAGCTTTGTTGATATTGAGCGTGGATAGTTGTTTTTCAACACCCTTAGTTGTAATTTTCAGGTCACCAATTGTAGGGGCAGTCGTATCACCCAATTTTACTACAGGAATTTTGTGGTCTTCTTTGACAAATACAGATTGAAATTGTCTGTTTAGAAGGTTTGCCTTTTGGGTAGGGTCACTATGTAGTTTACCTTCCGCCTTGATAGGGGCCACCCCATTATTGTCATTCCTCAAGGACTTAATGTATGACCAAAATGGTTTTGTATTATTGTTTTCTAAAGCATCAGATAATTTACTATTTACGTGATGTCGATGTGATCTCTTCAAGTGGTGATTTGTGGATTTTTTGACATTCCGGTATTTCTGCCAATCATTTGTGTTACCGGTGAGTTTTGCTCTGTTATATAATTTTTGCTTAAGTCTAACCAAAGATTTAGCCTTTTTATCAAACCAAGGTAAATTGTGCCTGGTAGATAGCTGTTTAGATGGTACATATTTTGATAACATTGCCTGAACATGATTTTTAAATAAAGTCCAATTTGTATTGACTGATCTTAGTGTGTGGTTTTTCAGATAATCAAAGCTAAATTTTGCTGTGTCCTTTTGGATCTGATCCCAGTTTGCCTTAGAAAAAATGTTAATCTTTCTAGGTTTAGGTCTTGAATAGATAGGACGGATGTCAGTGTCAATCACTGCCATGCCTTCATGATCTGACATGCCTGGGACCACTGCTACACTCTTTACTAGAGAAGGGTTGGTGGTAAGATATATATCTAGGGCTCTACCCCGACGTGTAGCTTGTTGTTGGACATTTGTTAGTGAACAATTATTTGCAAGATCTAGAAGCTTTTGATTAGGAGCACGGTCGTAAGCATCTGGTTTTACTGTGCTAGAGTCCCAATCAACATCACCACAGTTGAAATCCCCAGCAATTACTACATTTTGTCCTGGTTGAGTGATTTTTTCAATGGAATTTTCGAGGTCGCACAATGGGTTCACACCACTACTAGGTGGTCGGTAAAAACTACATATATGGAGTGGCTTCTCACCTGGAAGCTCAACTCTCGCCCAGACCTGCTCAGAGGCTGTGTCAATGTCGACTTTGTTGACAACATAGCCATCTCTAATTGCCATCAGGACCCCCCCCCCTCCGTGTGACGTTCTGTCCTTGCGGTATGTGTTTGCAACGTATTGTGGAGGTAGGACGTCAGATGTGAAAATGTTGTTTGTAATTTTAGTCTCACAGCCAATAATCACATCAGGCTGAAGATAATCACAGGCTGATTGCATTGCCGCTTTTTTGTCCCTGAGTCCGTTTATGTTTACTACTAGGGTTCTCCAGTTTTTCTTTTTAGGAGGAGCCGAGGACAAAGATTTACTTTGCGTCGGAGTACCGGTACCACTATTGGTTGAACTTTTTCTTGAATCTGATAAATTATTAGGTGTACTGAAATTTTCAGGAGTGAATACAGAGTCCACAGATGCTATGCTTGAATTTAAAGGTGCAAGTGAGTTGTGAAGTTCAAGGTTATATGATTGAAATAGGGATGATTCTGAATTTGTGAAATTACATCTGTTACATATCCAGGATACATTTGAATCCTGTATGTTTTCAAAAGAACTAGTGTTTAAAGATAAACAAGTTTTGTGGAACAACACCTCGCAATTGTCACAACACACACCCGCCTGTCCCCAGGTGACTCCAGACTCACAATAAGCACATGGATAAATGGATGTATCCCTCACTGTAATTTCTTTGGTTTTGGTTATGCCCTTAGGGCCAGGATTAGCGTGTATATCCCCACTTAGAAGTAGGGCTAACATAACAAGGAGTCGTTTACGACTGACATACTTGCTGTTTGGCTTTATAATTGCAAAATTGTTTTTCACACTGGTGAAAATACTCAGTAGTTGTTTCGTCTGGACCACATCCTTCAGATCGGTATCAAAGATGGATAATTGTGTAGGATGAGTCATTTTAGTGTCATTGACAACCCGTGGGTCATGGAAAATGTGATCACTTTTATGTTTAAAAGGAGTATGCAGAAACAGATTTGAAAAAATGAGTACTATGATACCAAGCATGGCCACAAAGCCAAAATTGGGTGATGAGGTCATGGTTAGTTACCTCTTTTTTGTACTTTTTGCAACTGTTTGTCACAGGCCTTGGACTCAAAACAGCGGCGTAGGCCAGTATTTGGTGCAAGGAGGTGGAAAGTGCAGACACAACAGGATTACAATTTACATCATTAGGTTAGATTTACAGAGATGGATGAATCTTCGCCCCAGGGTCGACTCTGGGTTCGGGTATACACAACACGGAGATGGACCTGTTAGCAAAAGAATAGCTTGTTAGCTGAAGTCAAAAACATGACTTGTTATGGTTGGTATTTGTCATGAATGAATGGGGTTTCAGGCCGGGAGAACCTCCTGAGGATGGTGAGATGAATACTGAATCTGTACGAATGAGTGGATTTTTTTTTAATGCCAGAGCGGGGAACAAACCCGCGATCTTCGACTTTCCAAGCATGCGGTTTTAACCACCACACCATGATCCCCGCTCATTTTGGACACGAGCCATTAGTTTAGCTACAGACCACGTCGTCCCCTTAGATATGAAAGGGTGTATCTGCCACTTTACAAAGTGGCAGATACACCCTTTCATATCCAAGGGGACGACGTGTCATGTTCCAGTGCTGTCCAGGTCGGTAATGTTGGTTACTAGTTCCTAGTTCCTAGTTCCTAGTTCGATATTCGAATAAGTAACCAATAACTAGTTCCTAGTTCAACATTCGAAGCTCTACTGTAGGTCTAATCAGCAGTCTTAACCCTTTCAGCGCGCGGACTGACTTCACGTCAGACGTCTGATATTTATAAGGGTCGTAGACCCATAACATAGGTATTTAAATGGAAGTGAAAAAAGCTGGCTAAGACATTTATGATGATTTCAATTTGAAAATGATCCTTTGCTCTCTGTAAAAACATATTAGGCGCTTTAACCCTTTAGCCGCCAAATTATTCAACTGGAATTTTTACTCACTTGAAGTTGTGCATCGCTGACGCGATCCACAACTTCAAGTAAGTGAACATTATTCAGATTTTACAAAATGGAGGTCAACAAATTTCAAATCTTGCTGATCAATGTCACGTTTTATCTTTACAGGTTTAAAAACTGATATGTAATATGCTAATAAACAATGTAAAAAAAACGAATATAGACGACACCGGCGGTTAAAGGGTTAAGGGTTAAAGTGGACACTGATAAAGTTTGTGATGGATTGATTAACATGAACTGTCACACCCAATCCTTGTCAAGTAGAACGTGTAGAAGTGACAACACATGTATCACACTGTGAAATGATCAATGGTCAATAATAAGCAATTTAATAACGCATGGTCGATCAATTATCTCTGATTCCTCATCCTACACTATGTATCTATTCATTTATAATCCATGGTTTTATAAGCTTAAGTGCTGTACAGACACTTATAAAAGTATAGACTATATACATTGTAGACCGTCATCATGCGATGTGTGTTATCTTTTGTTGTTTATCCTACAATATCCTACTTTTATTTGTTCATTTCCATGGTTCAGCTCAATATTCAGCCACACACAATACCACTTGTTCAACTCTTTCAGCGTGGGGATCGACTTTAGACGTCAGAATCTGACGTCCATTGACGTCAGATTCTGACATCTAAAGTCGGTCCCCGCGCTAAAAGGGTTAAATATTCCGGAACTGGTGCTTATAAAGTGCTCGTTTCAGAATGGGCTCTGGCTCTGACCTTCTGTCACCAGTTGATACTGAAAGACCAAGAAGGACGTTCATCATTTTCATGGATCATGATGAAGAATTACTCCAATTTGAGTTGATGGAGAGATATATATATTGTCACTCTAATTGAGTGATGAATATTGACTTGACCTTGTAAAGCATTGTTTCAAGCAGTTTACTTTGCATTTCATTTTGCTTATATTCATTATTTTTATATTTTTTTCGACATCTATTTATTTCGACAGTTTACGTTTCACTTTTCTTAATATATCAAAAAACATTATTCTGCCTTTTTAGTATAACTGATTTTTCAATCATAGTGGAACTAAAAATTAAAATGTCTTAAAAATGTTAATGTGTGCTCGCTAAATACTGATTTTACGTAATTTCGTGTCGAATACAAAGCATTTTGATTTGATAAATACACGTTGTCATCATCGTGTAGAGCATATAAAATGACAACATCGTCACATACTATGACAATTAATAGAAACAGAGTCAATTAATCAGTTATTATGGTTGTACTTGAGCACGTTCATAAGAAACAGACTGAGCAGACTGAGATATATTCTACCGAAAATATGCTTAGTACTTGTGATAAGTATATTTGATCACTTGGAATCAAATCTGAGTAAACAGGGATATGTGGACCACATAAACAGTACTGTACTAAATAATATTTTTGTATTCTAAGCGAACGAGCTAATATAACATTTTTGGTTAGTAGCCCCAGCTGCTGGACAATTCTTTATATTAACCATGTTAATAGAGTCACTTAATCAGTAATGTTAATTGTACTTGAGCACGTTCGCAGGAAATAGTTTAAGATAAATTCTACTCAAAATGTGTCTAGTACTTGTAGTAAGTATACTTGATCACCTGCAATCAATTCTTAGGATAGAAAGATATATCTGATACATGTATACAGTATACATTATTTTATCCTCGTTTCATTGAACGAGCGAATACAGCGATCTGATAGAACCCCAGCTGACATGAGTTTTTATGCATGAAGTGTTTATGAACGTGATATTGTAAACCTTTTCCTATTTATTAGTTGAAATGCCATATCGGATAATTGACATTTTCGCCCAGTTGAAGTTGTGTTTCGCTATCGTGACTAGATGTGAATAAATTTACATCAAACTTATAAATTACTGTCCAAAATACTAAAGCAACAGCATTTTAACACTGTAGAAATACCATTAGCATATGCCTTCATATCGGTTTTGCTTTATATATGAAGCAGGGTCAAAACACAACAAATTTTGCAATGCTAGTTGTGGCTACCCCATGGATGTCATCTCGGCATTATTTAAAGGCATGTTTGACAGTGAAAGGAGTTAAAACCTTTTAACTAATGAACTGTGTTTACTTTTATTTACATGACTGTAGACGTCAGATTCTGACGTCTAGAGACGTTAGAATCTGACGTCTAAAATCGATCCCCGCAATGAAAGAGTAAAATATTTGTAATGGCTGTAGACTTATTACATATGTATTCAAATGAAGCACAAAGAGCTAACTAATACATTTATGATGATTTCAAATTAAAAAAAAACCTTCGATCTCTTGGTTAATAAAAAATCCCTCTATTTAAACGTTAAAACATAACACAAAACAATACAGCATGGGATTAAGTTCAGGTGACATACACCGTAGGCCCCTATATGTGCAGCTCTGGCGAACCAGTTGTTAATCACATGGAATGTAGTGGTGATTCATAGAACGAGGCAACCTCTTTTTGAGCTGTGGTGAAAACAATCGCTAATAATTATACCATAAGACAATGCGCTATTACTGTCTCAGCCGGTATCTGGAGTCACAGATGTCAGTGTGTGGATACTGCGTCAACACTTACACCACTAAGGAGCGATTTTAATTTGTTTTTTATTAGCAGGTTAAATTACAGGTATTGTGAATGAAATGAGTTTTTTTGGTCTCAACCTAGCAAACACAAAACATTTGTATAACACTTACACAATGTTGGACCAACGTTGAAGACGTTGGACCAAAGTTGTATAAATGTTATACAAATGTTTTGTTTGCTGGTAAATTAATACTATAGTGTGAGTAATTTTAAACCGCTTGAAGTTGTGAGTCGCGGTAGCGACACACAACTTCAAGTGGATGAAAAATTATTTTTTAAATATAAGTATTTAGTGCTTTAGTGGTTAAAATGCCAGACGACTGTGTGTTATCAGCCACCCGAGCCCTCCGCGACCTGTTATCACGTTATCACGTTATATTTCCAGGCTCTGCTCATTGTCATTTATAGCAGACGTTCTCCCGGTCAGTTACATTTACATGTAACTGTAATGCACCCTATGTACCATGGGCGTGTTGATGTGTCTAACAGATGTCAACAAATAGCTAGGATATCCCTATACATGCTAGTGACAAATATATGCGCCACGAGGCATATTTTAATTTCAATTCCATAGACAATGATATCGAGCTCAATAAGCTCCAAGTTTCGTTCTGATATTAATGCATTAATATATATTATGAACCTTTAAAGCGCTGCAATATTTGTTCGTTCGTTCATTCATTCATTCATTCATTCATTCATTCATTCATTCATTCATTCATTCATTCATTCATTCATTCATTCATTCATTCATTCATTCATTCATTCATTTTTTCATTTAAATGAATGTCGAGTGAAATCGACACTTTTTATTAGCACCTTTATGACCATTTGTTAAAAGTAAATATGTTTAAATATTGAAACACTGATATATGTCATCTGCACCAGTCCAGTCTAAATTCATGCAGATTGCGTGCCGTAAATCACATGACAGAGTAAAGATGATATATGTTGGGACATACATTTCTCAAATCACATAAATTTCTGTCACTTGAAGTTGTATGTCGCGGTAACGAGACACCAATGCAAGTGACAAACATTTTAAATTGAGTACCTCAGGTCTGTACGAGTTAAACCAATCTGCTTACATAATATCTACATTCTCTGCAATGATTGCAGGCCCCGTTGCACTTTATTTCCACACAAACACCTATTTGTCTCCGGCCTAGTATTCTACTCACTCGTTACTTTGTAGCTCATCTTCCGTCTTGTATGTGTCTATTTTAAATGTATGAACCGTTATCTGACAGTGAACACTCAGTGGCGGATCCAGCATAGGGCGTACCCGGCGTACGCCCCCCCCCCCCTTATTGGTTGAAATGTTGCATTTTCATGCATTTTTTTGAATAAAGTGAAGCTAACAATCTTTTTTCAGCCACAATGTGGCTTACGCCCCCTCCTCTTGCATATTCTTGATCCGCCTTTGACACTAGTGTAGATTGTGTAGTCATATAAAACATACCAGGAGTTCAGGACATTAGATTACAGTTTAAGGATCATTTGATCGCCACAGACTCCTAAAGATAAACACGTAATGGGCATCTGGAAGCAATACCTGAGCTTTGTAGTGTTATGTGAAAGCTTTTAATCTGATTGTGGTGCACTTTATGCCATCTTTACTTTCAGCATTACTAGTATACCGTTTGTTCTGTTTCTGTTGTCTGGTGCGGCTAATAAAAAATTTAGTTGTGAAACGGCTGATATAAGTAGGATAGCAAACGTTTCTGTGATCCAATCCTAATTAATTTGTTTGCTGACGATAACCATACGAAGGTCTGTCTGTCTAACTCCAGACATCAGTTGGACGCTAGCATAATCCGGATACAGCACAGGGACTGTAAGCTCAACTCACAAAAATATTTATTTTTGAAGCTTCAACTGCCAGAACAATTCCCAGTTTCAATGTAAAGAACTATTATTTAAAACTCGCAACACCAAAAGTAATCGTTTGAAGTTTTTACTTTTCATCACAGAATATTACATCTGATTAAAAATAATATTCAAACACAAACCGTAAATTTTCTGTTTAACGTTGTTACATTTTTTGGTATTGAACCACTTGTCTTGATTCCCATGGCGAGTGTGAACAGATGCTCGGTCATTTGTCATGGCTCCCCTGGCCAGTAGGAACGTAATTACAGCCATTTGTCGTGGCTCCCCTGGCGAGTGGGAACATAATTACAGCCATTTTTCTTGGTTCCTCAGGTGAGTGGAAACACAACCTCAGCCATTTGTCGTGCCTCCCCTGGCGAGTAGGAACAGATCCACAACCATTTGTCGTGGTTCCCCTGGCAAATGTGGAAACAAAATCAAAGCCATTTGTCGTGGTTCCCCTGGAGAATGGGAACATAATCAAAGCCATTTGTCGTGGTTCCCCTGGCGAGTGGGAGCATAATCACAGCCATTTATCGTGGTTCCCCTGGCGAATGGGAACATAAGACTGAAAAATAAAAAAATATTATGATTTCTAAAAACAGATAAATCTTGAATTTATTTATTTCATTATCTGATCATTTGCCAATAATATTTTGAGTATGTCAATATTATCTTATTTGACAGCTCCTGGGTTATTATGTTGGTGAACATTTTTATAGAGCTGATCGATATGCCCAACATCA
Organism: Flabesymbios commensalis; assembly: GCA_964017125.1. Classification (NCBI taxonomy): domain Eukaryota; kingdom Metazoa; phylum Annelida; class Polychaeta; order Terebellida; family Flabelligeridae; genus Flabesymbios; species Flabesymbios commensalis. The sequence goes on from OZ024910.1 coordinate 25,453,912, forward strand.
ACTGTTCCAGTAATGTGGAAGACTGTTTTTTTGCTTTTATGTACACAGACCATTCTTTTAACGTTGGGCCGACGTCGCTAGCATCGCTCCAATCTTAAGTCGACATTCAACATTGTTGAATATATTTCACCCCACACGCTCCAGACACGCGGATTTTATGAGCTGATTTCCTAACCGTATCCGTAGATAATGTGATGTCAATTTAGAATCCATCTGGATCCATGTAGATGGTAATAAGATGATCTGTGGAGGTGCTCTACCAAAGTAAACGTTTATCCAATGATGGCTTAACACTTTAACCTCCGGCCACGATTATATCAGTTTTTTTCATTTTGTTATTAGCACATTCAATACAGCTTTTAAACATGTTAAAGATAAAACGTGACAACACCCAACACCATTGAAAATCGTGGACCAAGATTTTGTCAAATCTGAATAAATTTCACTTACCTGAAATTATGGATCGCGTCAGCGAGACACAACTTCAAGTGGGTGGGAATTCCAGTTATATAATATTTGGAGATTAAAGCGTTAATGGAGAGTCAACGTCTGCCACGTTATCCCGGCATTACCACATGCATCCACGTGCCTGTACCCTGAATATTATATTATTCCCAGTGTTCACCATGGTATGTCAATCTATTGCACGCGCAGCTGTACACAGTTTTCTGTGCTGTACTGTGACGTCACGTCAAGATAAAATGACTGAAAGTTAATATATGATTTTTCCACTGAAACGAGACTCTGGCCTCGTCCAATAACGTACTTAAGTTAAGATTCTCCGATAGATTGACACAAATCGTAGGCCTGTGATTGGCCTATTTTGTTGTATTTAGTGGTGCCTGAGATCATCTTAGATTAATTATTCAAACAGACACGCTGCGTTTTTTTTCGTCGGGCAAAAATCGGCGTGGGCGTCTGCCCCGCCCCGTGCATCATGTGATCTAAAATCTCGGTCAATGTCATCAGAACCAATGTCACAACCAATGTCACATCAGAACCAATTTTCATCATTTTTGTCGCATTCATAATGCACGTTTTTATCTCTTCTCTCATTTCTCGGTAGGAAACAATGAGTCGAGAAAAGCAGAAATTGAAAAGAGGTTACCTTAGTTACAGAAAGGAAATAAAATCCACATTATAATATGACTACTAATGTAGTTTCAGGGATTCTATTTAACTGTCAAATTCAATTATTGCATCATGGCTACTAATGGACGGCTAATACAGGTGCAAAATATAAACAGAAAAGCCTTGGCGGAGAATCTCGCTGGGTGTAAGAGCCACCTGTCACGTGGATGTCACGTGAATGTCACGTGGATGTCACGTGGATGTCACGAGATGTCACATGGATGTCACGTAGATTTCACATGGATGTCACATGGATGTTACGTGACTGTCACGTGGATGTCACATGGATGTCACGTGGATATCACGAGATGTCACATGGATGTCACGAGATGTCACATGGATGTCACATGGATGTCACATGGATGTCACATGGATGTCACATGGATGTCACGTGGATGTCACGTGGATGTCACATGGATGTCACATGGATGTCACGTGGATGTCACATGGATATCACGTGGATGTCACGTGGATGTCACGTGGACGTCATGTGGATTTCACGTGGATTTCACGTGGATGCCACGAGATGTCACGTGGATGTCACATAGATGTCACATGGATGTCACGTGGACGTCACGTGGATGTCGCGTGAATGTATCGTGGATGTCACGTGGATGTCACGTGATTGTCACGTGAATGTATCGTGTATGTCACGTGGACGTCATATAGATGTCAGTGGATTTCATGTAGATGTCATTTGGATGTCACCTGGATACCACTTGGATGTCACGTGAACCTCACTTGGATGTCGTGTGGACGTCATGTGGATGTTACGTGGATTTAACTTGGATGTCACGTGGATGTCATGTCGTGCCACGTACAACTGACACCCAGTATTCTCGGCCTATTTGATGTTTGATATTTATGCAGCATCTCCCACACAAAGTGTGATGAATTAAACATAGAATGCTGCTCCAAGGCAGCTGTGGGAATATATTAACCATGCAAGTGACCATGTTTCTAATTTAATTTGTCACTCACATAAAGATGTGTGTCGCTGTAGCGAGGCACAGCTTCAAGTTAGCGACAAATTAATTAAAATTAGGAAAACTCGTCCCAACATAATATTTCTAGATTATTAGAAACATTATTTCAAGCTTCTAGCTCCACAATTTGGGACTGACCACTGCTGTTTTCTATAACACTTCAAGAGACGAAGACCTTGCCACGACATGACCTTCACGTGAGACGTGAGACAAGATCCTGATCAGAAGGTTAAATGTCATGACTGAGTCAATTGTCAGGATACAGTAGATAGATCCACCATGGTGTATTGAAGAAAAAGGAACAGTGCATCCCAATGAGTGTAATGATATCCGTCAATAGTTCTAACTTTTATGTTTGATATATTGATCGAATTATATTTATTTTAACCCCAATTATGCCGTTTTAAAGTTTTGAGCTAAAGCTTCTTGACTTAGATTCTAGTTTTATCAAATGAAAAGCTCGAGTTGTCATTTTAATAAAAGCCAATAGTTTAGCCAGTCCTGTACGAAAGAGGTGCTAAGCTTAAAAACTAGCTGTTGTTAATGTGGTGAATGTATTTGTAAGCCACAACTAATTGACAGTGAAACAATAGAACTAAGCATTATCCACTTATCTGCTGTCGTCTTGAGCTGTTTTGCATTTGGTCATTAGTTTTACATCGTGTGATTGTGTACACAAGGTGCTGGATCAATGTTGGGCCAACGTTGTTGACGTGCGACCGTCATTGACCCTTTAAACCCTCACGATGCATCAAAGCATCATTTTGCATCTCTGAAGAATGATCTAATTTCCTAAAGCTCATGGGTCTTAGAACGCAAATGTTCATGAAAAATTGTTTAATAATAAGAATATATATTTTTCATTTGCCACCCACTTCAAGTCATCTCCATACCACTACAAGTCGAGCAATTCGCGACTTGTATTGGATGAAGATTGCAATGATAAATTCAGGCTTGAGAAAGTTTGGCTGGCATCTCATTTTACAATGAGTCGGCAACGGCTTCAATGAATGTGCTTTTAAATGAACAATTTATTTACAGATAATACATAATTTGTATTTGTATAGTACATTTTAATCAAAAAAAAAAAAAAAAAAAAAATATTGGGTGGGCAGACATTCTCAGACTTCCACAGAACGGCCGCTTGTTTTTGTCTTAACAGATTTTATTAAACAGATCACATTCAACTGAAGAACCAGAATTAGAAAATATTCCAAATTAGCTGCAGGGATACAGATATATATGATTCAGACGATCAAGTAACAGTAGTTGTTGGAGGCGGTAAATTATCATTTCATCTTTTTGTTCCTGCTTCCCTAGTCTGTTTTTGTCTTAACCCTTTAACCGCCGGTCCCGATATTTTTTTATTTTTCATATTAGCACATTAAGTACCACCTTTTAGACATGTTCAAGTTAAAACGTGACATCAATCAGCCACATTTAAAAACAGTTAACCTCCATTTTGTCAGATCTGAATAATGTTCACACACTTGAAGTTGGGGATCGCGTCAGCGAGACACAACTTCAAGTGGATGAAACTTCCGATTCCAACATAATTTGGCGGTTAAAACAAAACCTAAAGATAGTAACTGACAACTTGAAAAGCAGTTACTGCCTTTTTTTGCAGAGCAGATTAAATCTGTCACCTTCATATCTATGTGAAGTATATAAAGAAAAGATTATCCTAATTTGCTAGCATTCAGGTAATTTAGCTCATTAGGAATATAATGACAAGAAGTGACATACAGGGTGGGAGCTTAATTAGGGGGCTCAAGTTGTTGTCCCTGTCGCTGTCGCAATTAAATGTAATTAATGGAGACAATGACACGCAATTCACTGCTTTAATTACGTGAGTCCCTCTATTTCCTCTGTTCCTGATATTATATTATTTTGCGTGGTGGACGTCACAGCGTACCACGACTGGTAGTATGTATAAAGCACATGAGAAAAGCTATCACGTGTGGGGACATCAAATGAAAATGTCAACTCCGCAGCTATTTGTCTATTTTAGCAGTCGCTACATTTTGTGTTCAATATAGCACAGTACTAAGCTCAGCACCTCTGGGGACTATATACCCAGATTTGAACTGAGTAGATTGGAACCCTTTCAGTGCGGGGATCAACTTTAGACGTCTGAATCTGACGTCTGTAGACGTCAGATTCTGACGCCTAAAATCGATCCCCGCACTGTAACGGTAAAAATATTTATAATGGCCGCAAACCCATAAAACGGGTATTCAAATAAATCAGAAAGAGCTAACTAAGAAATTAATGGTGATTTTAAATTGACAAAACACTTTGATCGCCATGGTTTATACGAAAGGATTTCAGCGTTTTAAGGGTTAAAATACCTACTGGTGGTGCATATGCTGACGTGTATTCAGTGGATTCGAATTTTTCAGGGAAAATAAAATCTGGATACATTTTATAAATTTGGGCTATATGGTACTCTTTGCGTCCATATGACGTGTGGGGTCAATGTTAAAAGTTTGTTAGGCCTATATGAAGTGAAAATTAGTCATTTACCAAACCACCACAAGACTGTGCTGACATTTCTAGTGAGCTATATTGGTTAGTGTTTATTTGTAAAGGTTGAAGGGGAAATAAGTGCTGCAATATGCGTCTATTATTTCTTTTATATATACAAACTTCTATTCATGAGTCACAAGAAAACAAATTCAAAACTAGTGTTGAATGCGAAATATTTCACTACATGTCATCCCATCTTTTTACGCTGAAATAATGTGCTGAAAAACTATGATCAGCAAATTTCAACCAAACTGTTTTTTTAATCCCAATTCTTTGATATGGCTACCAATACAGGAGGTTATATATAATTTTGTACATGTTAAGGCCTGAAAAATGTAAAAGGGGTGGTCAGTGTAGATATGACGTATTTCACTGTCACAGTAAGTATTGATATTAAAGCAATACAAACGTAACTCATTCATTTTTAGTTCTCACTTATACGGAGCCAACTTCAATTAGAAAAAAAATTCTTATGTGAATTTTAATTTAAATGTCAGGCTCCATTGTTTTTAGTTTTAATTATTGCATAGCGATCCTGCATGAGACGAAAACATTCAGAATATTTAGAGGTCTATAATCCTAGCAACATAGCTGTATTTTCATATATTGTAAGTTAATATTCGTTAGCCATCTCTAGCCCATATTCATATGGCGACTTAATGTTGGGCCAGCGTCGTAGACTGTGGCCCAACATTAAGCTAGCACTAAAGTATGGTGGGCTATTGTCACAGGATAATTTAATTTTAGCATCCATACTTGGACGGTCATGCCGTGTGAGAAATCTAAAATAGAGTTTATATTAGTTCTGACCATCGCTGATCGTGCTATGTTATTTTATTTGGAGAGGGGCTCACAATTTCACATATTTATTAGCGTATCAATAAGGTCTCAGCCGGCAAAAATGAATAACAAAATGTTTTCAGGATATTTTCGCTGTTCCAGGAATGACCTTGCCGGTTACCCCCCCCCCCCCCCCCTTCCCCCACATACTGTTATTCTGGCTTCAATAAAAGCAGTCAGGGACAATGATCGATGAATAAAGCAGCTGCAAAAAGACCAGCTTCTAAGAGACAAGGCTATGAATGTTTGTGATCACGCACGATTGAATCATTGCCATTTTTAGTACAAGCCTAGTTTTAGAAACACAATTATACCAAACTTATTTTGTACATTTAAATACATTGCTAACTTTTCAAAAATTTAGTTTTTTGGTTACTTGGTAGTGGAAATATTGCTCACATCACGCGCACATGCAGTGGGGCAATATCGCGACAACATCGCGGTCAACGTGACAGGCTACTAGATACACCCATCCAATATGGATTGGAAAATAACATCAACTACTGTAAGGATATATCTCGTGATATTGTATAGAATAATAATTGGTTTAAGTAGTGGTCCACTGTGACTCATTAACGGGATAAGTTTATACCCAGAAAGCATCACAAGTCAGTAATGCTAATCGCCACCTGGTGAATAAATATGAACTAAACAGGGAATAGACTGAACAACCCTTTTAGATACATAGACCCCGCTGGCGACCCTTCTCACTCTCGATCCAGACACAATGAAAACAGGTTGTAAGAGACAAGACCATGAATATTTGAGAGGCTCAGGATTGAATCATCCCAGTGGGATGTGTTAACCCGAGTACTGTTGATTTGTCTGTCTCTATTTTTCAATGATTTAACCCTTAAAGCGCCGAAATGTTGTTATATTATCCAAAAGAACAATGTGTATTATTAAATAATTACAAATGTCTTATTCTTATTATATTACCTCTTTCCGCTTCATTTGAATGCCTATTTCACGTGTTCACTTTCATTATAAATAGTTTACTCGTACAGTGTGGGATCGATAGGCGTCTGATTCGGACATCTAAATTCGATCCCCGCACTGTAAGAGCTAAAGCATGAATAATTGTTCACGCACTTTCCAGCTCAAAATGCACATAATATATATTAATGAGAAAAAAGGACATCTCCTAATTTAAATTATTTAAAGAAATGAGCAGCTACCGCAAGACATTTCATCTCAGTCACAATTTGTTTTCATCTAAAATTGTTTGAAATCGTATATGTATGCAATCCCAGTAGCACAAGCATAAAATAACTCAGTGTTGCCTCAGCTTCCCCTCTTATCTCTTATCTCTCTTCCCCATCCACTCGTAAAACTCGTATTGTGGGGAGCCTCCGCGACCGAGAAGTAGCGTGCTTGGCCTCAGACCTCCAGGGTTTGAATTTCGAATCATGTGTCTGGAGGGCAGTGTCATCTCACTCGTCTCACCATCCTCGGGAGGTTCTCCTGGCCCAATTTAGCCTGTATGTGCACAAAGTGGCCTAAAGCCCGATTCATGTCATTTCCCCTCTTATCTCGTGTTTTATCACGGATATATTCGGGTTTGGAATTGACAGAGAGACTCCTATTCTGAATATCTTCGAGGGTGGAGTGTGTAGGGTTATTATAAAGTGTTTTGCGCATACCCAGCAAACACGAGACGTTGATTCAATGTTGTTTTAATATTGGCCCATCGTCTGCGACGATAGCCCAACCTTAAAACAACATTGGCTCAACGTCTCGTGTTTGCTGGTTAAAATAGTATACATTACATCAACCCATGTAAAACTGTCCATACCAAGGAACACTAATCTTGCTCAACGCAACACGTGAAAACTGTGGTAATATCACATAATGGGAAACGACGGATAACTTCAAGGACAAGCAGGGCTTCCGTGGTTTATTTGGAGCGTTGAACAACAGCAGCAGACATTACAGAAGCTAAGGGGTTAGGTATTAACATGATAAGCTACTAATTTAAATTGTAAATGGCCGGCTGGCTTTACCGCATCGGATTTAATGTGAGCTGGTCTCTTTGGACATCCCCCAACACTTACGTCTCAGACATAAAATAAAATAAAAAATACGACGCATGTGTACATGTAACTTGTGTTAAAAACAGGACATTGTGACATCCGCCAAATGTAATGTTATTCTGGTGTGTACATGAACGTTTTAGGGAGTTTAAATCCTGTCATGCTCATCTTAAGCTCGACCATAGTCGTTTTTTGATATGTTTTATTAGCGGGTTAAATCAAATAAATGTTTGGTCTCAAATTAAACTAATAATAATGTAATTTTCACCTTGAAGTTGTGGGTTTGCGGTAGCAAGTGTGTGCAAATTTCAATTTGATAATGTAGCGCATTAACATTTTAACCGCCAAATTATTCCATCTGAATTTTCACCCACTTGAAGTTGTGTCTCGCTGACGCGATCCACAGCTTCAAGTGAGCGAAAAATATTCAGATTTGACATAATGGACGTCAACTGTTTTCAAATATTGCTGATTGATGTCACATTTTATGTTTAACATGTTTAAAAGGTGGTACTTAATGTGCTAATAAAAAAAGAAAACGACGCTTTCACTGCCGATGTATATGATAGGAACTGTGACTCGGGTAAGGAAATAAAATCAGGGAGAAAAAAATAATGTCAGCGGGAGAAATGTACAGCGTGAATTGCCTGGACTGTGCTGTATAAGAAGGATTTATTGTTGTAAAAAAAGAGTCGGTGGCTGTTGATGATGAATCTAGTACAGTGAGAATGTGCTATGGATCCAGTGGTTGACAAATTCAGATATGATGACTGGCTGCGTGGGAGCAAAGACAATCTATTTTCCTTGGTTGGACCAGGGATACATTTCGGACAGCGCGATCCCTAACGTATAGACGATCCCATTCAAGACGAGACGCGGCAACAATGCTCGCGCGATGTTGGTCCACCGTCTATGATGCTGGCCCAACGTCTCGTGCTGGTTGGAATACCATTTCTAAAGACGGGTAGGACTACAGTAAATCAAGTACCGATCTACAATTCATGAATGGGAGTGTTGGCGAGTGATCATATCCCATAAAACACGATGCCGAGCAAACATGAAACAACCACCCATTGTTGGTTCAATGTTGGTCCAACGTCGCCAACATTGGTACAACAAGGTCTCACAAAAGTAATTACAGTCTTATTGACTTTCATGTATTATCGCCCACACGCTAGAGACCACAGACCTATCAAAATCTATTAAATCCAATAGCAATTTTTATCTATGGAAAGTTTATATATACTGTGAATTAAGAAAAATATTTTAGATGTGGGTTAGCCTCCATGATTTTTTTTATTCACAGCCGAAGTCAGCGATTACCTTCAGATGGTCGGGATTTGTCATTGTCAGTGACTCTCATGGTTTAGAGAGAGGTTGTGATCCGGTCCCTCATAATATTAATAGTATATATTTTGCGTTTTCTGTGAATGCCAAACACAAAATCAACCACTGTCAGGAAAAAAACACATGATAATTTTTTTAAATTTTTTCTTAACTTCCTGGCCACAATAAGTAGCGTGATCTGGCAAAAAAGAAATCAAAATAGTCCAGACCAAACTGTTACTGAATACATTCCAACTAATTTGTGAGTGCTCAATGTTCCAATCGATGGCTCCAAATTCACCCTATATCAGATCAGCGACTTGTGCTACAATTTGCTAATTTTCAAGAGAGTAGCTATCATGCCATATAACTCTGTTCGTGATAATAGGACGTCAACTTCGCAATGTGTTTTTTTTAATTTGTGGAAGCGCAAGTTCACGAGAAAAAACTAGGTGTCATCACTTACTGCATTGATCAGAGCATCCGATGTCTGACGGCCGCGCCATGGTTTTGGTTTGGTTGGTTCCAATTGGGACGCTCCCTTTGACAAAAATCTAGGAATTCCTATTCATAACCTGATAACCCTAACTGACAGTCAAATCTAATTTCACCAACAAGAGAACATAAAAACGATGACAGAAAACTTATCATCACGTCACAATAAACACGAAAAATTGACACAATTTGTTCTTTTGATGTTTACCCAATGATGGCTTGGTTCAAAGTCTCGTGTTTGCTGTGTTAGAGGGATGTACAGACAGGAAAAAACACGCTGACTCATGAAAAACCGCACGACCTAAAGGTGATCTATCACCCCTTATATGGTATGAATAATTATGTCCTTATATGGGGTGATTGGCCATCATGTGACCCTCACAGAGGGTCACATGATAGCCGATCACCCCATATAAGGAAACACTTGTGCCCCATCTTGTGGCAACTTTGATTTATTTGTCACAAAAATTATTCATACTATATAGGCCTAAGGGGTGATAGATTACCTTTAATATTGAACAAGTTTAATATTAATCCAGAGGGACATTTACTTTACCTCTGTCTCCACCGTACCAGCAAATGTTGCTATGTACATTGATTTAGCTCAATTTAACCGAACACTCGAGTACTACTATGTATTTATTAAAATTTACCCTCAGAAGAAGTCCTAAATTGCTGGAAAACACAAATATTGTATTTATGGAACCTACAATAAATCATGTACATTTTAAAATAAATTTAAAACGTTGATATTGCTTGTATCTCAATTTTAATTTTTGTATTAATCAATATTCAATCAAAAGCTCGAGCTTATTCCAATTAATTGATTTGCTTCTCTGTTGATGTGAATTTGGAACTGTATCTCTCTATAGCCTGAATAACATTTTTTTATATGCGTCTGTCTTACCAAATGTAAATTTAAACTAGCCCATTAAAGTCATTTGGAACCTGTATTTGATATGCAAAACTCGTGTATTTTATAAACTTAAATTTTTATTATTAACACAGTGAGGTGAGAATTGCGGCAGCAATTCAAACCTCTCTGTGTATAATAATATGGTGTAATTTCCCGGATGGCAAAGTGTTGGACCATAACATGCTTTAATGTCACGTGTTTATCAGTGTTTATGGCAGGTGATTATCCACAAGGTTACAGTGTAGGAATATGTCCACATTGTGGATGGGGAAATTGAAACGATGAAAACTCACTGAAGGACATTAAATACATGTACGTTACGTACATGTATTTAATGTACTACGTCGTAGTTGTAATGAAAACGGCTCACTTGCCACTTGCCATTAACGAATAAACACAATATATCACATTTAATTAATTCTTTGTCTTCACCTTACAAATGTACAAGATTTGCAAATGTTTGGTCTCAAATCATTACAAATATGAGTAATTTTCACCCACTTGAAGTTGTGGGTTGCGGAAGATGCAACTTGAAGTGAGCGGAAATTTAAATTAGGTTTAGGATTTTTGGTTGTTTGGGCCCAATGTACTAAATATATATATCATTATTCGGCTGCTGAATTTCAACACTGGTCGGTTTTGAGGTTACAAAAAAGGAGATAAGACTCCACAAACCGACGGATTACGCCAGCCATCACTTTCAGCAACAGTTCCTTAAATTTAAACGGGAATATTAAGATTTTGGCTAAAAAACATCTGCTTAGCAATAAGATGTTCATTCCGTGCAAACTTAAAGGTACTGGCCCGGGCTAAAATCATAAAAAAATCGTGATTTTATTTTGGCTCAATAATATGACCATATGATGTAAACATGTCCATAGACCAGAACTGCAATTTTTTTAAAATTGTCGTGCTGCGCATTCACCAGTTAGGCTAGATATAGAGACGAAATTCCTGATTTTTTATTTTGGACAACTATGTCAAAAATAAGAAATACAGGAATTTCGTCCTATATCTAGCCTAACTGGCGAATGCGCAGCACAAAAATTAAAAAACTCTAGTCTATGGACATTCTTACATCATATGATCATATCAATAAGCCAAAATAAAATCACCGATAGAAATAGCTTTTTGTATAACGGTCATTTTGAATTTTGTATTTTTCGGCCTTTAGGTCCAATTTCCGGCAATGGGAACATGTTTTATCTGAAAGAGCGCACACAAAACTACAAAACGATTGGTTTTAGAGGATCATGGGGGAAGGGGTCACAGGGGGGGGGGGGGGGGTCGCAATACAAGCCGGACTGCTAGATTATTTTCTTTGTCCGACCACTACATCCCAAGCCGAGAATAGAGAGTTATTGTTGATCAAGTACAGACCAATTATCATGGTAGGCCTATGGTACTACAATCAATCAGGTGTGACAAGCCCTCAGGGATCTCCCTTCTTAGCTGTGAAAATGGTCTTGGCCTTCGGCCTCGCCTTTTTTCACAGCTAAGAATGGAGAAGTTATCGGGCTTTAACCTATACATAAAGTATAAAATACTTTATCGCTCCAAATACCTGTCTCATGTTGTATTGTGTAGTTAAATTCTCCTTCGGACATGGGCCAATACTTCAGACTCCCTTCAGTGGCGGATCCATAAATTGACAGACGGAGAGGGGGGGGGGGGATTGGGGATCGTTGATTTTTGCAATAATTTATACGCACGACATCTGGCACTTATTTGCTTTAGAGAGGTGTGTGGGCATGCTCTCCTGGAAAATTTAGCGATCTAAGACCTCAAATGACGCATTCTAGACCATATTTCGGCCAAAATATGGATGTTTTTCTATTTTTGAGACCCTGAACGGGGAGAGGGAGCGGCGGCTGCGCCCTCCTCTGGATCCGCCACTGCCCTTGGAGAGTTTTTGAATGATTTTTTTTTTACGCAATATACTGTAATTCAAAACAATCAATTATATTGTCTGTATACGGTTGACAAGCTCTGCACTTCGCAAGGCAACAGACAAAAGTAGATGATTATGCAAATATAAAAAAGCAAAGGATAGCTTAACGTGTCTCTATGTTATAAAAGATACCTATGACATTCAAAAACAGATTACAGCATAATGAATGACCCAGCGTCGGCTAATCTATGCCTCAATATCTACGACTTCGCCCTATTATTGACGAAACTATGGTTGATTGTGTTTTTGTGTTTGATGAGGCCTGCGTAATATGACCATGTTATTGTGGGTATGATTGGAAATATGTAAATTCAAGTGGTGTTATTTGGTAAAGACACACATTCTAGCCCTATAACAGCATCCCAGCAAGCAGTGCTGGAGTGATGTCGGGTCAGCGTCGCAGACGGTGGGCCAACACTAATCCAGTATTGTTCAAATGTGTCGTGATTACTGTGAATACGTATTTAGCTTTTTGCTTGTTCAGGCCCACTTTAGCAAACACAAGATAACCAATGCTGCTTTAATGTTGGCACAGCGTCGCAGATGGTGAGCCAACATTACACCACTACTTGTTCAACGGCTTGTGTTTGCTAAAATTAATCTGCTAATTTAACACTTTAGGGATCCAATCACGGCAATAATTGTCCTCAACTTTAAGCTTCACAAGGCAAATATAATCTTCAAAAAGCTAGGTTTAAAGAAAATCTGGTTTCAATTTTGAAAAATCACTTGAAACTGTGAGTCCGATCAGCAAGATATAACTTCGAGTGGATGAAAACTTTTTTGATATCTTGACAGGAAAAGTGTTAGGATATTTTCACCTGAGCATTAATCCCAGATGCCGTTTTCATTCCAATTTAGTCGGAAATCGTCACGCTACATGGCTTTATTAACCCTGTAACCGCCGGTGCCCGCATATATTCGGGTTTTAATTTTTTATTAGCACATTCAGTACAACATTTTAAATATGTTGAAGATGAAATGTGACATCAACCAGCAAGATTTGAAAAGAGTTGACCCCCATTTTGTCAAATCTGATTAATTTTCCTTCACTTGAAGTTGTGGATCGCGTCAGCGAAACACAACTTCACGTGAGTGAAAATTCAAATTGAACAATGTGGCGGTTAAAGGGTTAAATTCAAAATTTATAGCATCGTCGTGCTGGGAGAAGGGTTTCTTAACTTTTTTTTTCAATTTATGTGAGCATCTCTGACACAAATCACATCTCATTTGTTTTAAAAAACAATATATTTTTTATATATTCTTTATTTGACAACGTAGTCATTTTAGGACGCTTCTGGTTGAGAAGAAATACGACAAGTAAGATAATTAATTAATTTCTTCAATTGCAAGCTGCTCTGTCGATTTATGGTGTAGCCCTTCCTCTGACTCGTTGTCATTACTTTAATACAGACCAGGGAATATTATCACCATAATATATCAATTATATTCCGAGCCAAAATGAGGCGCTCGTCCCTTGTTGGTTAACCCTTACGACGCTGAAATATTTGTGTATAAACCAAGAGACCAAAGAACATCATTTGAATGGCTTTGATGAACGGTTACTGAAGAATACACTTGTCTGTTGCGTTATGTACTTCACTATTTGACATCTGCTCTATTGTCAGTACCAACCTTTACAGTTGGGCGTTTAACACTACCTAACACTTATCCCGATAAGTTAAGTTATTAGTGCTTAATAGATTAACACTTCTTAACACTCCTTAACACTTCTCTGAATCGAATTGTCAGCTAGTACTTTAATTTATCTGAAGCTGGAACGCTAACGCACTTTCCAGTTTCAGATGACGAAACATATTTGTAACCCTATTTATATATAGAAACAACTTTTCCTAGATACAGCCCACAAAATTTCAATTTTATTATGATGGTTCCTGGGCATGTATATGCATAATGCTTGTTTTCAGTTAGCCTGCCATATTGTACTATTTGTTTAATGAACTCAAATGTACCCATATGTACGTGTACTGTCTATGGCAAATAAATATATAATATATAAAATATATAAATAAATTAAAAAACATTAAGACAATATGTTTTACAATTTGCATCTATTTTTAAAACACTGAACATAAAATAGCCCATGTAGCTGTTAAAACAGACAGAAGTGGAAGCTGTTGACATCCAGGTTTTTATATGATCCCTCCAGGATGTTGTCATGATATCCCGGCAACTGTTGGTGGGTGGATGACAGGACACTTCGTGGGTGGGTCACATCATGTAATTTCATATTTGCTCACATCATAATATATTAAAGAATATCTATCACCCCTTATATGGTATGAATAATTATGTCCTTATATGGGGTGATTGGCTATCATGTGACCCTCTCAGAGGGTCACATGATAGCCAATCACCCCATATAAGGAAACACTTGTGCCCCATCTTGTTTTGATGTTGAACCAGCGTCGCAGACGGTGGTCCAACATTAAATCAGTATGGATCTACGTCTTGCCTCTGCTGCTATATTGGTTTAAAGTTGACAACCTGTAAATCGCCATATCAAATGGCTAGAAGATTTATCAAAATGTTATTCCTGAGGCTCTAAAATGTCAGTCAGTGTATATAATGTTTTATTTATTCAGAAATGAAACGCATTTGCAAAGTGGAAAGATATTAAACCAACGATCAAACTTATATTACCAGATCACAAATGAAGCCAAAGCAAAACACAATGAAGAATAATCTAAGAAATAACAAATAGAATTAGACGATTACGGATATATCTATTTATTAAATGATTGTTCGTTTAACGTTTATATTAAAGAATTACCAGTTATGCGGTACAGATGTCCAAACAACTGAACCTTCAGCATTCAGAAGCTTGAAGTCCAAGGCTAGTCGCCATCCATTATGGGCCTGATATGTATCTATCTATGCAGGGGCTACTGCAATCATACATACAAAACAACATTAACGGGTTTGCTCAGTGGATAATGAAAGTTATTCCCTCGATATTTTTCGACGACATTGAGTTGTCACTTTGGTATTAATGTACTTGACAACTTACTTTTGGACATTATATTTGAATGTGGTGTATTCAATAGCGCGACACACAACTTAGATCTACAATTTAAATAAAAAAATGTAATTCTAGAAAAAACCTACTGCTTATTTTTTCTTCATTTTTTTTGAGACAAACAAAAAGGTTAAAATGTCTCTCACACATAGCCGAGTTATTTATGTCCACCCATCAAGCTGGTTGACATTAATGTAATGTTATTATGCTATACCTTCTTCAGTTTATGACAGTAACAGGGGACAATATAAATCCCAGCAATTACAATAATAATTCGTGATATGCTAAAGACATGTGTGACTGAATAAATATTGAATATTATATGTAAATACCGTCTACAGCCATCCGAAATATTTTTTACTTTTTCAGTGCGGGAATAGACTTTTTTATTATGGTCAGTGCCTAGAAATCACCAGGAAATGACTCCCCATGAAATAATGATCAGCCCTTATCTGTCTTCTGACATTCCCAGAAATGTTTATGACCATATGATTTCCAGTCCACTGTATATATATCTATATGCTAATTTTAACTTAGCATATATATTTGCTCTGATATTTTTTAAGGATTACATAGACGTTTTAAGGGAACAGTTTTCTGAGAAATTAGACAGTGACAAAAGAAAAATTACGTTCCCATATGAACCCAAGTGATGGAATTGTGCCAGAATAAAACAATATTAAATTTGTTTGTCACTCGACCTATTGTCATGATTTTTTTCTTTTTATTGAGTTTAGTCCCATGTGAATTATATTGTCTATTTATTTATGTTTCGTCATCGCACTGGGTGAGCGTCTGGTGTTTGCTTGGTAGGTGTTAATGCCACGTGTCGTATATCATGCTAGGATAATATATAAACTAGACGTGGGCTACTTTCTGTCGCTCTACCTATACTTGTATACAGATTACGTAAGAAAACCATTGAATCTGTTTTATCTTGACCTTCAGCCCTATCGACCCTGACAACCGGCGCTGTGCGTCAGAACCTCTCACAATTGTTAACTTTATTAACCTTCAAAAATGTATTTTCTTATTGGTAACAGATACTGTTGAAGAGCTGCTTTTACTGGTTGTCATGAGATCAGTGGGGCTCTTGACATAATAACATGCAGGGATCATAATTCTATCTGACAAAACGGGCTCTTGACATAATAACCTGCAGGGATCATAATTCTATCTGACAAAACTTGGTCATGCCATGACACAAAATATATGACTGCTCCTAATGAACTCACTGGTTTCGTGTGAAGACTTTTTCATTTTTGTTTTAAGACAGACAACGAGTTCAAACAAAAGGGTTTTTCAAATTCTGAAATGTATTACCGATCACAGAGGACATTGTGGTCGACATAAAAAATCATTTCACTAGAGCATATTATGGTTGAATGTCAGGGCAGTGTTTGAGATGGTGGCTCAACATGGAGGCAATGAAGCTAGCAACCTGAGTGTCAACGTGTCAGAGTTATATATGCGTAACCCAGTAAATATGAGATGTCGACACGATATTGATTTAATGTTGGACCAACGCCACAGACGTTGACCCAACATTAAATCAATATCGGGTCAACGCTGGGAAGCATCTCTTCTTCTCTTTGTTAAATTAGACGTATTGTGCACTCCTATAGAGTCGTATATTTGCAAAGATTCTATGCGAGAATGGCGTGACTGGGAATACGCTATTCTAAGAATACCTCAATCTCTTATTTCCATACCAGTTATGAGAATATGTATTGGCCCAATGTTGATTTATTGATAGGCCAAAACAGCAGTTTAGCTAGCAGTTAATCTAGCTCTTTCAGTCTGCTTAGAAACTATCAGCTGAAATGAAAAAAATGTAAAGTCACAGGTACAAAAATCAAATCTGAAACCCATCATCCGATTTTTAGCTCCAGCCGTCACCGTAGGTGAGACGGAGGGAGCTATGGATTCTACCTCCGTTTTTTTTCCCTCTTCTTTTGCCTATAACTTTGTAAGAAAATAAGCTAGGATAACAGTTTTTGGTATGTGGGTTACTTCCAGGTGGATAATGGACAGGTTGAAATATTTTTAATCTGAATTCAATACGCAAGGTCGCAGAGGAGGAAATGATGATGTTGCTGCGTTGGGCCGTTGGGCCGTTGGGCCGTCCGTAAACAATTCGTTTCCGGAGCATATCTCTGAAAGTACTTGTCCGATTGTCTTCAAATTTTACACACAACACCCCTAGGGGGTCTAGTTGTGCCTTTTGGGGTATTTGAACTTTGACCTACTTCTGGTTCAGAACTATGACCTATTTAGACGTTTTGACGCGCACTTCGTTTCCGGAGCAGATCTCGAAAAGTACTGGACCGATGACAGTCATATTGCACATACATGTTCTCTAAGGTCTCTAGTTGTGCCTTTTCAGGTTTTTGGACCTTGACCTTGAAGTTGACCTAATTTATAACATCGGTAAATCCGACTGAAAGATTTTGCGGAATATCATGAAAACCGCTCAAGAAAGCTACACCATTACTATAAAACAAATTGTGAGGTTTCAGGAGAGGATGCATCTTGAAAAATTTCAAGTCGATAAAATAAAAAATGGCTGCCTATCGGCCATTATTCACCTCGACAGGCCTGATATTGCGGAATATCATGAAAACCGCTCAAGATAGCTACACCATTAATATCAAATAAATTGTAAGGTTTCAGGAGAGGATGCATCTTGAAAAATTTCAAGTTGATAAAATTCAAAATGGCCGCCTATCGGACATTATTCACCTCGACAGGGCTGATATTGTGGAATATCATAAAAACCGCTCAAGATATCTACACCATTACTATAAAACAAATTGTAAGGTTTCAGGAGAGGATGCCATTTGAAAAAATTCAACTCGTCCAAGCTCAAAATGGCCGCCAATCGGCCATTATTCACTTTCACATGGTCGTTATTTGGTAAACCGTGCTAGATGGCTAGACCATTACTATAAAACAAAATGTGTGATTTCAGGAGAGGATGCATCTTGAAAAAATTCGACTCGATAAAATTCAAAATGGCCGCTTATCAGCCATTATTCACTTCCACAGTGCCTATATTTGGTCAACCGTGCTAGATGGCTAGACCATTACTATAAAACGAAATGTGAGATTTCAGATGAGGATGCATCTTGAAAAAATTTCACTTGATCAAATTCAAAATGGCCGCCTTTTCGGCCATTATTCATTTTCACATGGCTGATATTTGGAAAACCGTGCTAGATGGCTAGACCATTACTATAAAACAAAATGTGAGATTTCAGGAGAGGATGCATCTTGAAAAATTTCGACTTGATCAAATTCAAATGGCCTCCCATCGGCCATTATTCACTTTCACATGGCTGATATTTGGTAAACCGTGCTAGATGGCTAGACCATTTCTATAGAACGAAATGTGAGATTTTAGCTGAGGATGCATCTTGGAAAATTTCGACTTGATCAAATTCAAAATTGCCGCCTTTAGGCCATTATTCACTTTCACATGGCCGTTATTTGACAAACCGTGCTAGATGGCTAGATCATTACTATAAGACAAAATGTGAGATTTCAGGAGAGAATGCATCTTGAAAAAATTTAGACTCGATCAAATTCAAAATGGCCGCCTATTGGCCATTATTCACTTTCACATGGTCGATATTTGGTAAACCGTGCTAGATGGCTAGACGATTACTATAGAATGAAATGTGAGATTTCAGCTGAGGATGCATCTTGAAAAATTCTGACTCGATCAAATTTGAAATGGCCCCCTATCGGTCATTATTCGCTTTCACATGCCCAATATTTTGCAAACTGTGTTAGATGCTAGTCCATTACTATAAAACAAAATTTGAGGTTTCGGGGGAGGATACACCCTTAATTTTTTAACTAGTTTATATCGAATTCAAAATGACCGTAAATCAGCTATTAGTTACCTCGATTGGCCTGATATCGGGTAAACCGTGCCAGATAGGTAGACCATTACTGGGATACTGATTAGGATCATAAATTTCAATGGAGGTTTGCAATCTCTGACAGACTGTCTAGTTATTTTCTTACTCTTAGACTGAGCTTCTTAGACCTAGTTGTCTTGCGTCTTGATTTTTAACCTAGCCTAGGACTACATTAATAACCCTACACAAAATTGCTTAAATCGAATTCTAATTAAATACAGTTTACTCCCTGATCATAGGACCTGTTCATGTGTGTGCCATTTCAACTCCACGAGGAGCATACAGCCCTGCAGCCATTTCAGCAGTTGAAGCTCATTTAACACATTGCCATATCTGTCCCATCAGAAACTCATTTACACCTGAGTAGTGAAGTGAAGCATGTGAGGGTGAAGAGCCTTGCTCAAGGTCACAAACATCGAAACAACGTCCCAACGTTCAAAGGGAGACACTAGTTATGCTATTTCTCTGAAAACCTTCATCAAGCCAGAATTGAGCACGCATTCCAGGCTGCGGTTGCAAAGCGCCACCTTCTTACCATTGCGCCACGCCCCTCTCTAATGTATGAGATAATATCCAATGTAAAGTAGTTTATCAGCGCTAGAACATGCTAGTTTCGGACACAACAAACATGTCTATGTAGCTGGATTGACGTATCTTCCCACGGCAAGGCTTTCCCGAGGAGCTGAGCCTTGCGGTGGGAAGATCGATTGACGTATCTATCACATATTTCATCAATGTAGCTGTTGGAAAACTGGATTGAGCGACATGCCTAAGTGACCTTTAACTCGGATGATGCATTATTATGTTGTTGAGAAAGTGATATATTGAGTTCTGAATCCACATCAAGGAATGCCTCTGTAAAAATACGGGAATTATCTTTGGTACGGTCAGGTCATATGTTCTGTCACCTGACGTTGATCATTTAATGATTACGCGTTTCTTCGCTAAATTTAGTAAAGTAAGGGCATTCTATATTGAAACAAAAAGAAAATAAACAAATCCATAACTGATTTTTTTGTGTGTTGTCCCCAGCTACCTTCTAATCGCATGATGCATTGTTCTGTTATGGTGACATTGATGTATTGAAACTTGCTTCCACAAGGAGTCTTTTCCCACGACCAGGAGCTTATATGAGAGTTACGTGAAGTACTATTTTTATGCGAGCAAAATACGTTTTTTTATCTTGCAGGATTTGTTTCTATATTGCCATTAATTATTTTCCCATTTTTTGCAACAGCATCGATAAATAGGTACAGCTACTAAAATTCAACTGGCTAAATCGGCTAAATCAGCATCAGTGCATATATATCCGCGTAATATGTTTAAATTCATTATTACATTATTAACGCTAAGGGAGAGATGGGTTGCAATTTTTTATTTATTTTCTACACCTACATTTTAAGTAAGATGTATAATAATCTTATTAAATATGAATTCATCACACATTGCTAGTCTAGCTGAAGAAAATTATTGTTATTTACCTTTCTTTGAACGTTTACGCAATACTGTGTTTGCGCTGCTGCAATTGGCGAATACAGATATGTTTATACCAAATAAACTTGTCGTCATCACGGGAGAAAACATTATGTTTATACCATACCGAAGGGGATGTGTGTTAGGTAAGTAACAAGTAACAAGTAATTTATTTCTGATGACCTTTCATAGGTAGAGATATTAGATACTTCTCAGAACAAACATATACTGGTGTATGGGGACATGTAATAATATAGTCTCGTTTAGTTGGTATTCATCTAGTGGATTTCAATACAAGGATATGCACATGGACATATTTCGAATCTTTTATTTTTTTTATTTCTAGGAACATGAAAGCACATGCTCATTTTTTATCTTAATGATTGATTACCCCTTTTTTCATCATTGGGTATGCGTACCATCGTGAAAATCCCGCAGGCGTGCCTGCAGTGGAATACCACCTCTCTAAGTGGAATCTGTAATAAAATCAAAACAAGATTGCTCTTATTTAGGGTAATTACGCTTTTATTCCACTAAGATATATTCAATTGGATTGGACCTGACCAAATAGGGCGTGATGGACATTCTTGTAGATCCTTGTAGAAGAACAGGATGTATCGGTAATGCGTTTGCTCAATGCTTATCGCACATCGAAGACAGTGTCTCATCATTGAGTCAATGATTTGTACCTGATAAGTTTATAGCTCAGTGTTATCTGGTGAAGGGTTATTTCACGGCCACGTGGTCAAAAGCACCAGGCAATCTGGGGAAACCTCCCATCTTTAGATGCCTAATTATAGATGGACCCGGTGATGCTGGGGCAAGAAGGAGAACCGTGGCGGACAAATTAACCCATAAACCAGAAGAGCTGACAATGATTCTGGTTGGGTTAATCCTGGCCATCCATGGTCCATGTCACATCGTAGATTTGTGCAGCAAAGAAGATAGTACGGGACAGAGGGCCTTATGTTAATCAAAGTACCGGGACGAGAGGAGCCTATGGTGCAAGGACAAGGACAAACAGTTTTAACTGCTTACTTACAACGTTAGCAGTTACTGTTGTTTGTCTCACCATAGTTAGGTTACAGTAAAGCTGTCGGCCAGTTTGGAGGATGACTGTTAAAGAGGATTTATACCCGCGTGTACCGTCGTCACGGACTGTTGTTTGGTTCAATTGGAAAGGACTGTCGTTTCATGAATTCCTTAAATCACTAGCCACAATAATGGGCCTACTTCTTTTTCGTAGCTCATATTAAAGGTGACATATCACCCCTTATATGTATGAGTTTGTGACAAATAAATCTGAGTTGCCACAAAATGGGGCACAGGTGTTTTCTTATATGGGGTGATTGGCTATCATGTGACCCTCTGAGAGAGTCACATGATAGCCAATCTTCCCATATATGGGGAGATTGGCTATAATGTGACCCTCTGAGAGGGTCACATGATAGCCAATCACCCCATATAAGGACATAGTTATTCATACCATATAAGGGGTGATAGATCTCCTTTAACGAGCATGGATATCGTCCCAGAATGCACTAGATAACAACCCAAGCCAATCAAACATTGAACCGTCGCAGCGCGGGGATCGACTGTCGACGTCAGAATCAGACGCCCATAGACGCCAGATTTAGACGTCTAAAGACGGGCCCACACAGAAAGAATGAAAAATAGTGATGATGGCCGTAGACCCATAACATAAGTTTTCAAATGAAGCGAAAAGAAAAACTAACTAATGCATTTATGATGAATTGAAAATTGAAAAAAATCCTTTAGTCTCCATGTTTTTTTTCAAAATTATTTCAGCGTTGTAAGGGATACGAGACGCCACACTACACAGTCTAGTCCTGATCAAGCGATAGCGAGAAACGATGACTTTTGAAAAAAAAAAACGACAACTAAACGTAATGTGGTTATATAATATCAAACGTTACCCCGAGTAATCGGAGGCAACATTCCACCTATTTGCACGTTGAAAAGTTTTCACATCTATTTAAGCATTATTTTATTTTGTGCAAACTACCTACATCGGACAAGCATGATTCGTCTCCATTTGCATGTAACGCCTTTAGAATGCAAATCGTCTCATATCTCTGTTATCTTTGTGCTCACAAACGCGACCTAAATCTCTATTTTCGGCCGCGTTCTGACACATAACATTGCCACTGCCACAATTGCCACCGCCATAATAATGCACAAGATGTTATCTGGTTATGGCTCGGGCCACACTCTGCAAATGAATATAATCACCTACAGTGCAGAATTTTTGTCATAATGAGTTGCGGGAAAAAATATCAAGACAAATCAGACTAACATGAATCCTTTGTGGCTGCCCACAATAAAACCATGGAAAAGCTTGGCGTTTTTTTCCTTTTTCTTAGATTGGCGGTTACGTGAAGATGTTCAAGATATTAGGCGATCTTTCTCAACTTTTCTTAATGACGAGCAAACACGCCTTGATCAGATTTTTAGACTCAAACTTGGACCCAGACAAATTTATTCGATTTTCTACATCATACAAAGAAAAAACATGAACAAAAACGATTGCAGAAAACCAGGAGACTTCTACATAGACTTTAGGTCGCTAGCGTAGAAGCCACGTAAACTAAATATATATATAAATATGTATAGACATATTAGACTTATGAAAAGTACATGAAAGCAAATGTAGCTAATTAGCTATAATGTGTTAATAGTAAAAAAATTGACCAAATTACAGTTAATTGAATAATTTTCAATAAATAAACTTTGTATATAGATCATTAAAGAGACTGTGTGTATATAATTTATCTTTCATAATAATTAGGAGGACAACTGTTAATAGTAGTTACAATCCGATATGCAATGCATTTTTCTACAAATTTATTTTTATACAAAAGTCGATATATAGATCTTGGTTTCTGGTGTAGTAATTATGTGGATTTGTATTTAAGAATTGATAGGTGCTGCTAGTGTTTTCAGTTTAATGGTACGACGTTGAAAAAACATTATGCGTTGCTTTTTTTAAATTTCTTTTGTCAGCCTGTAGGTTGCTGGTTTCCAACTCGCACAATGTGTTGGCAGCCATTCCTGTGTTCTGTAGATGTCTAGACCAGCACTACGTGGTCAGCAGGTGATCGCTCTGTGGATGTCTACAGTCATTATAGGTCGACAGATTATAATACTGAGGCCAGCCACCCAGACGACAGAGGCGTCATTGTCATCACACTTGGACATAAATACTCATCGTGATGTCAGGTTTGATGCTCTTGTTTTAGACAATACATCTTCACTCACAGACAGATGTGCTGGCGGCTGGATCTATAACAATAACCAAGCATTGCTGGACCGCCTGGCAATACATTACCACAGCGCTAAGTCAATATTGGGGCCAACGAAAATGACCTTGGCACAACCTTGATTCAACGATGCTTACATCTTGCTGGCATCTTGATCCCCCTGAATTGATATTAATGTGCTTCTTATATCAGCTACGTGTATATTCAAGGCGTCTTCACCTTCATGATAACTCTGGATGTTTCTTCAATCATTCACCCGAGAAGCGCATGTCAAATATTTATGTGGTCATAAGATGGGTGAACGCGCTGGGGAGAAGGGTACTGAGGTAATAAATAGGGATATAAGTTCCATATAGACAACGATAAACAACCTTATTTGGCACCTCATTAATTGTCATATTCCTATTTTGACGTTCTCTTATTTAGTATAGAGAGCTTTTCAGGATAGTTAGTCATTTAAGATAATTGATAATGATTTGTGTTAAAGGCCTCATGTAGTCCCAAGACCTACTCTGCACAATGTCATATTTCATACTATTTTTATTAGATGACTTTTTAAATATTAGAGTGCTCAGCTCCCATTTTTAAACCACTGGGAACGATTTTCCCAAAGGCAAAAGTAGAAGGCGGAGCTAATTCGTGACGTCAAAAGGTGGAGACATGCTTGGCTGGTTATATTACATGTACATGTACATGTAGCTGATGATGTATTGTATGATTTTATAAAACTGGCCAAAGTCAACACGGAACGCCGGTCCAACTCTGCCTGAATGCAGGTGCAGCACTAGAATTGATGGCTATCACCGCGACCGCTCCTGGCCAGCGTCTAGCATTCACTCGCTTCTTGTTCACCCTGTCGATGCGGGCTTATTGAAAAATAAAAAATAGAAATCGAGTTCAGCTCATGTACAAATACAAGAAACATGAAACATATACCCGATGCAGTTTCAATGTTAATTCAGATTCAATAATGGGCGGTTTTTGTGTGTGAAGTCATGAGGTCGGAGATTCCCCTAGCCCAAAAAATGTGCACATTTTCAGTTTTTATTTTTGAAAATAACTGATAATTAGTGGACTAAAATAATCTGCTAAGTTATGAACTGAAATCACTTCACAGGGCCTTTAATTGTAGCATGTTGTTTTATCTGTGGATGCACGCGTAGCCCCCACGAACATCGCATCAAGTGCTTTTTAATTAATTGTTATCGTTTAACTAAAGTAAATACTAATAAGTAGAATCATTCAACATAAAAAAATGAAAATAGAATAATTCAACATAAAACACAAAATAAATACTGAACAGCAATATATTCTAATTCGATAATACAAAAGACATAAATTAAAAAAATTGCAACAATCCTAATCTGCGCATCTGAATAATAAAGCCAAACAACACATTTTTATAAACGTCATAGCAGAAACTGTACTAACGTTACTACTTGATATATAATTTAACTACACTTACACTTAATAACAATTGGCACATTCTATGGAAACGACTACTCAAAAGTGCTATGGCCATCATGGGGGGGAATTTATAATGAGCTAACCCGGTAAATACGGAAGGTTGACCCAATGCTTAATGTTGGTCCGACGTCTGCGATGCTGGCCTAACATTAAACCAGCACAGGGTCAACCTCTCGTGTTTTCTGGGAAACTACCTGGTGTCAAATTTACTATTGTATTATATGGCTAACCACCGCAAAATACAGGTGATTGTGAGTTATTGAATGTTGCTGTTAACGTCTACATGTACTAGTTTCATACATGTTCTTATTTTTTAAACCTCAAATCGCAAAGTTACAAAATTTAAATTCTACCCACTTGAAGTTATGTCTCGCTACCGCGACCCACAACGTCAAGTTGGTTAATATTACTCACATTTGTTTAATTTGAGATATTCCCACTAATATTGATTTAATCTGCTAATAAAAAGGAATACAAACGATTGTTTTTCGTGCTTTGCGTTCAAAGGGTTCACCTAATTAAATGTACTCACACCATGTTCATATTGCAGATAAAGACTATAATGAATCCAGCCGCATTAACCCTTGAAGCACTGGATATTTTAAATAAAAACCATGAAGATCTTAGGTTTTTTTCAATTTGAAATCATCATAAATGTCTTACTTAGCTCTTTCCGATTCATTTGAATATCTATGTTATGGGTCTACGATAATTATAAGTATTTACCTGTTTCAGAATCTGACGTCTACATATGTCAGATTCTGACGTCTAAAGTCGATTCCCGCGCTGTAAGGGTTAATACACTAAAAAACACAATCATTTAACCTTTAAAACGCTGAAATATTTCTATATCAAGCAGAAAACTAAAAAAAAAATTCTATTTGAAGTCATCATAAACGTTTCAGTTAGCTCTTTCTGTTTCATTTGAATAACTTTGTTATGGATCTACGGCCATTATAAATATTATACTCTTTCAGTGCGGGGGTGGACTTTAGATGTCAGAATCTGACAATAGATGACGCCCAAAGGCGATCCCCGCATTAAAAAGTGTCACCCTTTGTGCTACTAGGTACGCATGTATACGCGCTCATGCAAATTTCAAACATAATGAAATGCCAAATTTGATACAAAATTTGAAGCAGAAGTTCTACCTTCAATTGGCCTCCTGTAAGGAAGTGTCTATTTACCCCGTCACGGGGTGTGCAAGAAGACTAAAACCCTTATTTAACCCGACAATGACAACCAATCAAAATCGTTCTTTCAATGCCCTGCTGTCAATGTTTGTTTTTTGGCGCTCATTTTTGGAACTGAATAGCCTACACCAGGACCTTATGAAAATGAACAGGTAAGTTATGCCGCGTGAAAATAAACTTGTACAATGTAAATTTATGCCTATCCCTGACACATGACAATTATTATCGCTTGCAACATTTACAAAAAAATATGAAAGCTTGAATACTACCAAATAGATGTGAATTGACAACTACGCGTATTATCGTCCGTGTCCGCATTTGATTACGACGCCCGATGTGCATTTTACATTGCTCAGTATCTGAGACATTCACCCAAGGTTACTTTATTGTTGGTCCACCGTCTACGACACTGGGCCAACATTAAACCAACATTGGGTAAATAAAGGCCTATAGTCAACTTAATGACGGGAAATACCGGCCGCAGATCCAGGGCGAGAGAGGGGGGACGGCCCCGCTTTTTTCGCCACATTATTTTAAAAAGCCACCTAAATTAACCTAAATATACAAAAAAAAGGGCCGGCTGCCCCCCACGTTTATTTTTTTCAAATCCTGAAAAAAACCTGGGCTAAATAACAATAAAATACTTCTTATAATATAACCCACATAAAAACAAGTGGGTCATAGAGCTATTTCAATCTTCGTCTTCAACGCACATAAAATCACCCGGAATAAATAACTATATCAATCTATATATGTGGCCTACTTATTTAACCCACAACAAAGCATCCAGGCTAAATACCTATCTCCACATCAAACAACCCGGGCTAAATACCAATTCCAACCTTCTAATTTAACCGCATTTAAGAACCCAGACTATATACCTATTTCAACCTTCGTATTTAGCCCACAACAAAGCATCTGGGTTATAAACACTTACAGCCTTCTTATTTAACCCACAGAAAAGCAGCTGAGTAATATAGAACTAGGCCTATCTCAACCTTTATATTTCATCCACACCAAATCCACCAGGCTATATAACTATCCTAACCTTCTTATTTAGCCCACAGAAAATCACATACTGGGCTATTTAACTATTTGAACCTTCTATTCACCCCAAATGAAAGCAAGTAGGTTTTATAACTTTTCAACCGACATATTTAACACACGGAAAACATACCGGCTAAATAACACTACAAACCTTCTTATATAACCCACATAAAACAAGTGGGTTTTAGACCTATTTCAATCTTCGTCTTCAACCCACATCAACTCACCGGGGATAAATAACTATGTCCACCTATGCACTTATTTAACCCACAACAAAGCATCCAGGCTAAATAACTATTTCCACATCAAACAACCCGGGCTAAATAACAATTCCAACCTTCTTATTTAACCTGAAATTAATAACCCAGACTATACACCTATTTCAACCTTCATATTTAGCCCACAAAAAAGCATCAGGGTTATAAACGTTCACAACATTCCCATTTAACCCACAGAAAAACAGAAAAGACTGTATACCTCCTATTTCTACCTTTCTAGCTTGCAGCCCACAGAAAATTTATTTAACCTAAATAAAAGCAAGTAGGTTTTATAACTTTTCAACCGACATATTTATTTAGCCCACAGAAAACAACCCGGGCTAAACAACAATTCCACCCTTCTTTATGCCTACACGTGATAAAGCACCCAGACATATTTCAACCTTCTTATTTAGCCCACTACAATGCACCTGGGTTATATAATTTTACAACCTTCTTATTTAACACACAGAAAAACAGCTGGGTTACAGAGCGATTTTCCAATCTTCATATTTAATCCACAACAAATACACCGGGCTAGATAACTGTCCCAACCTTCTTATTTAACCCGCAGAAAATCACCTGAGCTATTAAACTATTTGAACCTTCTTTAACCTACAGAAAAACAGCTGGTTATAGGAATATTTTCGTATTTAATCCACACCAAATCCACTGGGTTAAATAACTATTCCAACCTTTCTTATTTAAACCACAAAGAAGCAGCAGGGTTATTTTAACATGTCTGAGCAAGGTAATCTAAAGTATATCTTGTGCAAAATATGCGCTATGAGCGCTAGAACATAAATCGTTGTTGCTACACAGTACACTTACGTAGCAGAATTGCGTTCTCGTAATGATTAAATTATGCTATGATAATATTTTTTTTTTTTTTTTTTTGTACAGGATAAAGGCACAGCGATACAATTTTTAAGTCATTCCCCTGGAGACACGACTGCCCCGTATACACATGATACAGTAGTGTATGAGAGATAAAATTGTAAGTATGCTTATCTACCTAATTTATGTGTTACCCAACAAATATTTAAGTTCTTGTAGTCATCATATTGTATTTTTTTTTATCAAAATAATAAATGCAAATTTCGAATTTGATCACCACGAATATAACATATTAAAAAAAAAATTGTTTCATTGATCCATTCATTATGTTATTTTCAGCGGGACGCCAGTGGTTTTAGAAGAATATATGGACACTCTATATGAACACTTAAAGTCACTGGCTATATTTGTTTTATCTGTATAAGAAACCTAAACAAGATCGACATTATTTTATGTGTGATATGATTTTTTTAATGTTTAAAAATTAAAAAAATGCAAGTGCAACATTCGTAATTATTATTATCTCATTATTAACTTTATAATATTATTGAATGTGTTCACATGGTCGCAGAGTAATCAACAAAAGGATTACCCACTTCTTGTCTGTACATTATTAAATTATCTAGTAGCTATAACAACCACCATTATATAGTTCCGGTACAATTGTAAACAAAGCACTAAATTATAATACTTACATTTTATTAATAAACAGGATAGTAGGCCTACCCCCCTACACTTTTCACCACCCGATAGAATACTAGTATATGTACACAGAAGTAAAATGCAGAAAATATGTGCCCCTGAGCCCTTGTTGAAATGTTGTGTTTTCCCTATGAGGCGAAAACGAATGCATCTCTGCCAAGCATTTTAATTGACAATCACTAAGAATCATTGCGCTATGACCAAAACCTTTTCACTGCGTACTCAGGCAGGTAAGTGCCTACATACAAAAGTATGAGTAATACGGACTTAAAAAAAAAAACAGTTTCACCATACATTCTATAGCTCTTCAAATATTATTATAAACATAAACACAATGCTATTTCAAAACTTTTTGGTAAACCATAAATGGTACCTTGGATAAAGGCGATAATAACTTAATCTAAACAACCGATGATAATAGTGTTCACTTTGCCTTGATCAGTCCTAATACAAGGACAAATTGAACAGATTGTTACTACCCTCAGAAACGCATAGTCGTTCGTCACAGACTGGAAGAGGATAAACCATGGGCCTACTCACAAAACAGAAGGCGAATAGTATAAATTAATTCACAAATATGTATTTTTTTTATAGCTAAATGTAATAATGATAACAGTAATTTGAAACATGTATTGCAGTAATATCGTGCGCTCACTATGTGACCTCAGGAATAAGTTACCGTCATGGAGTGGTATAAAAAATATACTTTAGAACTTAAATCTGATTCAACCCATCAACATTGCCTAGTTAAAAACAAGTCAGACGTTTCACCTAACTGATTAAAAATGTTCACACAATGCTGAAATATTTGCGTATCAACCATGGGGACCAAAGAGTTGTTTCAATTTGAAATCATCACAAATAGCTTAGTTAGCTCTTTCTGCTTCATTTGAATATCTATGTTATGGGTCTACGGTCATAACAATTCGCTAATTCCTTTCAGTGCGGGAGTAGTTTACGTCTAATGACGGTCACCGCGCTGAAAGGGTTTAGAATAATTTAGGGAAAGTATCACGGTAAAATATAAGCTCCGAGAGGCCCCACCATAGCGGTATAATGGCCAAAACTAGAAGGAACTACCATTAACGTGCTAGTGAGTTTGAACGGGGCCATTGTTTCTAAAGGAGCGCGAGAGCGCAAGAGCCAAAGACAGGCAGAGTCAGAGCAAGAGACAGAGCAAGAGCCAGAGACAGAACCAGAGACAGACTGAGACAGAGCCAGAGACAGACAGAGACAGACAAAGACAGAGTCAGGCAGAGACATAGCCTGAGACAGAGCCATAGACAGAGACAGCCAGAGGCAGAGTCAGGGACAGACAGAACCAGATACAGAGCCAGAGACAGACAGAGCCAGAGGCAGAGCCAGAGCCAGAGACAGGCAGAGGCAGAAGCAGAGACAGAGCCAGAGTCAGAGCCATAGACAGAGACAGACAGAGACTGAGACACATATTGAATTTTTACGTGTGAGCGGGGAAGAAACATTTTGCTTTTTTCTAACTTGAAGTGAGAGTGGGGTTCGAACCCGCGATTTCCAACTTTCCAAGCAGGTAGCTTTAACCACTGCACCAGGTCACCCGCCCTATCGGATTAACAATGATTATTATCGGAAAGTTGTGCTTAATATTTTATACAACGGATATTTGAATTCTGAGCAACATGTATAATTATAATATGACACAAACATATGTCAGTAATAATGCATTAAAACAATAACATAATAATTATCTTGTATATGATATTGCTTACAGGCTCTATAAAGGGGCAAATAATCTATTTCTTCGACCCAGTAAACAATAGACCTTAGCCCACTGTTGGATTAATGATGTACCGCTGTCTGCAACACGGGCCCAACGTTAAACCAACATTGTATTGACGTATCGTGTTATCGGGAACACCTCTTAACCAGAGTATTAAATTGTGTAGGCTGTGTACACAAATTGTATGCGTTTTGGATGTGGGTAACCATCATTTGTGTGCATGAACGTCGATCAAACTGTAAAACCAGCCGGTTTTAACAGCATTCTGAAGTTTTGTTAAAGGTATAGTCAACTGTCAAAATACACTGGACAAGGGTGTTTCCAGAATGCAACAGTGGCCCCTGGACATTCCACAATGACATATCACCCCACATCCACAGTTATCAGCCAAGATAATATTACTATAATGCGTTTCATACACATCGCCGCATTATGAACAAGTTCCCAAATCATATAAACTCTATATACTTGAGCGACATCTATGAGGAAATAATTCACCAATTCTCTTATGTGGGCTTAGTGTTGAGACACAAACAGTTGTGTTGCCATGGGGGTCTGGAAACAGTTTACTCACCGCATATTAACAGTGAGAGCTTTCCCAGCCAACACGGCACACTCATCTGAAATATTTGCGTATCAACCATGGGGACCAAAGAGTTGTTCCAATTTGAAATTATCACAAATAGCTTAGTTAGCTCTTTCTGCTTCATTTGAATATCTATGTTATGGGTCTACAGTCATAACAATTCTCTAATTCCTTTCAGTGCGGGAGTCGTTTACGTCTAATGACGGTCCCCGCGCTGAAAGGGTTCAGAATAATTTAGGGAAAGTCACACGGTAAAATATAAGCTCCGAGAGGCCCCAACATAGGGGTATAATGGCCAAAACTAGAAGGAACTACCACTAACGTGCTAGTGAGTTTGAACGGGGCCATTGTTTCTAAAGGAGCGCGAGAGCGCGAGAGCCAAAGACAGACAGAGTCAGAGCAATAGACAGAGCCAGAGCAAGAGCCAGAGACAGAACCAGAGACAAACTGAGACAGAGCCAGAGACAGACAGAGACAGACAGAGACAGACAGAGACAGAGTCAGGCAGAGACTTAGCCTGAGGCAGAGCCATAGACAGAGACAGCCAAAGGCAGAGCCAGGGACAGACAGAACCAGATACAGAGCCAGAGACAGACAGAGCCAGAGGCAGAGCCAGATACAGAGACAGGCAGAGGCAGAGACAGAGCCAGAGTCAGAGCCATAGACAGAGACAGACAGAGACTGAGACACATAGTGAATTTTTACGAGTGAGCGGGGAAGAAACATTTTGCTTTTTTCTAACTTGAAGGCCAGAGTGGGATTCGAACCCGCGATTTCCAACTTTCCAAGCAGGTAGCTTTAACCACTGCACCAGGGCACCCGCCCTATCGGATTAACAATGATTATTATCAGAAAGGTGTGCTTAATATTTTATACAACGGATATTTGAATTCTGAGCAACATGTATAATTATAATATGACACAAACATATGTCAGTAATAATGCATTAAAACAATAACATAATAATTATCTTCTATATGATATTGATTACAGGCTCTATAAAGGGGCAAATAATCTATTTCTTTGACCCAGTAAACAATAGACCTTAGCCCACTGTTGGATTAATGATGTACCGCTGTCTGCAACACGGGCCCAACGTTAAACCAACATTGTATTGACGTATCGTGTTATCGGGAACACCTTTTAACCAGAGTATTACATTGTGTAGGCTGTGTACACAAATTGTATGCGTTTTGGATGTGGGTAACCATCATTTGTGTGCATGAACGTCGATCAAACTGTAAAACCAGCCGGTTTTAACAGCATTCTGAAGTTTTGTTAAAGGTATAGTCAACTGTCAAAATACACTGGACAAGGGTGTTTCCAGAATGCAACAGTGGCCCCTGGACATTCCACAATGACATATCACCCCACATCCACAGTTATCAGCCAAGATAATATTACTATAATGCGTTTTATACACATCGCCGCATTATGAACAAGTTCCCAAATCATATAAACTCTATATACTTGAGCGACATCTATGAGGAAATAATTCACCAATTCTCTTATGTGGGCTTAGTGTTGAGACACAAACAGTTGTGTTGCCATGGGGGTCTGGAAACAGTTTACTCACCGCATATTAACAGTGAGAGCTTTCCCAGCCAACACTGCACACTCATTAAATGTTGGTTTAATGTCGGTCAACGTCGCAGACGTTGGTCTAACATTAAAACAATTTTGGGCCAATTTTTCGTTGGAGTAGTATCTTGTAATTAGTTCAGTTGCTGATATTAATATAGTCAAAGTGTACTCTATAGGCTAATGTGGGCCTTCACCTCACCGTCCCACGCATTCCCATTTCACAGTTGTATGTTTAGTTACACTCGTGTTAACACTAAGCTCGGGTTTGGTAAAACCTCTTTTATGAATACGCCCGATAGTGTACAATATGACAGTGGACTCAAAACGTGAAATCACTCAACTAATGCTTTGCTATGATTTTGCCAGATTGATGTTGTTTAGTTATTATTAATTCTTAATCGTCATTTTACGCCGTACAACTGACTGACATCAGGTCACATCCAGCTAACGCGAGACGTTGACCCAATGCTGGGGTATTACTGGTCCTCTGTCTGCGACGCTGGCACAGCATTACACAAACATTGGTTCCCGACATTCCATGTTAAGACGCTGCTCCAACATGAAGCTAACATTGGTTCAACGTCTCGGCCGGGTTTGCTGGGTATCCGTCCCGCTCTGTGCCCAGATATCTGTGTACGTTGTAGGCATTGCTCTTTTGTCAACCTAATAACCTAGTAAATATTATTGTATATTTGGCGGTTAAAGGGACATGCCCATGTCTAAAATCATAAAAAAATCGGTGATTTTATTTTAACTTATTAATATGACCACTTAACAGTTAGGCTAGATATAGAGACGTAATTCCCGTAATTCTTATTTTTGACATGGTTGTCAATAATTAGAAATAAGGAATTCGTCTCTATATCTAACCTAACTGGTGAATGCGCAGCACAAAAATTAAAAAACTTTTGCAGTTCTAGTCTATAGACATGCTTACATCATATGGTCATATTAATAAGCCAAAAAAAACACCGATTATTTTATGATTTTAGCCTGGGCATGTCCCTTTAAAGGGCATTTGCATGGTGAACTTCTGTGAAACTCAATAGCTTTGACCTGCAATATTTTCACCGAGCTATCTGATACAATAAAGTATGGGGGAGGGGGTATTATATAACATTGTTTTCACCGAGTATCCGTTCAAAGGGTTTCCGATGACGTCACTGCGTTTCACAGAATTCTGTGAAACGCAGTGACGTCACTCGGTGAAAACAAGGTTATATAATACCCCCTCCCCCATACTTCATTCTGTGAAACGCAGTGACGTCACTCGTTGAAAACAAGGTTATATAAGAACCATCCCCCATACTTTATTGTATTAGCAAGCTCGGTGAAAACAAAGGAGGTCGAGGTCATTGAATTTCACAGAATTTGCAAGTCGACTATTTTATTCTATACACTCTGCAGGAAAAGAGAAGAATTGCGGACAAACCATCAAGGGGAATCAAGATAATTAAGGCATTTTTGCAGAGTTTGCTGAAGCGAAGAACATAAAATAAACCGAGTGAAAAATACTAAACACTTTTTTTATGGGAGCGATGGATTGTTTTTTACTAATGCTGCTCTCACACATAGGCGAATATGCTTGCGAATGTGCTTACGAATGAAAAGATTTGACATTCGTTCAAAATTCGCAACACTCGCCGAGTATCTGTATGCGTTTGTAACAAATTCGGAACGTTCGCAAGTCATTCTCCACCTGCTTACGAATTTCGGCCAGTTTAGGAAGCGTCTCCTAAATTTCAGCGAAAGTTGCGAATCCTGTCATTCGCCGTCAATATTCGTAAGCATTCGCAAGCCATTGGTAACGTTGGTAAGGCATTCGGAAGCACTTGCAACGTTCGTAAGGCATTTGCAAGGCGTTTGTAACGTTCGCCGTTTCCCATTCCTTGAGAATGTCTTACCACTGTTAAATTCAAGAAAACAATGAGCCCAGTTTCTCTCACTTGAAGCTGTGTCCTCCTGACGCGATACACAGCTTCACATGAGAGAACATTTGTATTTCTGTTTTTTTTTTACAGATTTGTCAATCAGGCATGTTTAAATATTTCTGTGGATTGAAGACAAAATTCACCTTGGAAACGTATGCCTGCTATTGAAATAATAATTCAATGTTAAAAATAATATAGTTGTCATCGACAAATAGAGGGTTCAATCGTCGAAGAGGCAGCCTGACCTTCCCTACAGGCAAGTCGTGGCACAAACATGGGGCGCTGATCCCATGTTGGTTTGATTCTAGGCCAGCGTCGCAGATTGTAGAGCAACATTAAAAAACATGAGCCGAACCTATTCTGTTTGTTGGGACTACAACCTTAATATCACTTGCCACAAATATAATCTAATTATAACGGTAATCTAAAAACAATTCATGGTCATGGTTAGCGCTTAAAAGTTGAAGTTGATTAGATTAAAACTCAGGGAGAGATAGCGGCTTACAAAAACGTGCCAAGAATAATAAGTTTAAAGTTCCGTTGAAAACTCAATATATTTGGGCATAGCCCAAATATAAATACTGATGTAACATGAGGTCATTCTGCTCTCCGTATGCCCGAAGCTAGGTTAGTGTGAGTTCAGCTATAACAGTGTTGTAACCTTCAGTTTAACGCTAACCGGTATGCCAGAAAGCTGGTTTTGGCTTAAAGGGACCCCTTGGGATGAGACATTTTCAATGTTGTCAATTTTGAAAATTGTATTTATTTGAAGCTATATAGCCTACTGATCTTAACTAAAAATACAAAAAAGTCAAAAAAAACAATTTCAAAGCACAGAAGAAGAGTGAAATACAGTGTAGTTATATTTCCAGGTCGTATATTGCCATGTAAACAAAACAAGTCAGCAACATACCGCACTTTACAACACATATTCCCACGTCTTGGACGGTAAGATCAGAGCAATCGCCGCTAATTGGTGTCTTATAGTCGGGACATAATGGGATACACCTGCAGCACTGATTGTCTGGGCCGACAGCATCACCATGTGGTCCAATAGTGTAGGAACATTTAACCGTCCTTTAGCAAGTGTTTAGGTATACAAAAAGTTTGTTTGGGTTTTAAGCGGATTCATAGAAATGTTGATAATTTTTTTTTTAATCTAAAAACTCTGAAAAAAATAAATTCATGATCTGGGGGATGCACTACTATATTACAAAACTAAAAACGAAAATTGATGTCATCCCAAGGAGCTGCTTTAACACGATGATAAGCCGCTGTGTTATGTTGCCAGAAGTTAACTATTTAGCATTAGGTTAAGGAAGTTGATGGCAATAGCAACTTGAAATAAAATCCTGAAAATAGCTTAATTATCATAATTATCCATGGAATACTAATAGACGACACTCATAATTGTGTGGAGTCATTAGAAAAAAATCAACATTATAACATATTTTTGTTATATTTGATGGAAATGCAAATCAAAATACTTTTCAAGACATTGCAGGTATCAACTTCTTTATTTTCAAATCAGTGATGTACCAAACAAAATTATACACACATTTATGCATGCCTATCGCAATTAAATACTAATATACCAATCGAATTATTGAAATATGTTCTTATCTCAGATTTTATTGTACATGCATATGACAATGAAATGTTAGCCTTTACAACGCTAAAATAAATTTCGTATAACATATGAGATAATAAATGATGACTTAATATATACTTTTTATGACGTACAATAACATCTGAGATAATACAAAATGTATTAACCCTTTCAGCACGGGGACCGTCTGTTGACGTTAAGACGCCTGATTCTAACGTCTGTAGACGTCAAATTCAGACGTTTATAGACGGTTCACGCGCTAAAAGAACTTAAACAAATTATAATTGCCCTACACCCATAACATAGGTAGCCTGCCCAAATGAAGCAGAACGATGAAACCAAGACAATAATCATTTTTTCAATTTGAAATAATCATAAATATTTTCATTAGTATTTCTGCTTTACTTGCTTCATTTTTAATTCTTCCCGCGCAAGGACCGCCTTTAGACGTCTGACGTTTAGGCCTATATATGTTAGATCAGAAATGCATTATGCATTTCTGGTTTTATTCAGGCGTCTACAGACGGTCCCCGTGCTGAAAGGGTTAATACATCATTTATTATCTCAGATGTTACTGTGCGTCATCAAAAGTAAATATAGTCAGGGCCCATTTTTGAAATTTCTGAATTGTTAATGCATTTTTTAGTAGAATTTGGCATGCAGTTGTTTTTAAACAATTTGGGTACGCTGATTCCAAATCTGCCCCATGCCAAGCTCTATTTTGTCTTTTTCCTACTCAAAATTCAAAAACAAAATGGCCGCCAAAATTTGTGGAAATGTTACAACTGTACATCAGGGCTTGGCTCACAATGAACACAAAAACATCATTTAGTGTCTAAAATGACATTTTTTGGTGTCAGGGAACTGAGATATGATGTTTCCAAATGTCATTTGGCTACAATTATTATTAACCAGTGGCCGCTAGAGGGCAAAATCCAAAATGGCCGCCACTGCAACGTAATATGCCTTAACTTTGCTTCCAAATAACGTAGAAATGTGTTTTTGGTTTCTACATATAGGTTTCTCACACCTAGGAAACTAATTCCGAGCCGCGATAACATTTATTATCAATATTTCACAAAGTTATGGGGAACAAACAGATGTTGCGTCAGAAAAACGAAGTATTGTACATAACAGAATCATCAACGGTTTCATATTTTTGGCCAGAAAAAAAACAATAGCATAGCCAGGTAATGCGTTGATGACACAGTTTTCAGACAGATATAAATGAACGAATAACGTCACAACCATCGACATTGACCACACAAAAACGCAATGTACACATTATATATCTACTCTTCTAACTTAAAACAAGGATGAGATAGATGGTGTGACCGTCAATGACAATGATAACATACAGTAACAAGATATGTAATTTAATATGTAATTTAGTGCGGAAGTTGACTTATATATGATTTGAGCATATGAGAATAATAGTTGAAGACACCCGAAATCCAAACAGAGCAGTGAAGATGGAGCTATCCACAAATATCATTTCCTAGGGTGATGCTCATTTGCTAGTGTAATGTTGAATGATTATGACTTTTTCATGAATGTATTATGAGCATACACCATCTTCAGACGATGTTAGTAACTGTCCCTACTGTTGCCAACTCAATGCTATATTGTGTCATAAACAAGTCCCCAAAGCAAGATTATTGGGTACACTGTTGTGACAAGATTAGGATGCAGAATATGTGGTAATTGGGGTAATATACATTGATACCGTTTGTAACCCGATCAGAATGTTTTCATGCAGATTAACATAAAATACAGAAATTGTTAGATACTGATTGTAGAATTGATGCTGAAGCCTTTGAGACGATTGAATGGTATATTTTACGATAAATATTACCAGTTCTAGGCTAACACAGCTAACACAGTTAACACAGCTAACATTGTTATTGGATGAGAAAGTTTTGACAACAGAATGAGCAAGTTTACATCAGTTCCTACGACTACCACATTGTCCGTATCTGACAGTTTGATTGTCGTAATAACATTTTCCGTGAATGGCTGAATGAACTTGACATTTTCACCAAAAATGGCGAATGTGAACATTGAATTTATTATATTTCTGCAAACTAAAACTGCATTGCCCTCCTCCCTGGTTCTGTGCTTTATCTGTAATATATTCATTCATGTAATATACAATCTGAATGGAACTGTTTTTCGATGTAGCATTCAATCATGTGTCTTGTATAGATTATTAGACGAGCAATTATTCTGCTATGTCTGGAGGAGACCCATGGTTATTAGGGGCCTAAATATCTTCACATCTATCATATCATGTCATCACTTTATATATAGTAAGACTTGTTGTCTCTAACATTTATACCTTCTGCAAAAAATTGCTCCTGCAAAATTGAGCAATTGTATACTATTTGAGAGTAAGAGCTTAGAACTATGTATGACCAGAACCTACTGATTCAATACACATCCCACCATATCACGACCACAAGTAGAACGTTTCTGTATTTTATGTGAAAACATCCTGATCGTGTTACAAACGGTATCAATGTATATTACCCCAATTACCACATATTCTGCATCCTATCTTGTTGCAACAGTGTACCCAATAATCTCTGGGGACTTGTTTATGACACAATATAGCATTGAGCTGGCAACAGTAGGGACAGTTACTACGTTTGAAGACGTCTGAAGTGTATGTTCATAGTATATTCATAAAAAGTTCATAATCAATATATTCAACATTACCCTAGCAAATGAGCATCACCCTAGGAAAATATATTTGTTTATAGCTCCATCTTCACTGCTCTGTTTGGATTTTGGGTGTCCTCAACCATTAACCTCATATGTTCAAAACATAATATATAAGTCAACTTTTGCACTAAATTACATATTTTCGATATCGTGTAACTGTATGTTATCATTGTTATTGACAGTGACATCATCAATCCCATCCTTGTTTTAAGTTATAGGAGTAGATATATGTGTACATTACCTTTTTGTGTGGATATCTGAGTCGTTCATTTATATTTGTCTGGAAATTGTGTTATCACCGCTTTACCTGGCTATTGTATGGTATATTTTCTGGCCAAAAATATAAAACCGAAGATGATTCTAATATGTAAAATGTCAATCATATTTTTTTATGTCATGTGCACGTTTTGACCAGCAAAATATATAAAGTGGATTATACTAACAGAACGGAACATGTATGCGTGTCATCATTGTCATGGTTATGCAGACCACCTTGATGGATCAACTTCATGTTTTTCTCAAACCTAGTATAGGGTGCCACCCGTGACAAATTAATTTAATTGATTTATTATCTACTGTAAAAAGAACGTTACAGGTGGATATCACATAGGCCACAAACCAATAGACCTAGAGCGGATATATGGTGAGCGACAGGTCATCTAGTGCTAGGCAGTAATGAACAATCATAAAATATTTTTGTCAGTAATCAAAACATTCCTCCAAAATGCCTCTTACGTTGGTTCTCTCGGCTTCTGAATGTGAAAAAATAGCTTTCAAAGAAATTATTACACTGTACTACAATGTGTCGTTTTTCTGGCACAACATTTGTTTTGTTCCCCATAACTTTGTGAAATATTGATAATAGACGTTATCGCAGTTCTGAATTGGTTTCTTGGTGTGAAAAACCTATATATAGACACCAAAAACACATTTCTACGTTATTTGGAAGCAAAGTTAAGGCACATTACGTTGCAGTGGCGGCCATTTTGGATTTTGCCCTCTAGCGGCCACTGTTTAATAATAATGATAGCTATATGACCTTCGGAAACATTATAACTGAATTCCCTGACCCCAAAAATGTTATTTTAGACACCGAAATGATGTTTTTGTGTTCATTGTGAGCCGAGCCGTGATGTACATTTTCACAAATTTTGGCGGCCATTTTGTTTTTCAATTTTGAGTAGGAAAAAGACAGAATAGAGCTTGGCATGGGGCAGATTTGAAATCAGCATATCCAAATTGTGTAAAAACAGCTGCATGACAAATTCTACTAAAAAATGCCTTACAAACTTTAGGAAAGCACTTTTTTGAAAAATGGGCCCTGACTAATATTAATTCATCATTTATTCTCTCAAATTTTATTGCGCAGTATTGATTTTAATATTATTATTATGAATGTATCTTATGTCGGGCCTACTCACAAAATCTGTTGGACCAATAATCTGTTGGCCTCACAAAATTGCCTCGTGGGCTGACGGATGACAGCATATTAGGATCAATGATATCATCATCAATGTAATGGTCATCATCCAACTCAACAACGAATATGAATTTCCCTGTGTCTTCTTGCTATGTTGTGCAAAACACAGCAAGCCACAATTATTATAATCAATCTGGTGCTTAATTTGGTGCGGAGGCCAAAGTGCAAACATGCAAATCGTCTTAAAAATTGTTTAAAACGCCAAACAATCTCTCTATGATATTTCGGGTCATTATATGAGACCGATTGTAATAGGTCCGTGAAGTTAGTTACTTATTCCCGTTTCCCGTTTCCTTCAAATTTTTTTTACTAAAAGTCGTGGATCATAAAAATTAAGATACAGGTGCCTGGCGCCCACCCATCTAAGGTCATTCCCACCGTGACCTTGACCCTGAGATCCCAAGGTCATACAGAAAAATGAGGTCAAAAATCGAGAGTAGCCAGAAATTAAAACTAAAAGTCGTGGATCATCAAAATTAAGATACAGGTGCCTGGCGCCCACCCATCCAAGGTCATTCCCACCGTGACCTTGACCCTGAGATCCCAAGGTCATACAGAAAAATGAGGTCAAAAATCGAGGGTATCCAGAAATTAAAACTAAAAGTCGTGGATCATCAGAATTAAGATACAGGTGCCTGGCGCCCACCCATCTAAGGTCATTCCCACCGTGACCTTGACCCTGAGATCCCAAGGTCATACAGAAAAATGAGGTCAAAAATCGAGGGTAGCCAGAAATTAAAAATAAAAGTCGTGGATCATAAAAATTAAGATACAGGTGCCTGGCGCCCACCCATCTAAGGTCATTCCCACCGTGACCTTGACCCTGAGATCCCAAGGTCATACAGAAAAATGAGGTCAAAAATCTAGGGTAGCCAGAAATTAAAACTAAAAGTCGTGGATCATCAAAATTAAGATACAGGTGCCTGGCGCCCACCCATCCAAGGTCATTCCCACCGTGACCTTGACCCTGAGATCCCAAGGTCATACAGAAAAATGAGGTCAAAAATCGAGGGTAGCCAGAAATTAAAACTAAAAGTCGTGGATCATAAAAATTAAGGTACAGGTGCCTGGCGCCCACCCATCTAAGGTCATTCCCACCGTGACCTTGACCCTGAGATCCCAAGGTCATACAGAAAAATGAGGTCAAAAATCGAGGGTAGCCAGAAATTAAAACTAAAAGTCGTGGATCATCAAAATTAAGATACAGGTGCCTGGCGCCCACCCATCTAAGATCATTCCCACCGTGACCTTGACCCTGAGATCCCAAGGTCATACAGAAAAATAAGGTCAAAAATCGAGGGTAGCCAGAAATTAAAAATAAAAGTCGTGGATCATCAAAATTCAGGTACAGGTGCCTGGCGCCCACCCATCCAAGGTCATTCCCACCGTGACCTTGACCCTGAGATCCCAAGGTCATACAGAAAAATGAGGACAAAAATCGAGGGTAGCCAGAAATTAAAACTAAAAGTCGTGGATCATCAAAATTAAGATACAGGTGCCTGGCGCCCACCCATCCAAGGTCATTCCCACCGTGACCTTGACCCTGAGATCCCAAGGTCATACAGAAAAATGAGGTCAAAAATCGAGGGTAGCCAGAAATTAAAACTAAAAGTCGTGGATCATAAAAATTAAGGTACAGGTGCCTGGCGCCCACCCATCCAAGGTCATTCCCACCGTGACCTTGACCCTGAGATCCCAAGGTCATACAGAAAAATGAGGTCAAAAATCGAGGGTAGCCAGAAATTAAAACTAAAAGTCGTGGATCATCAAAATTAAGATACAGATGCCGCTCATTATCTGTTGTTGGCCTAGCGATTGGCGTGAGGTACAGCAAGGAACAATAAAGCAGCATTGGTGTAATGTACCGTGTTTGTTGGACGTGCCCATTGTCGGCGCTGAGGGGAATCACTGCAAGTGTACACAAATCGTATGCTTCACGGCGTTACAACACTGGTTTAGGATTTAACCTTATGGTTTATTAACACGATGCTAACTTTGCTTTTGTCATACGGGCTAATTATTTTTAAAACACTGTTTTACTTAACACTGTGTTAAGCCTAAACTTCGTGTTAGCTAAACTAGCTTCTGGCATATGGCCTTAGTGTAGAAGTATTTAACTTGAAATAAACATATTCAGTGTGTAACAAGCCCCGTCTTTTCATCCCTGAGACAGGGGCGTAGCCAGAAATTATTTGGATGTACGTACGAATTAGCGTCATCTTTTATTGGAGTATATCTCAATGACTTATGTGCATATGATAGTGAATATGAGGCGAGCGCAGCGAGCCGAATTTAGCAGCTGGGGGCTTGTTTTTTGTTTAGTGGAGATTTAATTGAGTAATTGTTTATTGACCACCCGGCTCCATCTCTTGATCCGCTAATGCCACCCCCGAACTTTTTTGTATTTCCGA
Organism: Flabesymbios commensalis; assembly: GCA_964017125.1. Taxonomy (NCBI): domain Eukaryota; kingdom Metazoa; phylum Annelida; class Polychaeta; order Terebellida; family Flabelligeridae; genus Flabesymbios; species Flabesymbios commensalis. The sequence continues at coordinate 25,497,423 of OZ024910.1, forward strand.
CTACTTTTAGATTCAATTTCCTTGTAAACGTTATTCAATTAATATACATTTTATCTGAGCCTACTATCCATGATTTTTGCGAACATAATACTTATGCCCATCAATGGGAAATTCCGTCTACTACAAAATTTAATTTGCGGAAAAATGCTAAGCTTTCAGTGAATATGTGAAAAAAATGGTAGGCCTATAACATACCCCAATAATTTCTGTCCTAATTCACATAGATTTGATTTCGATTTAATATATGAGATTGGCATCCTATAAACATTTTTTTTTCTTCATATGAAAAGTATTTGCATTTTATTTTCCCGAGTATAAATTCTTACTTTTGCCAACAAGAAAAGGCTTGCGATGGGCGCATCTGCATAAATCCATATGCAAATAAGATTGAGGAACCGTCATTTAATTAAAATAATGAATTTCAAGTCTAATGTGAACGCTCAAATAGTCTCAAACACTTCAAGCCCTCATGATGCATCAAAGCATCATTTTGCATCTCTGCAAAATGACTTAAGTTCCTAAAACCTAGCGGCTTAGAACGAAAATATTCATAGAACTGCCTAATTTAATTTGCTACCCACTTCAAGTAATCAAGTACCGGTAATCTTTATCCACTACAATTAAGGCGAGAATTGGGACAGCAATATGCGGCTTGTAGGCTACCGGTAATGGATGAAGATGACACTGGTAACTTCAGGCTTGAAAGGGTTAACTGGGTTAAATTATCTCCCTCAGGTGATCGTGCTATGTCACTTTTATCATGGTTAGGTTACATCGTATTACCACGGCAGGCAAACATATAGTAATGTTTGCCTGTCGTCTGTAAATGTATTAAGATAGGCCCCCTATATTAATTCCTGTAAAATGTGAAAATAACACTCAATTTCTTAAAAATTATGTTTTTAAGCTGGGCCAGGTTGTACGCACGTGCGTACGTGCGTACATGCTGGCTACGCCACCGTGAGAGATGAGGTTTACCCAGTGTGCAGTGGGCCCATCGTCCTAAACTAAGCCTAAAATATGAGGTTTACCCAGTGTGCAACCAGCTCCTCATCCATCCTAATTACGATGGATAATGATGAGGTTTAGCCAGTGTGAAATGGGCCCCTCACCCCTCCTAATATATGAGGTTTACATAGTGTGCAGTCGGCCCCTCATCCCTGACACTGCCTCAGAGATGATGTTTACAAAAGTGTGCAGTGGGCCCCTCATCCCTGAGAGATGAAGTTTACCAGTGTGCAACCAGCCCCTTTTAAGGATTAGGTTTAGCCAGTGTACAATGAATCCCCCCCCCCCCCGCTCTGGGAGATGAGATTTACCTTCTGTGCAGTGGGCCCCTCATCCCTTCCGAGATATAAGGCTTACCATTCCCAGCGTAGTATGTTGAGGTTTACCTAGTGTACAGTGGGCCCCTCATCCCGGACTCTGCTACACTCCGTAGCAGTGTGTGTGCTTTAAATGGGGACAGTGTAGGACTCTGCCTGAGAGATGAAGTTCACCCAATCTGCAACCAGCCCCACCTAAAGCTCCTACTTTTCCCTGAGATGAAGCTTACCAGTGTGCAACCAGTCTCTCATCCCTCCTGAGAGATAAGGTTTTTTCAGTGTACAATATTAACACCGTAATAAAACAATGATCTTTAAAACTTAGATTACTATCAAGGTATTTTGCTAATTTTCTCTCTAACTCCCATTTATCCACCTAGCTTTTCTAGCCTAGAAAACGTTAGGCCTAAGTTTCATAAATATCTGCTTTGAAAATTCATCCGTCTATAAGGTATTTCAATTCGTAGCATTTGCTGGGTCTAGCTACAGAAGAAAATATATCATACACATGTGTGGCACCAGATGGTTAACATGGTTAATATGGGAGCAATTTCATACTCTATAGCACCAGAAGATTATTATATGAGACATATGATTCTAGGCATCAGAAGGTTAATATAGGAGAAATATGATACTCTAGTTCACAGAGGTTTGAGACACGTGATACTGTAGACACCAGATCGTTAAAACACTTGATACTCCAGCCTCCAGACAGTTAAAGCGACACAATCAGGCTAAAATCATAAAAAATCCCTAATTTTATTTTGGCTTCTTAATATGGCCATAATATGTAAACATTTCCATAGACTAGTATTGCGTATGTTTTTAAATTTTGTGTTGCGCATTTATCTCAAGAGGGATGAAGGGCCCACTGCACACTAGGTAAACCTCCTCTCTCAGGAGGGATGAGGGGCCCACTGCACACTGGATAAACCTCCTCTCTCAAGAGGGATGAAGGGCCCACTGCACACTGGGTAATCCTCCTCTCTCAACAGGGATGAAGGGTCCACTGCACATTGGTAACCCTCCTCTCTCTGTGCAAACTTCACCCTGAGAAAGCGAAAGGCTCGCTACACACTAGGTGAACCTCATCTTTCAGGGCCAGTTAGGGATGAGTGGCCCACTGCACACTGGGTAAACCTCATCTCTCAGTCAATGTTAGGGATGAGGGGCTCACTGCACACTGGGTAAACCTCATCTCTCAGAAGGGATGAGGGGCCCACTGGACACTAGGTAAACCTCATCCACCAGGCAGGTAGATGTCAGTCAGGGATGAGGGGCTCATTGCAGAATCAATAAAACTCATCTCTCAGGAGGGATGAGGGGCCCACTGCACACTAGATAAACCTCATCTCTCAGGATAGATGAAGAGCTGGTTGCACACTGGGTAAACCTCATCTTTCAGGCAAAGTTAGGGATGAGGGGCCCACTGCACACTGGGTTATTGGTTCACCTCATCTCTGATGCAGAGTCAGGGATGAGGGGTCCACTGCACACTGGGTAAACCTCATCTATCAGGCAGAGTCAGGGATGAGGGGCTCACTGCACAATCGATAAACCTCATCTCTCAGGAGAGATAAGGGCCCACTGCACACTTGGTAAACCCCATCTCTTAGGAGGGATGAGGGGCCCACTGCACACCAGGTAAACCTCATTTCTCAGGAGGGATAAGGGGCCCACTGCACACTGGCCAAACCTAATCCTTAGGAGGGATGAGGGGCTCGCTGCGCACTGGCTAAACCCTTATCTCTCAGAAGGGATGAGGGGCCCACTGCACAGTAGGTAAACCTCATCCTTAGGAGGGATGAGGGGCTGGTTGCACACTTGTAAACTTCATCTCACGGGGATGAGGGGCTGGTTGCACACTGGGTAAACTTCGTCTCCCAGGAGGGATGAGGGGTGGCTGCACACTGGATAAACCTCATCTCTCAGGAGGGATGAGGGGCTGGTTGCACACTGGTAACTTCATCTCTCAGGGATGAGGGGCTGGTTGCACACAAGGGAAACTTCATCTTTCAGGTTCAGTCAGGGATGAGAGGCTACTGCACACTATAGGTACACGTCATCTCTTAGGAGGGATGAGGGGCCCACTGAACACTGGCTAAACCTCATCCTTATGATAGATGAGGGGCTGGTTGCACACTGGGTAAACCTCATCTCTCAAGAGGGATGAGGGGCCCACTGCACATTCGCTACACCTCACCCTTGGAAGGGATGAAGGGCTCGCTGCACACTGGGCAGATTTCATCTGTCATGGATTAGGTGATACTGGTACAATGAATGCTCCCAACGTCACCTTGCCCCGGAGTGCCAGATGGAACATACTCCACTCGATCGATGTAGTTGTTTTTGAAAATTAGAAATGCGAACATATTTATTGTGCTAGTCGAATGGACCCAGTGGAATGCTTCTTTTGACAACCAATAAGAAACCTCGTTACATCATTCTCGGGGTGCCCAAGGACACTTTAATTATCTTGCATACACCACAGCGGGCTGTATAACTCTAATTTTCCTTTATTTCGGCCGCCACGGTGTATCGAAGGCACAAAATTAGCGGTTCCACGCCCCGTCACGGGACATGGAAGAGGATTTAACTGTTATTTGCCCCGTCACGGGTAATCCAACGCACTTTTCTTGCTTCGTGTGCCCCGTGACGGGGCAAATAGACCCGGCCTGTATTTGTAATACCTGAATAGGTTTTTTATATTTTCACATCTTATTTTCTACTAATTGTGAACTGATTAACTGTCTGCACCCTACACACTTTATAGCATGCTTTTGAATGTGGTGTTCGTGCGTTGTTGTATTTATGCATATTGACCCCGTGGAAAAACTTTTTTCAGATATTTCTTTAGATCTAAAAATAATGTACACATGAAATTTATATTTATTATGTTGATGCAGAAACAATATCATATATATTCAGTATATAGTACAATTGTATGTTTTCTCAATTGTAATTTTTTTAAATTATTTTTGAGCTGTGATGTAAATATTTATTTTTTGTGTTGATCATTCCTAGATTTAGTCTATTCATCAGTAGTCGAAAATAACCTACGAAAACGAAACGCTACCACTGACATTAAATCCACAGAAGCCACTCTGATTATTAAACGTTCAGAAACTATTTCTCCGCAGATGGTGCAGATCTTTAAAAAAAAAGAAAAATTGCAGGACAAATGTTATTATACACATTTTGATGCTTAATTATTGTAGTGCTTCTTATAGCTGAGCTATCATACATTTAATTGTTTTGTTCCCTTTGATTTCTAATGACTTGTTTCAACTCTCACACCCACTTTTAGCATGTTCAAACAAAAAGATCCACGTGGTTAAAACACCTGACATCTTCCTGAAATCTTCAGGTTTTTTTTTTTGGGGGGGGGGGGTGTGGAGTTGACGAGGGGTGGAGGGTGACATCGCAAAAATACAACAGTTTTCATCCTGCGTTGACATTTAGGCCAAGGACCCATTCCACTAAAAATCTTAAAACTAAGATTATCATAACTTTTCTCTTATTTTCATTAGAAAAAATAAGATTTATCTTAAATTTTTTCATGGAAATAGGTAAAAGTTATAGTGATTTGAATCTTATGAATTTTAGTGGGATGGGCATTGTACCACTGCTGACATTTGTTTTTACACATTTTGTTTAAGCTTGGCTTTCAGTCTGGAGCGCTTTCTAAATCAAGTTTCTAAAGGCCATAACTCGGCGAGTTTTCAACCGATCATGAACTTTCACGAATAAACCACGAACTAAATTGAGAGTGTATGGAACTGTCTGTCATGAACTGTTATGAACAAGCTATGAACTGAATTGATCCTACCAAGCTCATAACACATCTTTACTGCACATCAAACTCTCCATATGAACTTCATGAACTAAATCATGAACAACATCAGTTAATCAATCGTTCATTAATATTCATGATTTGTCATGAACTTTTTTTGATGAACAGCGACTGTTCATGAACTGACTTAATGAACAATTGATGAACATTTATCAGTGTTCATCACTTGATGTACTTCATCTCACCGGGGATAGGGTTGATAGAAATACTTGTAGGTGTTTTACTTCACTTTAAAGTGAATAACTATTGTGAGATTTCTCAAAATAAAAAAAAGATTCAAATGTTCCTAACTTGATGGTCTTATTGTTTTATACATATCTTACTATGTGTTTCAGGAGGCCGTCACCACTTCGCCATCACAGTCACCCAGCGTAGCAGAGTCATCACAGTCACCTAGTATGTGCCGTCACAGATATGGCACGTACTCACCGAAAGAGTTTGTTACTCAAGCCTGCTCCATGTGCTACATATATCTGTTCCCAGAACAACAGGAATTAGTGAGCATGATGAGTCCTGAATCAGGATTTGTGATCGCCTGGCGTCATCCCGCAGAACACGGCAACGAAACGCTAGTTTACCCTGATCCTCGAGATGAGGAATATGACGGCATAATGGAAAAAATCTGTACAACACTCAACAGTACACTCAAGTCTCAACAGTGTAAAAGGTAATAATGCACTCAACTCTCAACAATGTACAATGGAATTGTTAGTATTTTTTACGAGTATTTTGCTAAGAGCGACAATTTACGAGATTATTGTTAAAACGCTGATGACCTATCTTCGTAATCTCAGAAGATATTTTTCTTATAAAGGCAAATATGATTACAATATTTAAAAACGACGTGGTCCAGGAGGTCAACATGTCATGAGTAAAGATGCCAATACAATTTATAGGATCTGGAAAGCGGGATATATGAGATTTGTGATTAGGCAAAGCACTCGCTGCATGCGCTCCACGCTAGAAATGTGCATCTCGATATAACAGTGGCTTCTGGTGACACCGTTCACAGAAATTGAGGGATTTGCGTCATTTAGTTTGCTTAAAAATGCCTCTTTTTTACTACCGGACACTCAGACGAAAGACTAGTATTAACACATTTTTGCATTTATCGGTATATATGTCAACGACAATATCAGTTCTGACACACACCATTTTTTTATAGACATTGTCGTGAAATAACAGCTGTCAACTGGTGCATGTATCGCTGTGAAGCTGTCGTTTTTTTCTTCTCAATATTTGTCGCCTCGGAGCTAAAGGATCCTATCTGACACTCGTCAGAGTGGCAGATATGATCCTTTAGCTCCGAGGCGAATACACAGTGACAAAATGTTGACCCACAGTCTGTGATTGTGGCTCAACTATAAGCCAACATTGTTTCGATGTATCGTGTTCACTGGCTATATTCACTGAGCTTTTGACCATCCTTGTGACGTCACTCAGCTACAGGGCATATATGATAGACAGTGCGTAGGGGACGTGGCGCATTGGTAGAGCGCCTGACTCAAACCCCGCTGATCTTACTTGGGTCTTTCACGATCACGTTAATGGCGGCCTTGTCGTGTTAAGGTTGTGCATCTCCTGTAATTTATTCTCAACTCCGAGCTGTGCTACAGGCTCATGACAATTCATCACATTAATATATCAAGCTCAGAAACAGTGCACATGTTCATGGTTTGATAAACTAGATTACATCTAACTGTGTAGAACCAGCATTAAATCCTGAATCCAACATATAAATCCTAAACTATGTTTTTTGAGAAATGCATTTAATTAATATAGGAAGTATCATTTTACATCAGTATTTAAAAAATAATTTGAGTGCGAAAAAGCTCCTTAGGAAATGTTTCATTTTGAAAAGTGATGTATGTAATTGGGAATGCCAAGCATACAAGTATTTCCATGGGCAAATATTTCTATTTTTCATGAACTTGTTCGGATAATTTATTTCACATGTAGTATTTAGAATATTTCTAATTGAAGAACAATGCAAACATTTAAGTCTTCAGTCCCCAAATGAAAATAATTGTATACCTCAGTTGGATCATTCCAAATAAATATAATTTAAAAAAATATGTTTTTTTACATTTTATTGAGTATTTGAAAAGTGATGTATGTAATTGGGAATGCCAAGCATACAAGTATTTCCATGGGCAAATATTTCTATTTTTCATGAACTTGTTCGGATAATTTATTTCACATGTAGTATTTAGAATATTTCTAATTGAAGAACAATGCAAACATTTAAGTCTTCAGTCCCCAAATGAAAATAATTGTATACCTCAGTTGGATCACTTCAAATAAATATAATTTAAAAAAATATGTTTTTTTACATTTTATTGAGTATTTGACTTTAACAACAGGTGGCGTGAGTGTTGCTCGGCTGCTGTGGAATGCTGTGAGGCTCAGGAAGATAAAGTGTTACAGCCACCCTTTGGTTCCTACTGCCCTCACACCTGGGACGGCTACAGCTGCTGGGGTGACACACCATCAGGGGAAACGGTGCACAATAAATGCCCTAATTTCCTACACATGGGGGACACTTCTCGTAAGTATATTTTCTTAGTAATGAACATAATTAATGAGAAGCAATACACGATGCTAACTCTTTCACCACAAAGCGCGACTGTAGTCGTTTTTAATCCGTTTTATTAGCCGTTTAAATCACAGATATTTGGTGCGAAATGCTTTTTTAAATTTTTTTTTGATCTAAAATTAAACAAGTATAAGTATTTTTCACCCACTTGAAGTTGTTTGGGGTCGCGGTAGCGAGACACAACTTCAAGTGGGTGAATGTTTCTATTATTTAATTTAGCGCTTTAACCCTTTAACGGCCAAATTCTTCTTTTTGAATTTTCACCCACTTGAAGTTGTGTCTCGCTGACGCGATCCACAACTTCAAGTGAGTGAAAATTATTCAGATTTGACAAAATGGGGGTCAACTCTTTTCAAATTCTGCTGGTTAATGTCACATTTTATCGTTAAAAATTGTGGTATTTAATGTGCTGATAAAAAATTAAAACCCAAATATATGCGGCACTGGCGGTTAAAGGGTTTAGGGTTAACAGAGTTATATGTTTACATTATTGACACCTTACCTGCTAAGTTATCTTATTTAAATTTTTACCTATGTGAAGTTGTGTCTCGCTACCGCGACTCAAGTGGGTAAAAATTACGCATATTTGTTTGATTTGAGACCAAAAATGTGCAAATTTGAACACTCACTTCATTCCAAATAACCTGATAATGACATATTTTCAAGAAAATTATATTAGTGATTTGCGCTCAATAGCACTACATTATTTTGTGTAAACCACTCGAACCTACCGCGGAGACCAAAGGGTGTTTTGAAATCATAATAAATGTCTTAGTTTGCTTTTCCCGCTTCATTTGGATATTTATTTTACGGCCATTGTAAATAGATGCACAGTAAAGCAGGCAGTCTACTCTTCATTGTATAACCAGCACGCATGATTCAATTAAAGAGCTAAATCAATTATCATGATATGTGAAATCCAAGATGGCATCAGGCAATAACAATAGCATTTACTGGATTACATCAGCAATACTGCTGGTGTGTTTGTGTTAGATCATATGTGACTTTATTATTTTTATGCTACATTATAAGGATTCTGTTTTTGCATATTTATCTAGGTGTGTGTATTAGTTAGTTGCAATAAAGTGCAAACATCTTTGTTGAGCAGAGTATTCCGAAAAGATGTGCGGATCAAATGGGACGTGGTTTAAAAGACATGACTCAGATTGGACAAACTATACACAATGTTATAACAAGCAGGTGAGGAAATAAAAATATAAGCATATAATTATGTTTTTTTTTAATTCTATGTCATTCTTGGATTTTGTTCATTTAGATGTGGCTCAATGAATGGTTTAACAATGTTTTAGAAAGATGTCATCACGACATCATTACCACCACCCAGTACCTGCCGTGACAGACTAGGCGAGTATTCGCCTGAGCATTTTGTGACCCATGCTTGCTCCATGTGCTACTCATACCTGTTCCCAGGACATCAGGAGTTACGCCCCATCATGCGGAGTCCTGAATCCGGATTTGTGCTGACCTGGCTGCATCCCGCAGAACACGGGAACGAAGCTCTGGTGATCCCTGACCCTAGAGCTGAGCAGGATAATGGCACAATGGACAAAGTCTGTACAACACTCAACTCTGAGCAGTGTACAAGGTAATATTACACTGAACTATCAACAGTGTACAATGTGATATTACACAAAACTTCATGCACTGTACAAGGTAATACCACACTCAACTCTCAACAATGCACAAGATAATACTACTCTCAACTCTCAACAATGTACAAGGTAATACAACACTCAACTCTTAATAGTGTACAAGGCAATACTACACTCAACTGTTAACAGTGTACAAGGTAATAATACACTCAACTTTTAACAATGTGCAAGGTAATACTACACTCAACTTTTAACAATGTACAAAGTAATATTACACTCAACTTTTAACAATGTACAAGGTAATACTAAACTCAACTTTTAACAATGTACAAGGTAATACTAAACTCAACTTTTAACAATGTACAAGGTAATACTAAACTCAACTTTTAACAATGTACAAGGTAATACTAAACTCAACTTTTAACAATGTACAAGGTAATACTACACTCAACTCTCAACAATGTACAAGGTAATACTACACTTAACTTTTAACAGTGTACAAGGTAATACTAAGCTCTCTACGATGTACAAAGTGATACTACACTCAACTTTTAACAGTGTACAAGGTAATACTAAACTCAACTTTTAACAATGTACAAGGTAATACTACACTCAACTTTTAACAATGTACAAGGTAATACTAAACTCAACTTTTAACAATGTACAAGGTAATACTAAACTCAACTTTTAACAATGTACAAGGTAATACTACACTCAACTCTCAACAATGTACAAGGTAATACTACACTTAACTTTTAACAGTGTACAAGGTAATACTAAGCTCAACTTTTAACAGTGTACACGGTAATACTACACTGGGTCCAGGTTATATCTTGTGGTTTTGCAGCTCTATGTTTACCTGAATAGAATATATTTACATGAAAAAAATACACGCAACTCCTAGCATTGTACAAAGTAATAATACACTCAGCTCTCAATAGTGTACAATATAATACCACACTCATCTCTCAACAGTGTACAACGATGATGAGAAACGATAATAGTGCCACACTCAATTCTCAACAGTGATTAGGGTAATAATGTCAAATATATGCAACTCACAGCAGTACCTATTGTAATGTGTCAATTATTATAGACTCAAAGCATTGCTTAGTGTCATAGGTTCATTGTACTCAACTCTCAACTTTGCCTTATGTAATATGTCTATTATACTCTGAACCTGAACAGTATTTAAGGTCACCCTACTCAACTCTGAGCAGAGAGTTCATTGACCAATTATCTCTATCATACACCGCTCTGAACACTGCCCTATGTCAGCAACAATAATTGACACTTGGATTAATGTTATTCTCTAAATGATACTAAAGTCTGGGCAGCTTCACAGCAGCACTCAAAATTGTGAGGCTGCTCAACTAAATAACATATTTAACCTGTTATGTACTTGAACGAATATATACATTTTGAAGTATGTTTTATGTAGAATATACTAAAATGGATAGAAGGCATCATTTTCACTGTTGTATTTTTCTTTGTAGGACACTAGCACTTTATAATGAGTGCATTATAAATGATGATTAAAAAACGTTTCATTTAAAGCTAGAATAATCCTAGAATAGGCCCATCATTTTCCCATTGAAATGTCCGAAATTAAGTGAAATTGAATAACACTTACGCAAATATTAAATGTAATCTGATGACATTTCATGTTCATTACCATTTTATCAATAACATTTTAAAAAATTGATCACGACTTTAGTATTTAATAGAATTTTTATTCGAAAAAATCACAAAATTAAAATAAAGTTTAAATGAAATATTAATAGATTATTATTGTACTTTTCACTCGCTTCGCTTAAAATAAAAAAAAAATGGTAACAAATAATTGATTTCTACATTGCGTTAAGTATAATTTGACTGTGACCACAGGTGGCACCAGTGCTGCTCGGCTGCTGCGGAGTGCTGTGAGGCTCAGGAAGATAAAGTGTCACAGCCACCCTTTGGGTCCCACTGTCCTCACACCTGGGACGGCTACAGCTGCTGGGGTGACACACGATCAGGGGAAAAGGCTCACAATAAATGCCCTAACTTCCTACCCGAGGCGGACACTTCTCGTAAGTTTAACTTTCCTAATAACAACTTTTAATTTAAATGTTTTTTTTTATTTTTCTTAAAAGATAAAGAATTAACAAATTAAACTCGGCGAAAATTTAAGATCTAGCGTGAATTCTGAAAACTTTGTGTAGCCTGCACCTGCACGCCATTTTTGCGTGACATTGCAATAAAATATAATAAATAAAGACAAATATGTTACAATCAATGAATCAAAGGACGTTCTAAGCTTTTATTTTTAGTATTATAGGGGCCCACTTGTTTATTTTATAAGATTAAGTGATATTTATTCATCTTGATCACAAGTTAATCCTTCAACCGCCAAATTATTCAATCTGAATTTTCACCAACTTGAAGTTGTGTCTCGCTGACGCGATCCACAACTTCAAGTGAGTGAAAATTATTCAGATTTAACAAAATGGAGATCAACTGTTTTCAAATATTGCTGATTGATGTCACATTTTTTTCTTTAACATGTTTAAAAGGCGGTACTTAATGTGCTAATAAAAAATGAAAACTCGAATATATGCGGCACCGGCGGTTAAAGGGTTAAGAGAAAATGAGAAGAGATCACATTAGTAGAGTTATATGTATACACACATAATCAGTACTTTCAATAGGCCTACAATTTTTCACATAATTAATTTTCGTTATCTGAAACTGGCGATCGAGCTAGCTTTAAATGAACGAAAAATATAAGCCAACATTTCAGCAATTAGCAAAATAAATAATAAATCAATAAGGCATAAATAAAAAAGCATAAAGGCAGACATTTTGGTCCTCGCATAATTTACCTAAAACGAAAATGTTTAAATGCGCCTGACGAGGTGGTGAAATCAATCAATATTTAGCCATATAATCCAAGATGGCCTCCAGATAATCAAAATGTTATTTAAGTGATTGTATCAGCCAAATAACTTGTGTTTTTGTGTTTTCACATTATTTACTTTAATGTCCTTCTTCACATGTTTATCTTTATGAGTGTATTTAGGTATTAGTTGAAGATAAAAACAACAATCAAATACAGAATCCACCAGCAATACAGTGCATACATCTTTGTTGAGCAGAGAATTCTGAAAAGCCATGTGGACCGAATGGCACGTGGTTCAAATCCTATGGTGGGGCAGAGTGGACAAACTATACGCAATGCTATATCAAGCAGGTGAGGACCAAAAATGCGTATTTTTAATCTGCATGAAGCCATAATCTGCCATAGGAATTCGTTATAATAAAAATAGTTGAATTAATTTTACCCTCTCTCCCGCCAAAGTGGGTTGTTAGGATTCAATGAGTAAACATGTATGACGCCCAATACAACCAAAAGCATGCGCAGCGTGGTCAACGTCCATAGGGGTGGGGTCTGCCATAACGTCGATATTTTGATTCAGCGAAGCATAACGACCCATCCACTTTTTTAACACTTGTTCTGCTGAATTATTCTTTTCTATTTTTCATTCAATTGAAGCTTGAATTGCTAACGCCATTTCCAGCTTCAATTGACGAAAAAATATTATCATATTTTTTATGATCGACATATCCCAGATTTGTGTTATCTATTTTTATGATCGACATATCCCAGATTGATTTTTTTGATGAAATGATCACCTTCCACAAACTACTTTTCCAATTTTAGAGTCATTCAATTTGGTTTTAAAATAGCTTGAAGCCGTCTCTTTACGGGCCTAGCACTACGAGGGTTAAATTTGCAAACCTTCCAATCAAAATGATAATGGCGATGTGCAGCGCTGGTTGTCAGCTGGTCTTTGGTGGTGAACTCTATCACCCAGTATTCAGCCACCATTGAGCCAATATCATAAGGTACACAGTACCACGATACATTTTCTGTATGCAGGATCAGTGCAGACCATAGACTTCGACGCTGTCCTAAATCCCAAAACACGATTTTACACCCTGGTGTTCGCTGAAAGTTTTGTGTATGCGTAAATTGGTAAAAGTTCATCTGCATTGATCTGCGATCAGCAGCGATTGCGAAACGCACAAGGCAATAACAATACCATGATCTAGCGATTGCTTTGCCAGTGTTCGGCAGATTTTTTCATTCTTTAGACGTAACGTGCGACAGAGCCTTTAGCTGTGGTATGGGAAGTAAAATCCGTTTTCAGGGATGGAAAATGACGAGTTTAACCTATTAACCGCCGGTCCTGATTATATATTTTTTTCGTTTTTTATTAGCATGTCGAATACGAGTTTTAAACATGTTAGGGATAAAAAGTAACATCAATCAACAAGGTTTTACAATCGTTGACCTCCATTTAGGCAAATCTGAATAATTTGCACTGTTGTGTTTCGCGTCAACGAAATACAACGTCACGTGAGTAAAAATTCTAGTTAAACAATTTGGCAGTTGAAGGATCAAAGGGATACTAGTACTTTTGTTTGTGACACACTCTTGTTATTTTTGCTCATTTCGAAGTGGCTGGAAGGGGCTGGAAAGGGCTGAATTAAAAACAACACTTAGTTCGAGATTCAAAATGTGACATTGTGTTCCAGAAAGCCATCACCACGTCACCATCGCCATCACCCAGTACGACACCATCACAGCCACCCAGTACCTGCCGTGACAGATATGGCAAGTACTCACCGGAGGATTTTGTGACTCACGCCTGTTCCATGTGCTACTTATTCCTGTTCCAAAAACAACAGGAATTTCGCCACGTCATGCGAAGTCCTCGATCCGGGTTTGTGCTGGCCTGGCTACATCCCGCAGAACACGGGAACGAAACTCTGGTGATCCCTGACCCCCGAGCTGAGCAGGATGATGGAACAATGGACAGAGTCTGTACAACACTCAACTCTGAGCAGTGTACAAGGTAATAACAATCAACATATTTTTGGCTTGTTGTGCCTTTTATTGAAGAGTGGTATTAGTATTTAAGTCACTTGTCGGCACTAATGGTCATTTAAGTGATATTGTTTCACGCTGAAAACAGTGCAGTGAGTCCGTTGATGAAATGAATGACGTACCGAGGATGACATGAGGGTGAGCCAGAGGTGATAAGGCATGGTGGGTTATTGAGAGTGTTTTCCTTCACTCGCCCAAAAATGGGTTCTGAGCATATCTAGGGGAGTAACTCCCATACAGTCAGCCGTTCAGAGACGTGTGTTTCGATAAAAAAAATACATTTCCGCTGTCCTAGTGTCGGATAGTCCCCAGAGTAACAATAGTTGAGGGTAACTATTCTCTCCCACTTGAGACATACGATGTGAAACACTCTATTGACGGTTTAGTGTAATGCCCACCAACGGCCAACACCAGTTCACGGATGCGGAAGCTGCATTGCCACCGCTGTTGAGCGGAGGAGTCAGGGTACGCTGTTGGCAATCCGCCCGAATTTTATAGCCAGACACATCGAGGCTGGTGTTTCCCTTCGACAATGGCTGTAAACTAGTGGTTCCGTACCATGCAGTACAGTATGCAAAAGACAGAAGAGATCCCTAATGTCCCTCCCCAGGAGGTTCAGTTATTATGACGGATTCAGTATTTTATAGCATTTTTTCATATGCATTTGTTTCACCACAATTTGAGTACAATTTTATAGATTTGTATTGTATTTTCCACTCGCTTTGCTGCAAGTGATTAAACATAATTGTAACGCATGCTAACAAATTTAGTTTTACATTAAATTGAGTATATGATTTTGACAACAGGTGGCGTGAGTGCTGCTCGGCTGCTGTGGAGTGCTGTGAGGCTCAGGAAGAGAAAGTGTCACAGCCATCCTTTGGTTCCCACTGCCCTCACACCTGGGACGGCTACAGCTGCTGGGGTGACACACAGTCAGGGAAAACGGTTTACAATAAATGTCCTAACTTCCTACACATGGGGGACACTTCTCGTAGGTTTATGCAAATTCAAATATTATCTTTACTATTATTAGGATGCTAAAACTGGACAAGTTATACATTCGATAAGAGTTTAAATGTTAATGTAAATAAAAAAACGACTGAAACGTATCAGTCTGCAAATAATTAATGCAGATATAATGAAAATTAAAAATAAAATACAGTAGTGATGATGGCCGCAACACATTCTGAGACCGAATAACTAAATTAATCCACTTTTTGTTAATCTGTATTTGATTATTATTTATTATTAACCCTAAATTATAAAATCAATTTTTTAATCCACTTGAAGTTTGTCTCGCTACCGCGAGCCACAACTTCAAGTGGAAATTACAAATATTTGTACAGTTTGATTAAAAACATAATGTCGATTTAGTAAGTTTAATGCTATTTCTCGTTCCGATTTTCTTGTGTTTATGACAAACAGATGGTAATAGATTAGCCCTTCAAAGTTTATCTCTAGTTGAAGTGGTTGTGCGTTCAATTTAATTTGTTTTTTGTTAAATAAAAAAACGTGTTTTTTTTTGTTTAGGCGTGTATTAAAGCGAAACAATCAGGCTAAAATTCAGAAAAAAATCTTCAAAAGTAATTATTCTGGCTCTTATATGTCTATAATATGTAAACATGCCCATAGACTGGATTTGCGTAAGTCTTTGGGTTGCTGTGGCAACGTAGCAAGTGTATCGAAAACCCCTTTTATCAGTTATTCCTGTATTTCTTATTTCGAAAATCATGTCTGAAATTAAATTGCGTCCTTATTTCTCTTCAACTAGTAAATGCACAACACAAAATTTTCAAAATATATGCAATTTTAGTCTATTGATATGTTGATATAATATTATGGATACATAAAGGAGCAAAAAAAAGATGATTTTGGCCTGGCTGTGTCGCTTTAAGAATCAATGAAACGAGGATAACCTCGCAAATCCACGATGAATACAATACATACAGCTTTGTCATGCAGAATATTCTGAAAAACAATGTCAATCAAACGCCGCGTGGTTCAAATCCAATGGATCAGAGTGGACCGACTATACTCGATGTTTGAACAAACAGGTGAGAAACCAAAAATGAGGACAATGCTTCAGTTAGGCCTCTTTATAAATATGAAGCAATAATTTGTTTAGAATATGGTCATAATATGAATGTTACCATCGTCTCAAGTAGTAGCATTAAAATATCAGCAATGAGTCAATATAATTCATTCTCACGAAATTAATGTTCACTCATTTAGTAAACCATTTAATCATAATTTAAGTCAAGGATACAATTTTTATTTGTTTATCCTAACATTGCGTGTTTATATTATGTTTTGTTTAGTTGTAATTAGACAATCTAAGAAACAGTCTTTTTTTATGCGAACAATATATTGTTTTAAAGACGTTGCGGTAATGTCATTCTGATACATAATATATGCCTAATATTAATAGCGACTCGGTTCAATAATTGTCCTCCACAGTTGTCACTTTGTTTGTAATTTATTTGATTAAATGAGCATCTACCACATACTGTTTTATCAATTCCAGTAGAATGCAATACGTTTAAGCAAATGTAACATCCTGACAGAGTCTGAATAAGCAATAGATTCCTTGGACTGAGTATGTAGCCTTAAGCTCTGCCCTGTCTACAGGATATGTCTAATGTACGGCTTATTTGTCTTTTTGTTTTCCTGGCAGCGCTACCTAAACGAGATGTACGTCAGTATAGCCTGTAGTGCTCTCAGTCTGGTCTCTCTAACTCCTGCAATCTTCTTATTTATCTATTTCAGGTGAGATGTTTTCACAGACAACACTGGCATGCAAAACGTGGGCACTATCAAATATTGTTTATTAAATAAAATTGTAACTTCAAGTTAATATAAAGTAATACAAATTAAACATAAAGTGAAGTAATTTAACAATTTAATAAGTAATAAAGAAGAATATCTTAGTAAACATGATAGATAACCTGTAGCGACATTATTATCATTATGGACAAGGGTAAAGTTACAGCTGCTTGGCTTGGGGGCTGTTCTCGACACCATTGATCATGCTACATTAACAAATAGACGCGCCAATCCGTAAAAAGTAAAGACACAGGGCTCAGTACTGCGACCACTGCTTTTCACCTTAGCATCATCATATGTCATAATCCAGGCCAAACAAATTGCAGTGGCACTGGTCAGTAGCAAGTTGGACTATTGTAACTCCTTCTTTCGCAACATTCCAGAAAAGGATATCGCTAGATTACAACGCGTTGAGAACTGCCAAAAAATGCCAGAGTGGTACCCAATGCCCCACGTTTTAGTCGTTCCGTTCCTATTCTAAGACAATTATATTGGATACTTGTCAAATTTCGCATTCATTTTAAAATATGCAATATAACTTCCCGAGCCCTAAAAGACAACCAATCTACATATCATGCTGACTTACTTGTCCGGCGAAAATGCTCAAATTATCTATGCTCCACAAATTCAAAAATATATGTGTTGTTCCCCTTAAAAATCACTTTAGCACAATTATAATATAAATAATTATAATTAACATTAATTTATTAACGCGACATTGACGTGATCGCCTAGTCACATTGAGAAGGGAGAAAGAAAGATTTTTCTCTGAAAACCCCACACAGGATCAGCAAGGCTCGAACCCTGGACGCATGCATGACTGGCGCTTTACCAAATTGCCACGTCCCCTTCTCTTTTGCCCACGTTTTTGATTGCGATTCAATATTGTGGGGAGACTCCGTGACCGAGAGGTAACGTGCTCGGCCTCAGGGAGCGAGGGCTCGAATTTCGAATCCTATGTCTGGAGGGCAGTGTCATCTCATTCATCTCACCATCCTCAGGAGGTTCTCCTGGCCTAGTTTAGCCTATATGTGCAGAAAGGTGGCCCAAAACACCATTTCATTTGATTGCGACTTTAAGTCTATTCGATCAAATGTCTCTAACAAGTGTTCAGAAAATAAAAATCTCCACGATTATATTTGTGGTTAGGAGCTTAAAGGGTTTTGGTTGGAATAATATTGGCCCAGCATTACATCAGCCTTGGACCAATGAATCGTGTTATCTGGTGTTTATAGCGCCGAGATTTTAAAGTTCACCAGCATAATGCAGCAGTCACAAAAGACAGCACAATCACCCAATACTGTGTCTATGACGGACCAGCGTCGAAAACTGAGGGTCAACATTGAAACAGTATTGGTTGCGCAAGTATACAACAGACCCGGTGATAGATTAGTGCTGGGTCAGCGTCGTAGACGCTTGACCGGCATTGAGCCATCAATGGGCTGCAACGCTGGCCCAACAATGTACCGGAATTTGGTGGGTAAGCCTACATCCTCTGTATCAGGTACATCGTAGGCAAGTATTGAACGAATGTTGGCCAGCACCGGCGATGGTGGTGGAAGTAATACACGTCGAAGACATTTATGATTCTGGCCCATGAGGAAGACCAATACATTGTTTTTTTGTCTATAACACTAAAGCAGACTAAAGCGGGCCTCGGAGTTCCTCTTCTAGTTTTTTAGTGATATTCTTGCTTTGTCACCTGGTCACACTGCGTCATTAACCCTTACAGCGCGGGGACCGTCTTCATACGTCAGAATCTGACGTATAAAGACGGTCCCCTCACTGAAAGAATTAAAATATTTCTAATGGCCGTAGACCCATAACATAGGTACTGAAATGAATCAGAAGGAGCTAACTTAGACATTTATGATTATTTCAAATTGATAAAAAACCTTTGTTCTCTATAGTTTACACAAACATATTTCAGCGCTGTAAGAGTTGAGACATCTTCGGGGACCATCGATATACCACAGAAAATAGAACAGGGATTAACCCTTTAACTTTATGTAACTGTTTTATCCCATGTATTAGTACTTTGAATAACACCATTTAAAAGTCCAATGTGTCGTCCATTAATAAGAGGATATGTAAACGGTGTTCATTTGAGTGCGATATGGGGAAATATAGCATTCGTCCAATGAATAAGGTGTGTGCCTCTAAGCGAGTGTCTCATTTATTTGACGAGCAATAAAGACAAAGTTTATATATTCTCACACAAGCAAGTCACACATGACATAACTGTCATACATTGTAATTCAAAATACAGCAAGAGTGTGACATGGGCTTATACCAATAACGTATCATAGTGAAAACCACAGCACTGAGTGTGAGAATTTAGAATATTTGAGACACAACCTCGAGTGGTTCAAAATTTCAAATAGACAACCTGTTTGGGAAATGGTGAAATTCTACTGTTATATAAGCTCTGAAAATTTAAATTATTTGGTGAATATTTAAACCTGTCTCTTTCAGAGACAAAGGAAATAAGCGCGTGCTCTGTTACCTTAAAAAACTTGACAAATAAAGCTGCATACACTTTTAGAGCTCAGAGGGTCAAAATACATCCTGTTTCCCGGAGGGAAGCATCTTATTTCGTGCTTGTGCAAAATGTAATCAGCTTAGTTTGTTCGGTAAATGCTAATTCCCGAAAATCAGCTAATACGTGAAAATATATATCACCTATAGCGGTATTGGTAAACACCTTATAGGGTGGTATTAGTTATTTTCTCAGTTTTCCTATAATTACAACTAAGCTTATTAATGACCAAAGAGGTAATAGTGCATTTCTTCACCCAAGGAGTAAATTGACGTATCTTCCCAGTGTGTATAGTTCCGGATACATTGAACACCAATCTGACGATTTTTATCGACCACTTCAGCGGTAGAATTAATACCACTGTCGCGCCAGCATTTTTTTATTCTTTCAGCCGAAATGGACCCAGAAAACATGAAACATTGGTTTAATGTTGGCTTAATGCTGAGCCACATTTGCAATTTTGAATCGGTGAAAAGTAGACGATCTTATTTTAAACTTTAAAAATGATGACGAGCGTTCTGGCACTTCCTTCGTGAAATTAAGACCAGGAAAGATAATCTTAACACTCCCACCAATGATCTAAAGCTGTTAAAATGCCTGGTTAGTGTAGTGAAGGGTTTTTAAGAAGGGGGGCGCTGGGGGTTTTCAGGGAATTTTTGTTCAATTTCGGTCAATTTTAAGTATTTGCGATCCGCGCATGTTGAGCAGCGTCTTGACAATATCTAGATGGTTTGTATCATATTTCAAACAATCATAAAACAAATAAAATTTGACTCTTGATGTGGTTTGCAATTCTAGATTTACTTTATGTCCAAAATTGTCACTTAAGCGTTGTTTAAATTGAACAAAATAGTTTTTCAATACCACTATGTAGCCAAGCATGACCGAAGCCAGTGATTTCCAGTAAATGCTTAACTTGTGTGACCAAGAAGCATATCATAAACATTTTTGTGTTCGTTGGACTTTTCGTTGGGCAATTTCTAACCAGTATCTTATAATTCTTAAATAGCGTTCACATAGTAAATTACTCCATATAGTTTACCATAATAATTGTTTTTTTCTGCACATAACACGCAGTATTTTTCTTAAAAATTGTAAGTGTATCTGCTCTATTGTATCACTTCCATTTAATCCAACACATCATTTCAGTTGAATAGTATTACGCGGTGTTATACGCTTATCAAAGTAATCACACTATATGTCACATTTAATATGGTCAACATTTCTGTAATAAAATATGGCCTGTTGACTGCCTGACCAGCAAATGTTTTGTGATTTTTATAAAAAAGAGTCGTGATGTGTCGGTGCACGTCAATGTGTTTGTGTTTTTTTTTCAGGGAGTTGAGACTCCAAGCACGGGTGTTGGTACACCTCAGTCTGTTTGTGTTGTTTGAGATGAGACGTCAGGCACGTGTGCTTGATACACCTCAGTCTGTTTGTGTTGTTTCACGGAGTTGAGACGTCAGGCACGTGTGTTGGTACACCTCAGTCTGTTTGTGTTGTTTCAGGGAGTTGAGACGTCAGACACGTGTGTTGGTACACCTCAGACTGTTTGTGTTGTTTCAGGGAGTTGAGACTCCAGGCACGTGTGTTGGTAAACCTCAGTCTGTTTGTGTTGTTTCAAGGAGTTTATACGTCACGCACGTGTGTTGGTACACCTCAGACTGTTTGTGTTGTTTCAGGGAGTTGAGACTCCAGGCACGTGTGTTGGTACACCTCAGTTTGTTTGTGTTGTTTCAGGGAGTTTATACGTCATGCACGTGTGTTGGTATACCTCAGTCTGTTTGTGTTGTTTCAGGGAGTTGAGACGCCAGGCACGTGTGTTGGTACACCTCAGTCTGTTTGTGTTGTTTCAGGGAGTTGAGACTCCAGGCACGTGTGCTTGGTACACCTCAGTCTGTTGTGTTGTTTCAGGGAGTTTAGACGTCAGACACGTGTGTTGGTACATCTCAGTCTGCTTGTGTTGTTTCAGGTAGCTGAGATGTCAGGCACGTGTGTTGGTACACCTCTGTCTGTTTGTGTTGTTTCAGGGAGTTTATACGTCATGCACGTGTGTTGGTACACCTCAGTCTGTTTGTGCTGTTTCAGGGAGTTGAGACTCCAGGTACGTGTGTTGGTAAATCTCAGTCTGTTTGTGTTGTTTCAGGGAGTTGAGACGTCAGTCACGTGTGTTGGTCCACCTCAGTCTGTTTGTGTTGTTTCAGGGAGTTGAGATGTCAGGCACGTGTGTTGGTACACCTCAGTCTGTTTGTGTTGTTTCAGGGAGTTTATACGTCATGCACGTGTGTTGGTACACCTCAGTCTGTTTGTGTTGTTTCAGGGAGTTGAGACTCCAGGCACGTGTGTTGGTACACTTCAGTCTGCTGTGTTGTTTCAGGGAGTTTAGACGTCAGACACGTGTGTTGGTACACCTCAGTCTACTTGTGTTGTTTCAGGGAGTTGAGAGGTCAGACACGTGTGTTGGTACCCCTCAGTCTGTTTGTGTTGTTTGTTTCAGGGAGTTGAGACGTCAGGTACGTGTGTTGGTACACCTCAGTCTGTTTGTGTTGTTCCAGGGAGTTGAGACTCCACGCACGTGTGTTGGTATACCTCAGTCTGTTTGTGTTGTTTCAGGGAGTTGAGATGCCAGGCACGTGTGTTGTTACACCTCAGTCTGTTTGTGTTGTTTGTTTCAGGGAGTTGAGACGTCAGGCACGTGTGTTGGTCCACCTCAGTCTGTTTGTGTTGTTTCAGGGAGTTGAGACGTCAGGCACGCGTTTTGGTATACCTCAGTCTGTTTGTGTTGTTTGTTTCAGGGAGTTGAGACGTCAGGCACGTGTGTTGGTACACCTCAGTCTGTTTGTGTTGTTTCAGGGAGTTGAGACTTCATGCACGTGTGTTGGTATACCTCAGTCTATTTGTGTTGTTTGTTTCAGGGAGTTGAGACGTCAGACACGTGTGTTGGTACACCTCAGTCTGTTTGTGTTGGATGTTTCAGAGAGTTGAGACGTCAGACACGCGTTTTGGTATACCTCAGTCTGTTTGTGTTGTTTGTTTCAGGGAGTTGAGACGTCAGGCACGTGTGTTGGTACACCTCAGTCTATTTGTGTTGTTTGAGTTGAGACGTCAGACACGTGTGTTGGTACACCTCAGTCTGTTTGTGTTGTTTCAGGGAGTTTAGACGTCAGACACGTGTGTTGGTACACCTCAGTCTGCTTGTGTTGTTTTTTAGGTAGTTGCGATTTCAGGCACGTGTGTTGTTACACCTCAGTCTGTTTGTGTTGTTTGTTTCAGGGAGTCGAGACGTCAGGCACGTGTGTTGGTCCACCTCAGTCTGTTTGTGTTGTTTCAGGGAGTTGAGACGTCAGGCACGCATTTTGGTATACCTCAGTCTGTTTGTGTTGTTTATTTCAGGGAGTTGAGACGTCAGGCACGTGTGTTGGTACACCTCAGTCTGTTTGTGTTGTTTGAGTTTAGACGTCAGGCACGAGTGTTGGTACACCTCAGTCTGTTTGTGTTGTTTCAGGGAGTTTAGACGTCAGACACGTGTATTGGTACATCTCAGTCTGCTTGTGTTGTTTCAGGGAGTTGAGAGGTCAGATACGTGTGTTGGTACCCCTCAGTCTGTTTGTGTTGTTTGTTTCAGGGAGTTGAGACGTCAGGCACGTGTGTTGGTACACCTCAGTCTGTTTGTGTTGTTTCAGGGAGTTAAGACTCCAGGCACGTGTGTTGGTATACCTCAGTCTGTTTGTGTTGTTTCAGGGAGTTGAGATGTCAGGCACGTGTGTTGTTACACCTCAGTCTGTTTGTGTTGTTTGTTTCAGGGAGTTGAGACGTCAGGCACGTGTGCTGGTCCACCTCAGTCTGTTTGTGTTGTTTCAAGGAGTTGAGACGTCAGGCACGTGTGTTGGTACACCTCAGTCTGTTTGTCTTGTTTCAGGGAGTTGAGACGTCAAGACACGTGTGCTGGTATACCTCAGTCTGTTTGTGTTGTTTCAGGGAGTTGAGACGTCAGGCACGTGTGTTGGTACACCTCAGTCTGTTTGTGTTGTTTCAGGGAGTTGAGACGTCAGGCACGTGTGTTGGTACACCTCAGTCTGTTTGTGTTCTTTCAGGGAGTTAAGACTCCAGACACGTGTGTTGGTACACCTCAGTCTGTTTTTGTTGTTTCAGGGAGTTGAGACGTCAGGCACGTGTGTTGGTACACCTCAGTCTGTTTGTGTTGTTTCAGGGAGTTGAGACGTCTAGACACGTGTGTTGGTATACCTCAGTCTGTTTGTGTTGTTTCAGGGAGTTGAGACGTCAGGCACGTGTGTTGGTACATCTCAGTCTGTTTGTGTTGTTTCAGGGAGTTGAGACGTCAGTCATGTGTGTTGGTACACCTCAGTCTGTTTGTGTTGTTTCAGGGAGTTTAGACGTCAGACACGTGTGTTGGTACACCTCAGTCTGCTTGTGTTGTTTCAGGGAGTTGAGAGGTCAGATACGTGTGTTGGTACCCCTCAGTCTGTTTGTGTTGTTTGTTTCAGGGAGTTGAGACGTCAGGCACGTGTGTTGGTACACCTCAGTCTGTTTGTGTTGTTTCAGGGAGTTGAGACTCCAGGCACGTGTGTTGGTATACCTCAGTCTGTTTGTGTTGTTTCAGGGAGTTGAGATGTCAGGCACGTGTGTTGTTACACCTCAGTCTGTTTGTGTTGTAAGTTTCAGGGAGTTGAGACGTCAGGCACGTGTGCTGGTCCACCTCAGTCTGCTCGTGTTGTTTCAGGGAGTTGAGACGTCAGGCACGTGTGTTGGTCCACCTCAGTCTGTTTGTGTTGTTTCAGGGAGTTGAGACGTCAGACACGTGTGTTGGTACACCTCAGTCTGTTTGTGTTGTTTCAGGGAGTTGAGACGTCAGACACGTGTGTTGGTACACCTCAGACTGTTTGTGTTGTTTCAGGGAGTTGAGACGTCAGGCACGTGTGTTGGTCCGCCTTAGTCTGTTTGTGTTGTTTGTTTCCGGGAGTTGAGACTCCAGGCACGTGTGTTGGTATACCTCAGTCTGTTTGTTATGTTTCAGGGAGTTGAGACGTCAGTCACGTGTGTTGGTACACCTCAGTCTGTTTGTGTTGTTTGTTTCAGGGAGTTGAGACGTCAGGCACGTGTGTTGGTACACCTCAGTCTGTTTGTGTTGTTTGAGTTGTGACTCCAGGCACGTGTGTTGGTATACCTCAGTCTGTTTATGTTGTTTCAGGGAGTTGAGACGTCACGTGTGTTGGTACATCTCAGTCTGTTTATGTTGTTTCAGGGAGTTAAGACTACAGACACGTGTGTTGGTACACCTCAGTCTGTTTGTGTTGTTTCAAGGAGTTGAGACGTCAGGCACGTGTGTTGGTACATCTCAGTCTGTTTGTGTTGTTTCAGGGAGTTGAGACGTCAAGACACGTGTGTTGGTATACCTCAGTCTGTTTGTGTTGTTTCAGGGAGTTGAGACGTCAGGCACGTGTGTTGGTACACCTCAGTCTGTTTGTGTTGCTTCAGGGAGTTGAGACGTCAGGCACGTGTGTTGGTACATCTCAGTCTGTTTGTGTTCTGTCAGGGAGTTAAGTCTCCAGACAAGTGTGTTGGTACACCTCAGTCTGTTTTTGTTGTTTCAGGGAGTTGAGACGTCAGGCACGTGTGTTGGTACACCTCAGTCTGTTTGTGTTGTTTCAGGGAGTTGAGACTTCAGGCACGTGTGTTGGTATACCTCAGTCTGTTTGTGTTGTTTCAGGTAGTTGAGATTTCAGGCACGTGTGTTGTTACACCTCAGTCTGTTTGTGTTGTTTGTTTCAGGGAGTCGAGACGTCAGGCACGTGTGTTGGTCCACCTCAGTCTGTTTGTGTTGTTTCAGGGAGTTGAGACGTCAGGCACGCATTTTGGTATACCTCAGTCTGTTTGTGTTGTTTATTTCAGGGAGTTGAGACGTCAGGCACGTGTGTTGGTACACCTCAGTCTGTTTGTGTTGTTTGAGTTTAGACGTCAGGCACGTGTGTTGGTACACCTCAGTCTGTTTGTGTTGTTTCAGGGAGTTTAGACGTCAGACACGTGTATTGGTACATCTCAGTCTGCTTGTGTTGTTTCAGGGAGTTGAGAGGTCAGATACGTGTGTTGGTACCCCTCAGTCTGTTTGTGTTGTTTCAGGGAGTTGAGACTCCAGGCACGTGTGTTGGTATACCTCAGTCTGTTTGTGTTGTTTCAGGGAGTTGAGATGTCAGGCACGTGTGTTGTTACACCTCAGTCTGTTTGTGTTGTTTGTTTCAGGGAGTTGAGACGTCAGGCACGTGTGCTGGTCCACCTCAGTCTGTTTGTGTTGTTTCAAGGAGTTGAGACGTCAGGCACGTGTGCTGGTACACCTCAGTCTGTTTGTGTTGTTTCAGGGAGTTGAGACGTCAAGACACGTGTGCTGGTATACCTCAGTTTGTTTGTGTTGTTTCAGGGAGTTGAGACGTCAGGCACGTGTGTTGGTACACCTCAGTCTGTTTGTGTTGTTTCAGGGAGTTGAGACGTCAGGCACGTGTGTTGGTACACCTCAGTCTGTTTGTGTTCTTTCAGGGAGTTAAGACTCCAGACACGTGTGTTGGTACACCTCAGTCTGTTTTTGTTGTTTCAGGGAGTTGAGACGTCAGGCACGTGTGTTGGTACACCTCAGTCTGTTTGTGTTGTTTCAGGGAGTTGAGACGTCTAGACACGTGTGTTGGTATACCTCAGTCTGTTTGTGTTGTTTCAGGGAGTTGAGACGTCAGGCACGTGTGTTGGTACATCTCAGTCTGTTTGTGTTGTTTCAGGGAGTTGAGACGTCAGTCATGTGTGTTGGTACACCTCAGTCTGTTTGTGCTGTTTCAGGGAGTTTAGACGTCAGACACGTGTGTTGGTACACCTCAGTCTGCTTGTGTTGTTTCAGGGAGTTGAGAGGTCAGATACGTGTGTTGGTACCCCTCAGTCTGTTTGTGTTGTTTGTTTCAGGGAGTTGAGACGTCAGGCACGTGTGTTGGTACACCTCAGTCTGTTTGTGTTGTTTCAGGGAGTTGAGACTACAGGCACGTGTGTTGGTATACCTCAGTCTGTTTGTGTTGTTTCAGGGAGTTGAGATGTCAGGCACGTGTGTTGTTACACCTCAGTCTGTTTGTGATGTTTGTTTCAGGGAGTTGAGACGTCAGGCACGTGTGCTGGTCCACCTCAGTCTGCTCGTGTTGTTTCAGGGAGTTGAGACGTCAGGCACGTGTGTTGGTCCACCTCAGTCTGTCTGTGTTGTTTCAGGGAGTTGAGACGTCAGGCACGTGTGTTGGTCCACCTTAGTCTGTTTGTGTTGTTTGTTTCCGGGAGTTGAGACTCCAGGCACGTGTGTTGGTATACCTCAGTCTGTTTGTTATGTTTCAGGGAGTTGAGACGTCAGTCACGTGTGTTGGTACACCTCAGTCTGTTTGTGTTGTTTGTTTCAGGGAGTTGAGACGTCAGGCACGTGTGTTGGTACACCTCAGTCTGTTTGTGTTGTTTGAGTTGAGACTCCAGGCACGTGTGTTGGTATACCTCAGTCTGTTTATGTTGTTTCAGGGAGTTGAGACGTCACGTGTGTTGGTACATCTCAGTCTGTTTATGTTGTTTCAGGGAGTTGAGACGTCAGTCATGTGTGTTGGTACACCTCAGTCTTTTTGTGTAGTTTCAGGGAGCTTAGACGTCAGGCACGTGTGCTTGGTACATATCAGTCTTTTTGATTTGTTTCAGGGAGTTGAGACGTCAGGCACGTGTGTTGGGACACCTCAGTCTGTTTGTGTTGTTTTAGGGAGTTGAGACGTCAGGCACGTGTGTTGGTACACCTCATTCTGTTTGTGTTGTTTCAGGGAGTTGAGACGTCAGACACGTGTGTTGGTACACCTCAGTCTGTTTGTGTTGTATCAGGGAGTTGAGACGTCAGACACGTGTGCTGGTACACCTCAGTCTGTTTGTGTTGTTTCAGGGAGTTGAGACGTCAGGCACGTGTGTTGGTACACCTCAGACTGTTTGTGTTGTTTCAGGGAGTTGAGACGTCAGACACGTGTGTTGGTACACCTCAGACTGTTTGTGTTGTTTCAGGGAGTTGAGACGTCAGGCACGTGTGTTGGTACACCTCAGTCTGTTTGTGTTCTTTCAGGGAGTTGAGACGTCAGACACGTGTGTTGGTACACCTCAGACTGTTTGTGTTGTTTCAGGGAGTTGAGACGTCAGGCACGTGTGTTGGTACACCTCAGTCTGTTTGTGTTGTTTCAGGGAGTTGAGACGTCAGACACGTGTGTTGGTACACCTCAGTCTGTTTGTGTTGTTTCAGGGAGTTGAGACGTCAGGCACGTGTGTTGGTACACCTCAGTCTGTTTGTGTTCTTTCAGGGAGTTAAGACTCCAGACACGTGTGTTGGTACACCTCAGTCTGTTTTTGTTGTTTCAGGGAGTTGAGACGTCAGGCACGTGTGTTGGTACACCTCAGTCTGTTTGTGTTGTTTCAGGGAGTTGAGACGTCTAGACACGTGTGTTGGTATACCTCAGTCTGTTTGTGTTGTTTCAGGGAGTTGAGACGTCAGGCACGTGTGTTGGTACATCTCAGTCTGTTTGTGTTGTTTCAGGGAGTTGAGACGTCAGTCATGTGTGTTGGTACACCTCAGTCTGTTTGTGTTGTTTCAGGGAGTTTAGACGTCAGACACGTGTGTTGGTACACCTCAGTCTGCTTGTGTTGTTTCAGGGAGTTGAGAGGTCAGATACGTGTGTTGGTACCCCTCAGTCTGTTTGTGTTGTTTGTTTCAGGGAGTTGAGACGTCAGGCACGTGTGTTGGTACAACTCAGTCTGTTTGTGTTGTTTCAGGGAGTTGAGACTCCAGGCACGTGTGTTGGTATACCTCAGTCTGTTTGTGTTGTTTCAGGGAGTTGAGATGTCAGGCACGTGTGTTGTTACACCTCAGTCTGTTTGTGTTGTAAGTTTCAGGGAGTTGAGACGTCAGGCACGTGTGCTGGTCCACCTCAGTCTGCTCGTGTTGTTTCAGGGAGTTGAGACGTCAGGCACGTGTGTTGGTCCACCTCAGTCTGTTTGTGTTGTTTCAGGGAGTTGAGACGTCAGACACGTGTGTTGGTACACCTCAGTCTGTTTGTGTTGTTTCAGGGAGTTGAGACGTCAGACACGTGTGTTGGTACACCTCAGACTGTTTGTGTTGTTTCAGGGAGTTGAGACGTCAGGCACGTGTGTTGGTCCGCCTTAGTCTGTTTGTGTTGTTTGTTTCCGGGAGTTGAGACTCCAGGCACGTGTGTTGGTATACCTCAGTCTGTTTGTTATGTTTCAGGGAGTTGAGACGTCAGTCACGTGTGTTGGTACACCTCAGTCTGTTTGTGTTGTTTGTTTCAGGGAGTTGAGACGTCAGGCACGTGTGTTGGTACACCTCATTCTGTTTGTGTTGTTTGAGTTGTGACTCCAGGCACGTGTGTTGGTATACCTCAGTCTGTTTATGTTGTTTCAGGGAGTTGAG
The DNA here is from genome assembly GCA_964017125.1 of Flabesymbios commensalis. NCBI lineage: Eukaryota > Metazoa > Annelida > Polychaeta > Terebellida > Flabelligeridae > Flabesymbios > Flabesymbios commensalis. Next base: position 25,526,586 of record OZ024910.1, read on the forward strand.
ACGTCACGTGTGTTGGTACATCTCAGTCTGTTTATGTTGTTTCAGGGAGTTAAGACTACAGACACGTGTGTTGGTACACCTCAGTCTGTTTGTGTTGTTTCAAGGAGTTGAGACGTCAGGCACGTGTGTTGGTACATCTCAGTCTGTTTGTGTTGTTTCAGGGAGTTGAGACGTCAAGACACGTGTGTTGGTATACCTCAGTCTGTTTGTGTTGTTTCAGGGAGTTGAGACGTCAGGCACGTGTGTTGGTACACCTCAGTCTGTTTGTGTTGCTTCAGGGAGTTGAGACGTCAGGCACGTGTGTTGGTACATCTCAGTCTGTTTGTGTTCTGTCAGGGAGTTAAGTCTCCAGACAAGTGTGTTGGTACACCTCAGTCTGTTTTTGTTGTTTCAGGGAGTTGAGACGTCAGGCACGTGTGTTGGTACACCTCAGTCTGTTTGTGTTGTTTCAGGGAGTTGAGACTTCAGGCACGTGTGTTGGTATACCTCAGTCTGTTTGTGTTGTTTCAGGTAGTTGAGATTTCAGGCACGTGTGTTGTTACACCTCAGTCTGTTTGTGTTGTTTGTTTCAGGGAGTCGAGACGTCAGGCACGTGTGTTGGTCCACCTCAGTCTGTTTGTGTTGTTTCAGGGAGTTGAGACGTCAGGCACGCATTTTGGTATACCTCAGTCTGTTTGTGTTGTTTATTTCAGGGAGTTGAGACGTCAGGCACGTGTGTTGGTACACCTCAGTCTGTTTGTGTTGTTTGAGTTTAGACGTCAGGCACGTGTGTTGGTACACCTCAGTCTGTTTGTGTTGTTTCAGGGAGTTTAGACGTCAGACACGTGTATTGGTACATCTCAGTCTGCTTGTGTTGTTTCAGGGAGTTGAGAGGTCAGATACGTGTGTTGGTACCCCTCAGTCTGTTTGTGTTGTTTCAGGGAGTTGAGACTCCAGGCACGTGTGTTGGTATACCTCAGTCTGTTTGTGTTGTTTCAGGGAGTTGAGATGTCAGGCACGTGTGTTGTTACACCTCAGTCTGTTTGTGTTGTTTGTTTCAGGGAGTTGAGACGTCAGGCACGTGTGCTGGTCCACCTCAGTCTGTTTGTGTTGTTTCAAGGAGTTGAGACGTCAGGCACGTGTGCTGGTACACCTCAGTCTGTTTGTGTTGTTTCAGGGAGTTGAGACGTCAAGACACGTGTGCTGGTATACCTCAGTTTGTTTGTGTTGTTTCAGGGAGTTGAGACGTCAGGCACGTGTGTTGGTACACCTCAGTCTGTTTGTGTTGTTTCAGGGAGTTGAGACGTCAGGCACGTGTGTTGGTACACCTCAGTCTGTTTGTGTTCTTTCAGGGAGTTAAGACTCCAGACACGTGTGTTGGTACACCTCAGTCTGTTTTTGTTGTTTCAGGGAGTTGAGACGTCAGGCACGTGTGTTGGTACACCTCAGTCTGTTTGTGTTGTTTCAGGGAGTTGAGACGTCTAGACACGTGTGTTGGTATACCTCAGTCTGTTTGTGTTGTTTCAGGGAGTTGAGACGTCAGGCACGTGTGTTGGTACATCTCAGTCTGTTTGTGTTGTTTCAGGGAGTTGAGACGTCAGTCATGTGTGTTGGTACACCTCAGTCTGTTTGTGTTGTTTCAGGGAGTTTAGACGTCAGACACGTGTGTTGGTACACCTCAGTCTGCTTGTGTTGTTTCAGGGAGTTGAGAGGTCAGATACGTGTGTTGGTACCCCTCAGTCTGTTTGTGTTGTTTGTTTCAGGGAGTTGAGACGTCAGGCACGTGTGTTGGTACACCTCAGTCTGTTTGTGTTGTTTCAGGGAGTTGAGACTCCAGGCACGTGTGTTGGTATACCTCAGTCTGTTTGTGTTGTTTCAGGGAGTTGAGATGTCAGGCACGTGTGTTGTTACACCTCAGTCTGTTTGTGATGTTTGTTTCAGGGAGTTGAGACGTCAGGCACGTGTGCTGGTCCACCTCAGTCTGCTCGTGTTGTTTCAGGGAGTTGAGACGTCAGGCACGTGTGTTGGTCCACCTCAGTCTGTCTGTGTTGTTTCAGGGAGTTGAGACGTCAGGCACGTGTGTTGGTCCACCTTAGTCTGTTGGTGTTGTTTGTTTCCGGGAGTTGAGACTCCAGGCACGTGTGTTGGTATACCTCAGTCTGTTTGTTATGTTTCAGGGAGTTGAGACGTCAGTCACGTGTGTTGGTACACCTCAGTCTGTTTGTGTTGTTTGTTTCAGGGAGTTGAGACGTCAGGCACGTGTGTTGGTACACCTCAGTCTGTTTGTGTTGTTTGAGTTGAGACTCCAGGCACGTGTGTTGGTATACCTCAGTCTGTTTATGTTGTTTCAGGGAGTTGAGACGTCACGTGTGTTGGTACATCTCAGTCTGTTTATGTTGTTTCAGGGAGTTGAGACGTCAGTCATGTGTGTTGGTACACCTCAGTCTTTTTGTGTAGTTTCAGGGAGCTTAGACGTCAGGCACGTGTGCTTGGTACATATCAGTCTTTTTGATTTGTTTCAGGGAGTTGAGACGTCAGGCACGTGTGTTGGGACACCTCAGTCTGTTTGTGTTGTTTTAGGGAGTTGAGACGTCAGGCACGTGTGTTGGTACACCTCATTCTGTTTGTGTTGTTTCAGGGAGTTGAGACGTCAGACACGTGTGTTGGTACACCTCAGTCTGTTTGTGTTGTATCAGGGAGTTGAGACGTCAGACACGTGTGCTGGTACACCTCAGTCTGTTTGTGTTGTTTCAGGGAGTTGAGACGTCAGGCACGTGTGTTGGTATACCTCAGTCTGTTTGTGTTGTTTCAAGGACTTGAGACGTCAGGCAGGTGTGTTGGTACACCTCAGTCTGCTTGTGTTGTTTCAGGGGGTTGAGACGTCAGGCACGCGTGTTGGTACACCTCAGTCTGTTTGTGTTGTTTGTTTCTGGGAGTTGAGACGTCAGGCGTGTGTTGGTACTCCTCAGTCTGTTTGTGTTGTTTCAGGGAGTTGAGACGTCAGGCATGTGTGCTGGTACATCCCATCTTTTTTGTGATGTTCCAGGGAGTTGAGACGTCAGGCACGTGTGTTGGTAGCCTACACCTCAGTCAGTTTGTGTTGTTTCAGGGAGTTGAGACGTCAGGCGTGTGTTGGTACTCCTCAGTCTGTTTGTGTTGTTTCAGGGAATTGAGACGTCAGGCATGTGTTCTGGTACATCCCAGTCTTTTTGTGATGTTCCAGAGAGTTGAGACGTCAGGCACGTGTGTTGGTACACCTCAGTCTGTTTGTGTTGTTTCAGGGAGTTGAGACGTCAGACACATTTGTTGGTACAACTCAGTCTGTTTGTGTTGTTTCAGGGAGTTGAGACGTCAGGCACGTGTGTTGGTACATCTCAGTCTGTTTGTATCGCTGTGGCTGAGCTGCTGCGCCTCCGTGCTCTGGTACAGCCTGGTTCACAGAGACGCCCTGACCAGCCAGGTGGACACCATGTCCATTCTCTCCAGAAATCCTGTGAGTACCTAACTACGCTGAGTGGAGTATGATACTTATAAACTGATTAATGTTTCCCAGGTACTATTTCTAAATAGTGCATGGTGGAATACAACAGTCACTTCTCTACTTTTACCACCATGTGCTCTTTTTAAATATTGACTGGTGGTGTACGATAGTGACTGCTCCTGCGTCGCAGATACTATTACATACCACCATTCATAGTTTTGAATAGTAGTCTATCAGGTTGTCTAAAATATATAGTGACCGAACAGTTACACGCCACTATCTGATTTGGTAATATGACCAATTCTTATTCTCTATAATAATATCACTAGAGGTTCTACACGTGTATTGTAAAAAAAACAGCAAATATATTAATTTAAAAATTATTTCGTTGAGTGTTGGTTAGACCTAATTTGCATGTTTATCATGCCTGTGATTTAACGTGCGCCGGAAGTATGAATGTGGTTTATATGTAGATTCGGTCTCCACTAGAACAATCACAACTGGATGGTTTATATGTAGACTTTATCTCCAGTAGAAAAATCACAACTGGATTATTTATATGTAGACTTGGTCTTTCTTAGCACAATCAAACTAGATGGTCTATATGTAGACTGAATCTCCATATAGAACAATCATAACTGGATGGTTCATATGTAGAGTTGATATCCAGTGGACCAATCATAACTGGGTGGCTTATATTGTAGACTTGGTTTCCAGTAGAACTAGACCGAGTTTATGTCTTTGGGCCGATATTGACTGATGTCCCTCCCCTCAGACAGGGAGTGATTCATGTTGTTAGACAGCTCACGTTGTCACAAAACTGCTATTTGCACTGGGAGTGAACCCGGACACGTCATTTCATGGTCTCTCCAATATTCAGTTAACACGCAACATTGAACCTGTGGAGGGTCAATGTTGGGGCAGGGTTGGAGACGATGGCCAGCATTGATCTCCCATAGGGCCTATGTCACAAGGATTGGTGATATATGACCAGTTATTACTCTCTATAACGATGTCACTAGTTTCCAATTGTATTTTGTGTAGTCATTATATTATTATATGAAAACCCTCCCCAGATGAGTGTTTTGTATGCCTAATTTGCATGTTTAGTGTGCCTGTGATTTTGCATGAGCGAGAACTGTGAATGTGGTTTATATGTAGATTTGTTCTCCAGTAAAACAATCAAAGCTGGGTAGTTCATATGTAGACTTGATCTCCAGTAGAAAAATCACAACTGGATGTTTTATATATAGACTTGATCTCCAGCAGAACAATCATAACTGGATGGTTTATATATAGACTTGGTCTCCAGTAGAACAATCACAGCTGGATGTTTTATATATAGATTTGATCTCCAGTAGAACAATCATAACTGGATGGTTTATATATAGACTTGATCTCCAGTAGAACGACCACAACTGGATGGTTTATATATAGACTTGATCTCCAGTAGAACAATCATAACTGGATGGTTTATATATAGACTTGATCTCCAGTAGAACAATCATAACTGGATGGTTTATATATAGATTTGATCTCCAGTAGAACAATCACAACTGGATGTTTTATATATAGACTTGATCTCCAGTAGAACAATCATAACTGGATGGTTTATATATAGACTTGATCTCCAGTAGAACAATCACAACTGGATGGTTTATATATAGACTTGATCTCTAGAACTATCACAACTAGAGTTCAAGCTAGAAAATCATTCATTGTAGAATGACAATAATGACTTTGTAGTTTAATTTACGTTTTCCTGCATATTTCAATTTGTATTCATGAAAATCGCACTGAACTTTCCATAACCAACACCGTCCACGGATTACCGTGATAATATGACAGTTTGTAAAAAGGCAAGCAGGTTTTGCTATTAAAGGTGAAAAAACTCCACCAACACTAAGAAAGCGACGCGTGAGACATGTCAGTGAACATTGAGAGGTGGACGAGAGAAATGACTGCTGTGATTGGGGCAATTCAATACAACAATATGAAAGCAGGAAGACCAGTCTTCCACTTCTGTGTCTCCGGGCCGCACTGGATACTCTAATAGACATAGCCTGGCGCAAGATAAAGATATTATTCTTTCTTTGTCGTGTAGCAATCTGTGTCAGTAGGCTACAACACATGTTGGGCGGGGGCCCTAGGGTAGTGGTTAGCACCGCTGCCTTTCACGCCAGAGTTCGGGGTTCGGTTCCCGGTTTCGACAGTTTGAAAGAAACAAAAATGTTTCTTCCCCATCCACGTGTGAAAGTCAGTATTGTGGGAAGCCTCCGTGACCGAGAGGTAGCGTGCTCGGCCTCAGACCGCCAGGGCTTAAATTTCGAATCCTGTGTCTGGAGGGCAGTGTCATCTCAATCATCTCACCATCCTCAGGAGGTTCTCCTGGCCCAGTTTAGCCTATATGTGCACAAAGATGGCCTAAAGCCCGATTCATATCATATATACAACACATGTTCATCGTGAAACCCGGAGTGGGAAGTGCTTAGGCTTTGACAGGAAATCCGCATCTTCGCTAAAAAGTAGACGATACTTGTATATCCTATGTAACTTTATTTGAGCTCTCGCCCCAAGTTCATGTTCACCAGGTCCAATATTGCGCATTTTTTATTTTTATCTGGATTAATCAAAAGCTGAAAAAGCATGGATTAAGTAGGCTACTTAAAAATTAGGAATAATTATGTTTTCTTCTACAATTATCAGAAAATTAAAATAATTTGTGTGTCTCTAAAATAAGAAAAGCGCATGATTAATCAAAACTCATTTTTTATCGAAATAATTTAATTAAGTTATCACAAGAAAGAAAGTAAACTAAATCTTAAAATGTCCTCTTTTTCTGGTGTGGGTGTTTCTGGGTGAGAGGAAATGTCTGCTACATGTTCAGATGTAATTAGATAGCTGGCTAATTCAACCGATTAACCCTTTAACCGCCGGTGCCGCATATATTCGGTTTTTCATTTCTTATTAGCACATTAATTACCACATTTTAAATATGGTAAAAATAAAATGTGACATCACGAAACGTACGTAAAAACATTAATCAATGCTTATTAGAGATATGTTTTTTATTAATTTTACCAAAGGTGAAATTTTCAGAATTTCCAAAGTGAATACTAATATCTGTGAAAACACACTGACCCTGCATTTTGTTTGTGTTGCGTATATTTCAAATTTACTGCTTCAAACGTAAGCAGTCACCACTGAAATTGTAATAATCCTTGTCTAGTTTTGACCAAACTTTTAATCAGTTAGTCTATCTATCCCTTTTTCGCAACAAATTAGGTACAGATCTCAAATTAACAATGTATTCAATACGGTTTCTTTCTGCACGATCATGGCAATATCGCGACAGAGGAAGTCCGAAGACAGGACTATACCCTACTCTTATATGGCCATTGTGTGATTAGAAACTAAATGGGGTTAGGAGAAGCTCCTCAGGATGGTGGATGAGAATCACATGACAGAGCCACTAAAACACAGAGTTCAAAATACGAGCCTTGATGGCCTGAGGACCGGCACACAAACTATAGGTCTCATAAGCACCCCACCATATAATGAATATGGAATCTTCACAGGTGGACGGGATGGAAGTCCTTCTTTAAGCCCTCACGATGCATTAAAGCATCATTTTACATCCCTGAAAACAGACTTAATTTTTATACAACCAAGGGTTTTAGAACTAAAATTTTCACGAAAGTGGCTTACCAATACATAACAATTTTCTTTAATTTTTAAACCACATAAAATTATCTTCATCCACTACAAGCCGATAATTGTGACAGCAATTCGCAGCTTTGAGTGGATGAAGATGAAAATGGTAAATTCAGGCCTGAAAGGGTTACGATCTGACTACATAGAGTGTGGAACAAGTCGCGAAATCTGATGTGATAGGCGGCGATTCAAAGCACCATGTATTGAAATGGAAAATACACTTTTCCAAACAAACACCAGTTGTGGCCTAATGCTGGCCCAACGTCTACGATGCTGGCCCAATATTAGCCTACATTTGGCAGCTGACAGTTCAAATTTGCTGGATTCAGAGCACAAATGTTATGAGAGTGGTGGGCGTTTTCATTACGCTGGCCAATTCATCAACCACTGTCTATATAACAGCAGCAAATAATCTTCTCTACAAATTTACGGTTGTACATATACGCACAGCTGACTTCAGGTTTATTCTCACATTTAGCGCACGTATTCTCTTCCTATTATTCTCTGCACACCAAACCATGAACACAGAATATTGGCTGAGCAAATCAATATCGGCAAAGATGCCCAGGACAGTTTTTTACAGAATGATTTGTATTCACTGGTTTACGGTCTGACACAACCCAATTTAAGGCTTGAACAAGAGGTCTATGAAGGCATTTTGTAGAATCGCCTTCAGCTCCTGTCATTTAGTTTCCTTAGTTTCTGCTGACATTAGCCTGCTGGATGACAAGAAGCTAACACAGAATGTTAACTCCCTGTCCATTTTGTGTGTGGAGGGATTTTCATGTTCTCGCCATCTCCGCCCTGTTGTAGTAGTTATCCGTTAGCCCGTTAAATCTTATTTTTCACCCACTTGCAGTTGTGTATCGCTGCCGCGACCCACATCTTCATGTGGGTGAAAATTACTCATATTTGTTTAGTTTGAGACCATGTGCAAATCTTGATGTCTAAACACACATTTCATCCCTAATAACTGCAATTGAACAGCTAATAAAACGGTGAGAGGGTTAAAGCTGTTTCTTCCCTGTCTACTCGTCATGATTCAGTATTGTGGAGAGCCTACATGACTGAGCGGTAGCGTGCTCTACCTCAGGCCGCTAGGCACGAATTTTGAATCCTCTGTTTGGAAAGCATGTATCTCCTGATTCATCTCACGATCGTCAAGAGGTTCCCCTGGTCAAGTTTAGCATTTATGCGTACAAAGGTGACATAAAGCCCCATTCATCTCTGCAACATTTCTATCTATTTTTCGAAATGCACCTGATTGTTTCATTGCACAAAATCACAGGTTAGGATAGGACTGCCTAAATAAATGAGACAGAATTGGGCCAGATATTTATTATTACGTATATTATTTGCAGTTTGACAAAACATTTTTCCACATTTTAATGTACCTACATAAAAGTATGCCTGCGATCCCGTAACTGTTACTAGATGTGAATATAACAATAGTGTCAGTTTTGAGGACATTGTGCTGTTCATTTAACCTTTGTCCTGTTACGACTAGCTATATAGATACGGTTTCAAACATATTTTAAAGCACATTATCTGATTATATGTCACTGAAGTGGACAATATAGTTTCTGGTAGATGCTCAGCTAGTCAAATAATTCAATTTAGAAGTATAGTAAAAACAATAGAAATATTCGAAGCTGGAATTGTTACGCAATGAATGAATGAGTGAATGAATGAATGAATAAATGAATGAATGAATGAATGAATGAATGAATGAATGAATGAATGAATGAATGAATGAATGAATGAATGGGTGGATGGATGGGTGGATGGGTGGATGGGCGGATGGATGAATGGATGCAGATTGAGTTCGTTGCCAGCACATTGTTAGGTAGCGCTGTAATCACTATACACTCGTATTTTGAACGCCATTTTTTATTTTACAGCAATCCTTTCTTTCTTCCCAGCCACGCCTTGTCGGAATCAAATGCTGACTTTAGAGTCAGGGCCTAGAGCAGGAGTAGTCTCGCAGTTGCACATTATAAACAATACTCGTTTGTTCCTCCTTTTTACAATTCTTTCAGAAAATAAAGTTTGTAACACCTATCAGAGAATAAAGGTTGTAGCCTCGCCATATTTTGCGCACTAGTGTTTCTCTTTTTGTAAACAAAGAAACGCGTGTGTGTTTCAAAGGACACCCGCTTTGAGGCATAGAAGAGAGGAAATCTGCAATTGCAAAGACATGTTTTTTTCTGCGACAGGAATCAGCAGACCAAATAAACGTCCCCCCCCCCCCCCAGTCAACAAAACTCATCCAGTCGGCAATAATTCTGGTTCCCCGTCATTTTCACCATTCCCCGCCAAATATGAAGACGCCCATCCTCGTGTTGATTAGAATAAAAGAGACAGACATTTTAATATCACCTACAGTATTACAACCCTCTGTGATATTATCCGACCCGCTTGCCTTAAATCCACCTTCAATAAACAGTTGTTGTTTACTGCACCAAGTTTAGTTTCGTTTGCTCTTTAATTAGTTGTTTTCTCTGTCAGGTTTGGTGTCGCCTTCTCTCCCTGATGAAGATCTATGTGAGCAGTAGCACCTACTTCTGGATGTTTTGTGAAGGCTGGTACCTTCATCGTCTGATGGTGGACGCTTTCCAACCTCCCGCAAGTTTGATAATAATATACGCTATTGGATGGGGTGAGTTACATTATACAACTGTTACCTATATACTTATTTTTGTCATTCATACCTTGTTTATTCCTTAAAATTAATTTATATTTTTGAACAGTAAAAGAGACATTCATTTGAATTAGGGGGTATAATACCAGACTTGGGCCGAACTGTTTATAGAAACTTGAAGTCATTCATCACGTCGCTATATTGTCACATTGTGAGTGCCTGGTGAATTGAACCTATTTTATATTTTATTATATGGTTATTTAGAACAGTTCTTGAAATATATTATTGATATAGCTCGAATTTATTTATTTCAAAAAAATACTTTAGGTTCCCCCTCAGAGACTGAATGGCGGGCCCCTAAAAGCTCTGCCCTCGCTTACCGCAGTCATCGCTGTGATCCTTCTATCTCCCGTCAGTGCTGCGAGTCACTGGGGACGAGTGAAATCACGGGTTTTCAGTTACCAGTTACATTTTGTGTTTTTGTTCTGACGTGGCATATTCTGGTCGGTTATGTACACAGTAAACATGATAATCCCGAGAGATCAGAACTTGGACCAAGCGTTATAACAGGGACTGATTTATGGTTGGCGTAACACTGACCTGGTTCAGCTTCAATAATTGTCCTTTGCCTCTTTCAGTGCGGGATCGATTTTAGACATCGGCATCTGCCATCTATTGACGTCAGATGCCGCGCTGAAATAATTAAAAGGTGGTACTTAATGTGGTAATAAAAAATTAAAACCCGAATATATGCGGAACCGGCGGTTAAAGGGTTAAGGGATTAGGTTTTTCTTGAATCTGAAATAGCTTGCGCAATATCCAGCTGCAAGTAGAAAGAATTTTTAAGATTTTTTAAACTGTAAAAGTGTCATAAATAATAGTATCTGTATTTGATTTACCTGGGTCATATTTAGATTCACTTCAAACCTAATTGTTGAGGTGCTGCCAGACTCCTTCCTAGCTTAAACAAAAGGTTTCCGAATGTTCATTAGTAGGACTATGTAGCAACGTCTGAGAAAACATTTTCGTATCATTGCTAGAAGGCCTTAATCGTCCTTACCTGTATTTACCCGTAAGCAATGCAGTCTCGCATTTGCCGATTGTTCCTTTATTATTTGTATTCAGGTACACTTTGTCACATGGCTCAAAACTAATTCAGTAGTAGTGGTCTGCAGTAACTGCTTACTTTTCAAGTAAGCAGTTAACTGCTTACTTTTCAAGTAAGGAGTTACTGTTTTCGCTTTGCATAGCGGTGTATTGGTAAGTATGACTGAGCAGTAGTCGGCCACCAGAGCGGAAGTTGTTAAGCCTCATATTTACCAACTGCATAATTTATATGACATCCGCGCTTTTATCTCATGGTGCAGTAACATAAAACACGCAGCATTGAACCAATGCTGGTTTAATGTTGGGCCAGCGTCGCAGGTAATGGGCCAACATTAAACCAGCATTGATTCAATGCTACTTGTTTACTGGGCAGCGATTGGAGCTAAGAACCAGTTCAAACACACCAGCACATTAGCAAACTGGATCTGATTGTTCAGTACTGTAGTCTAGAATAGATTACCAAAACAAATATTTCATCTACGATGAATGAACATAGTTTTGGCCACAATAGGCCTACAGACTACCATGTGGCGTAGTAGGTCTACCTCCGGTTGAACAATGAACAAATGAATTGACGAAAACCAGCATCCCCTTTTATGTTGGGAACAACCAGAAAAACAAAAGGGGGGGGGGGCGGTACATGGCCCCAATATTGCTTTAGTTTGGTAAACACTGGATACTACATATATATTTCGTCACAAAATCCTCGTCATCCTATAACTAGTGTTATGATACGGCTGTTTTCATTCTGATACTGGTTCCAATATACACACGTATGCCCCTGTGTGCTGAAAAACACAATTAAAATCAAGAAATTATTTTGTGAAACTCGATGACCTCGACCTCCTTTGTTTTCACCGAGCTGGCTAATACAATGAAGTATGGGGGAGGGTTCTTATATTACCTTGTTTTCACCGAGTGACGTCACTGCGTTTCACAGAATTGGCCTACTGCTGGCTCATCGTCTGTGACGCTGTCCCAGTATTTATTCAATGTTTCGTGGTTACTGGTCCTAGTGAGTGGTTGAGTACTAATCGTATGATTAACGTCCCTTTGTTTCTCAAACAATGACAGGAAGAAAGTTTATAAGTCATCACGCAATCAAAGTGAAGTGAAACAGTGACTTTGTGAAAAATATTTTTTGTGAGATTTTGTGTGAGATAAAATCCCGGTATCAAACAGAAATAATCTTGTACAACGCGCAAAAGTTGTACTTGTCTGATTAATACAAAAAAACCCATCTCATGTCGCGAGTAGTTAGACAAAGGTTTATAAATCGATCGATCATTCAAGTATCTAAGTATTTTGTGCACTTTTCACAAATTTGAAATTGGATTTTCTAACACATCCATATCAACTATATTGACTCATCCTTTTTATGTCGTAACAATCCACACGTTGTTAATAGAATACCAATCCTAAATAGATAATTAGTATAGACGGTAATAGAAATAATAAGTACACCGGTAATGGGTAAAATAATTTGTATAAATGAGCAGAAATCAATGTAGAGATCTTTGTATACTCTTCAGCAAATGTATTGTTCATCCAATTGAAGCTGGAGATTGCGTTAGCTTCAAGCTCATAATTTATAATTCAGAGTTGAGTGTTTCAAACCGTTACATGTAGCTATGGCATTATGAAGGTAGATTTTATTAACGCATCGTTATCACGAACTCATTTTTTTGTGTTCACAAATCTATCAGAACTTTTGAGCTGACTGCTGTGGCTTAATGTTATCAATTAAGTGAAATGTCATAGATAAATTATGCACAATCTAGAATATAATTATAGTATGTTGAGTTGTTCAGTGCAAACGTGGTGAGGATACTATTGTAGCGAAATATCATTGACATCAATCTCCGATGTTTATAGACAGGAACTAACTTGTCTGGTGTTAGGGTATTCATGTGTCTATTCGTGCAGTGTAAATAATTGTGTACAGCAAAACACTAATTATCCTAGCATACAGCGGGATGTGGATATTTATTCTGACTTGCATTCAACATGGAAGTGAATTACTAATAAAAATCCCTCATCAAATGCTACAACCCAAACTAAATCTTAGAGCGCCGTCATTTTAATGGATTATACCATTTTGTATCAAAGCAGCTCCTTTGGGATAACATCAATTCTCGTTTTGAATTTTGTAATGACGTAGTGTATCCCACAGATTTTATTTTTTTAGGAGTTTTTAGATTGAAAGAAATATTTTTTATTTATATTTTTATAAATCCAAAGGTAACCCAAACACACTTTTTGTATACCTAAACACCTGCTAAAGGACGTTTAAGTGTTCCTACATCATTGGGCCACATGTTGATGCCGTCGGCCCAGCGTTGAGCAGGCAATGGGTGCTGCGGGGGAACCCCCCTGATCACCCGTTCCCAGAGCAATTAGGGCGTTAGCTATTGATGTAACTATGTGGTTACTTTGATCATGCCGTCTGAGATGGTCAGTATTTGCAGTCTATATGTGGTCTGATGTAAATAAACTTGTTTACATGACAGTATACGTCTCGGAAATAGAGCTTGTTTCGTCTTTTTCAGTGCTTTGTTATTGTTTTTTTTTACATTTTTGTATTTTATTTAAAATCAGTAGGTTATATAGCTTCATATAAATTAAACTTTCAAAAATGACAAAACTGAAAATTACCATCCCAAGGAGCAGCTTTAAATAAAATGTAGTCCAAATATTCCACAGGTGTGTGACTATGATGAACTCTATATACTCGAGTATTATTATTTTATTGTTATTGTATTTCTTTAGACGCTTGTATCCAGCTGCACAGCCGATCACAGCGCTTACAGAATAAAAATTCAAAATATTATCACGTAAAATGTTGACCCAATGTTGTTTAAATGTTGGTCCACCGTCTAAGACGTTGGAACAACATTGAACAATCATTCGGACATTATCTTGCGTATGATGGGAATGACTCATCCCCATTCACGATTAAAATCGCTTTTAATACTGCCATTGGCATACTATCAAATGACGATCCTTTTGAGTGAGATTATAAATAATATTACATTTTAGCACGAATACATATTAATGAAAAATGAAATGCATACGCTATTTGTGTGTTATTGTGTTGTCAGGAGGACCAGTGCTGCCGTCTGCCATCTACGGAATCATAAGAGGTGTTGTCATGAACGACAGGTAGGTCCCATGATTACACTATGTACACTATCATGATTACACTATGTACACTATCATGATTACACTATGTACACTATCATGATTACACTATGTACACTATCATGATTACACTATGTACATTATCATGATTACACTATGTACACTATCATGATTACACTATGTACACTATCATGATTACACTATGTACACTATCATGATTACACTATGTACACTATCATGATTACACTATGTACACTATCATGATTACACTATGTACACTATCATGATTACACTATGTACACTATCATGATTACACTATGTACACTATCATGATTACACTATGTACACTATCATGATTACACTATGTACACTATCATGAATACACTATGTAGAAAATTACACTATCAGATCTGAAGATGTTTATCATCTGTTAGTAGTCCAGTCAAATTGAACTTTGACCTAGAGCAAATTGCAACAGAATTTATTTTGATGGTATGTGACTCTACATGGGTATCCACATAAAAAATCGTCACAAATATTCTGGAGGGGACATATTTTTAAAAGCCAAAACAGATTTTTTTATTTAAAAAAAAACTTGAATTATAAAAATTATTAAATCTATTAAATTCCACTTAACGACCAAAAATAAGGCACCCAGCAGTTCAGAATAAACAAAAGAAAAACATAATAAAAACCTCTAAAATCCAATTGGTGGAAAGACAAGATGGCCGCCTGCATTTGTTAACCATAATTTTTACATTTGATTTTTCAACAAATACAGCGGAGAATAAGTGTAAGACCTCTTTTTGGTGTGTATGTGATGGGAGAATAATTTTCCTGGAATAATATGATAATTTAAGACCATCTTGAATGTCATAAGGTCCATGTTAAGACATAAAATGTGGAAATGCGATTTTCAACAAATATAATCAGAGACAAGTGTGATACATCTTTTAAAATTTAATTTTGCCTCAATAATCTATTTATGTTAGTAGTTGGTGATTGAAGGTCATATATAAGATCAAAAAGTTCAATTTCAAAGCCAAAAATAAAAAATAAAAATTTTAACAAATACAAATGAAAACACATGTAGTACCTCGTTTTGGGGGTCTTTTTGACAGGATAATCCCATTTCTAGCAAAATTTGTATTATTCAAGGTCATGTCATATTCAGGGTCAAATGGTAATTTCAAGGTCAAGTACGCAAAGATTTGATTTTTAACTAATTGGAACAAGCCGAATGAAACAAATTGGAAGTGCTTGGAGTTCCTCTACTTTGCCATTATTTAGTGAAGTAAAATTCGAAAACTGCAAATAGTACATTCGAATTTGTCAACGTCTATTGAAATACCAATAGGATGCATGTTATAAGAGAACACTGTATGGCACAATGATGGATATACACTAAACTTTAACAAGTACATTACTTCAGAAGAGCAGAATAACGTAATGTGGACTTATCAGATTTGAAACACAAACAACATTATTCAACTGGTGTCTGCCTCCTATACGGAGGTTGATGTTGGGATGCTAAGTTGCTAACACCACCCTCCAGAAACGCTATTTTTCGTAATGGATGCTCACCACAATTTTTTTGTGGACCAGTTATAAACGATTTTGTGTCTTTGAAACCTAAACTCAATTTATGTGCTTCTCTGTTGTAATCCGGAACAGATTACTGAATCACTGTTTCTAGAAAATTGATGTCAGGATAGTCGCCGCCGGTCATTTTAGAGTCAGCGGTACATAGCTGGGCGTGCCTTAGCCAAACACTGTTCTCTTAAATTCATTCATGTCTTAGCAGTATATAACCATTTTTATCGTTATTCAATTAACATTATGCTCAAATGAAAGGGATTTCCTACTTCTACCACCACGCATTGACAATCGTCACTCACTAGAGGCATATTTGGTGTGCACCTGCGAAATATAAACTTTCGGGGCTTAGGTTAAAACATACAGTCAAATGTCCCATAAATCAATCAAGTCAACTAACAGAATAGTACAATACTTCTAGTCACTTAGGCCTATTATTATAATAAAAGTACGTATTACTTGCCGTGGTGTTGCTTACTTAGATCTCAATACAGTTTGCTCGTGTGTTTTTTTGCTTTCTGGTTTTACTTTCTGGTTGTGTCAGTGCATGTACTGTATGTTTCTGCATTCGTTCTTATGATTTTTATATAACATTTGATATCAATTAATTTGTTCTATCATGTGACGATCAGAGGATATGTTTCTGTGTAGGTTTATTAGTTTTATTAGTCTACATATCATGCAGATATACGTCATAACATTTCCAGTTCATAATTATTATTCTTCTCATGGTAACACGCTCCATGGTCTGTTTTACAAGAGAGACGTGAGACTTTTCTTCGAAGCTGTTAACTAGTGTAAATGTTATGATTTATTTGCAGTACTACCAGAAATAGTTTATCCAGTCAAAAAAACACGCTGGCTCCTATTTTCATTTTGAATCACATTCTCGTTTTTTGTTCCCTTGAAATTGATTTTTGTCCTTGAATGACCTCACTAATACAAGAAAAAAGATTTTCCAGCTAAAATTAAATTACACATTTTCGCATACATTTTACCTTCAAATGACCTTTTGCCCTTAAAGATAACCTTGAATCATCATAATATTACCAGAAAACCATCAACAATCACTTTCTCCTAGCTATATTCGATTCAAAATCCTAGACGAAATTGTGCTCTGCAAATAGAATGGCGGACATCTTGGATTCGTGTAAATTAGGTATCCTTCAACCGGTAGGATTTTAGCAGATTTTCCATTGATAATTATGAGCTAAAAAAATTAAAACTTATGCAATTTGTGATGGGTCTTTTCATATTTTTTGATGAACTAAGGTTGTCAAATGTCGTCTAGAGTTGAATGTGTTAATTGACTGGAACGCTCTCAGTAAAGTGTTCTAGTTATTTGATATGGCTATATAGACTTATATAGTGTTATGGGCTTGCATTATATAAAAAGACAATTGGATAAATATAGATATAAAATCATTTTACAGCCAGGCAGAACATTCTCCCTGAAATCGTTATGTGTTGAATGGGACGTCGACTTCAAAGTGTGTTTTGAAAATGATCCCCCACTTATATTCTTGTAGACTTTTTTTCTGGAATCCCTGAATGTTTTTTGAAGACTTTGCCATAAAAAATAATTTTATTGCAATTTGTTCTAGGTTGGGTCATTTTTGACCCTACATTGACTGGACTATAGGAATATATTATAGTGTACATAAGAATTAGTTATAGTTCCCCACCTATGATCGTCTCTCTACAACAAGAACAATACACAATAGATTCTGGACCAACGTCGTAGTCAACATCAAAACCGACCTCAAGATATCATGCTTGGCGTGGAGAGATAAGCTGCTAATGATATTTATAGAGTCTGGCTTATTGCTATTGCGTTGTCGTGGCACTGCTTTCTATCTTGACAATCTGTGTTATTAAAGCACAACACTACATTATTTTCTTTGTCTGACCACTACATTCTTAGCCGGGAATGGAGAGTTATTGTTGGTCAAGTACAGACCAATTATCATGGTAGGCCTAGGGTACTCGGCCTTCGGCTTCGGACCTTTTTCGGAGCTAAGAATTGAGAGCTTCTCGGGCTTTATCCTATACATAATCAGCAATAACTGAGCTTCTAGCAGCATTTAGGTAAATTAAACAAACTCTTATTTATTTATGTAACAACTCATTAAAATATTAATAAAACTACACAGTGAGTCAGTCACAGACTGCAAAATTCCACCTACATTATTTATCGTAATCCGGATCATGGATCGGGATCGTAATCCGGATTATTCTCAAAATCTAATCGCTTGTCCCCTGGCCCGAAACACACCTCTGGTGAAAAAGAACCAAATAAACGTGTACTGCAAAATAATATCTGAAATATGGCAGAATCGCTCATAATGTTGTCCATTCATTCTATGTTATTGACGATCGTTTACATGCGAAATAATTGTTCTTATTCTCAGTTGCTGGGCCAAAAGTCACGGGATCTATGAATGGATTTTTTATGCTCCTAATTTATTATGTTTGTTGGTGAGTGGCAATTTTTGATTATACATAAAAGGCAGCGGGAATGATACACTATTATAAAAGCATATATTAAATCACAGAGAACACGATACATTGACCCAGTGCTGGGTTAATGCTGGGCCGACGTCGGAGACGGCGGGACAACATTAACCCAGCATCGGGTCAAGGTATCGTGTTTGCTGGGATCATATGTTTGTAAATAAAATAACACATGCTTAATAACATAATAGCATATATAAATTACATGGATAATAAATCTATTTTGATCCGACCTTTACAATAATAATTTTATTTTGAAGAACCGAAATAACCGGTTCTATCGTATCAATCGTTGAATACAGCGTAGATTGAAAAAAATATATTTGTTATGTAACCTACTGGACATACGACGTTGTTGAAACGTTGAATCAACGTCATTAACGTTGAGTCAACCTTGCAACAACGTCGTGTACCCAGTGGGTATCCATTAAATTTGTTTTGGGTGGTTATCTATCTGTGTTTTTTTCCAGGTTAATTTGACTTTTCTTGGCAACATTTTAAGAATATTAATATTTCAACTTCATTCCCATCCAAATGAACCCACCAGCTTCAGGTGAGTGAATGGTGTATGTCTCTCAAATTAATAAACCCGGCAAACGAGACGTTGATCCAAAGTTGTTGAAGTGTTGCAGTTTTGTAGTGGACGTAGACGGTGGCCCAACATTACGGCAAGGCTGGGTCAATGTCTCCTTTTTGCTGGGTAACCACCCGGAGGCCAAATATTTAGAATTATCAAAATAGTGTACGCCGACATAAATGAAATGGGGTATGTTCGGTAAAAAACCCCAATAGTTTTAGCACATTTTATCAATTATTAAATATACCAACACAGTTATGTTTACAGCAACAAGCTTGTATGTGACTTTGACAATAGAATGTAACGAAACACGTCCAAATTTGAATACAGTGTTTTGGAAGCGGTGGTAAAATTATTTAATTTATGATATAGAAGGGTGAATATTATCATCCTTTCTCTTGCTGTATTGTCATTTAATATTTGTCATTTTCTAACAAAATTTTCAACTTCAAAAACGAACGCACGACCGAAGGGGCTGAATCAAAGATCAATATCGGATGAGAAGCATAACCGAGCTTCAGTATGTACGCCCCCCCCCCTTCCATCAATCATGATTTGTGTCTACGGGACATCAATTTTGGCGAATATGGGACATAATTAACTATTGAACTTCCCTAAATTAAAGGCTTGTATTTTTTTATCCGACATCGACGTTTTGGCCAGACCTCTAATCAAAGTGTCTACCCAATAAAAAAAGAAATGTTCAGCATGTGTTGGTTTGATACTGGTCCACCGTCTGCGACGATGGAACAGCACCAAACCGACACATGCTGAATTTGATGGGCTAGCTTTCCAGAAATATCTGTTTATATGATTTTACTCTCTGTTTCCGCAGACGAGCTTTGAAAGCAGCTTTCATGTTGGTTCCATTATTTGGCCTTCAGCTGTTTTTCACGATCTACCGACCACCGTGGGATGCTCCAGGACAAAAACAATATGAATATATGACAATAGTCATCACTAGCTCACAGGTTGGTTAAATCATGTCTGCGTTTTACGCAACGGTGTACATAAATCATAATGAATGAATGTATGTATGAGTGAATGAATGAGTGATGGAATGAGTGAATGAATGAGTGAATATATGAGTGAATAAATGAGTGAATGAAGGAGTAAATGAATGAGTGGATGAATGCGAGGATGAAAGAGTGAATGAATGAGTGAATGTATGAATGAATGAATGAGTGAATGAATGAGTGAATGAATGAGTAAATAAAGTCGTGAATGAATGAGTGAATGATTGAGTGGATGAACAAGTGAATTGAATGATGATTGAATGAGTGGATGAATGAGTGAATAAATGAGCCAATAAATGAGTGAATGAAAGAGTGGATGAACAAGTGAATTGAATGATGATTGAATGAGTGGTTGAATGAGTGAATAAATGAGCCAATAAATGAGTGAATGAAAGAGTGGATGAACAAGTGAATTGAATGATGATTGAATGAGTGGTTGAATGAGTGAATGAATAAGTGAATAAATGAGTGAATGAATGAGTGAATGAATGAGCGAATAATTGAGCGAATTAATGAGTGAATGAATGAATGAATGAATGAATGAATGAATGAATGAATGAATGAATGAAAGAGTGAATGAATGAGTGGATAAATGAGTAAATGAATGAGTGAATACATTCGTGAATGACTGAGTGAATGTATGAGTGAATGTATGAGTGAATAAATGAGTGAATGAATGACTGGTTGAATAAGTAGATAAGTGAGAGAATAAATTCGTGAATGAATGAGTGAATGTATGAGTGGTTGAATGCGTGTATACATGAACAAATAAATGAGTGCATGATGAGTGAACGAAAGAGTGATTGAAAGAGTGAATGAATGGGTGAATATATGAGTGAAGGTATGAGTGAATAAATTTGTGAATGAATAAGTGAATGAATGAGTAAATGATATAATGTATGAATGAGTGAATGAATGAGTGATTGTATGAATGAATGAATGGGTGAATAAATGAGTAAATAGATGAGTGAATGAATGAGTGAATGAATGAGTGAATAAATGAGTGAATGAATAGGTGTTTGAATAAGTGAATAAATGAGCGAATAAATGAATGAATGAATGAATGAATGAATGAGTGATTGAAAGAGTGAATAAATGAGTGACTGAATGAGTGAATATAAATAAGTGAGTGAATAAATAAGTAAATGGATTAGTAAATAAATGAGTGCGTGAATGAGTGAGTGAATGATTGAATGAGTGAGTGAATCAATGAGTGGATGAGTGCATGAATGAGTAATTGGATGAATTAATAAATAAATGAATGAGTGAGTGAGTGAGTGAGTGAGTGAGTGAGTGAGTGAGTGAGTGAGTGAGTGAGTGAGTGAGTGAGTGAGTGAGTGAGTGAGTGAGTGAGTGAGTGAGTGAGTGAAGGTTGAATGAAGAATGAGTAATGATGAATAAATGAATGAATGAATGAATGAATGAATGAATGAACGAACGAACGAATGAATGAATAGACGAAAGCACCAATGAACGAACAAACGAACGAACGAACGAATATTAACAAATGATAACGAATGAATGAATGAATGATGAATGAATTATTGAATGAATGAATTAATTAATGAAAGAATGAATGAATGAACGAATACATGATTGATTGAATGAATGAATGAATGAATGCATGAATGAATGAATGAATGAATGAATGAATGAATGAATGAATGAATGAATGAATGAATGAATGAATGAATGAATGAATGAATGAATGAAAGAATGAATGAATGAATGAATGAATGAATGAATGAATGAATGAATAAATGAATTTAATGAATGAATGAATGAATAAATGAATAAATAAATGAACGAATGAATGAATGAATGAATGAATGAATGAATGAATGAATTTAATGAATGAATGAATGAATGAATGAATAAATGAATGAATGAATGAATGAATGAATGAATGAATGAATGAATGAATAAATGAATAAATAAATGAATGAATGAATGAATGAATGAATGAATGAATGAATGAATGAATGAATTTAATGAATGAATGAATGAATGAATGAATGAATAAATGAATAAATAAATGAATGAATGAATGAATGAATGAATGAATGAATGAATGAATGAATGAATGAATGAATGAATTAATTAATAAATGGGGCTTCAGACCACTTTTGTAGACCAAACTGGACCAGGAGAGATATATATTCACTTGTTGATATTCGAATAGAATAATAAATCCGTGTTGTAATCCATATCTTATAACCCCAGTTTTGATCAGGTTAAGTGTGTCTTGTAGAGATAAATAATTATATGCGTAGATACAATAATGCAAAATTCTAATAATTAGAAATATTATATTGATAACAACTAATTAATATTCTTTATGTTGTAGGGTTTCTTTGTTTCTCTCATTTTTTGCTACTTTAATAGCGAGGTGAGTGTGTTTTCTTTTCTTTCTGCTTCTCTAATAGATATCACTTTTAGACAAATGTCCACCGAAATTGACGTATAATTTGTGATACGGATATATCTCTGTCGATGATCGTTTGTATTAAAACTACTTAAAACACGATTTGCAATAAAAAGGCCTTCTATCTATATATCTGAGCAACACCAGACTAATGGGATTCCATAACCAAATTTAAATTCGAAAATTGCATGTGTTTTTTGGATTATCATGATTATTACACTTAGAAATGATGTTTATTTTACTTTGTCAGGTGCTGATGTTAATGAGGAGTAGATTCCCGTCTATTTGTTCATGCTGGGGTTTTCTGAAGACTTCCGCCAGCAAGCGGCGATACTTCTCGACACAGATGACACAGGTGTCGGTGTCAGCGGATGACACTCAAATGACAAGTACTGGAAGAGGTGTGACGTATGCGTCCTCAATGGAAAACAGTCTCAATGTTAGCCTGACTGAGAATAAATCAGACATGTGACAAACCACGCACTAATGAAAAGTACTGGAAGAGGTGTGCTGTGTGTGTCTTCAAGAGAGACCAATATCAATGCTGGTCTGAGAGAGAATAAACGAGACATGTACATTAAAAATGAAATGAATGGGATTTTAAACCACCTTTGTGTACATAATAGGCTAAACTGTGATGACACTGCCCTCAAGACACAGAATTGAATATTCAAGCCTTGGCGGTCTGAGGCCGAGCACGCTACCTCTCGGTCACGGAGGCTATGTGGCCTACATGGTCTCAATGAACTTTAGCCTCATTGTTAGTCTGACAGAAAACAGCCAGACATGGAATAAGAAACGACATGTATGCGTCCTCTGTGCCAGTGGAATGTTCACAATATTCACAATGTTCATGGTGAATAATCAAACATGTAACGACGCAAAAACTCCCAACAAACGCGATGTAAACCAACGTTGTTTTAACCCTTTAACCGCCAAATTAGAAATCGGAATTTTCACCCACTTGAAGTTGTGTCTCGCTGACGCGATCCACAACTTCAAGTGAGTGAAAATTATTCAGATTTGACAAAATGGAGGTCAACTGTTTTCAAATATTACTGATTGATGTCATATTTTATCTTTAACATGCTTAAAAGGTGGTAGTTAATGTGCTAATAAAAATTGCAAACCTAAATATATGCGGCACCGGCGGTTAAAGGATTAATGTTAGCCCACTTTATCACGTTCGATGGGCTGATGAGTTGTGATGTAGGCCATCTTGCCTATATATCCTAAACGTTAAACATGGAAAACAATCATAAAACAGACATTATAACAAATGTCAAGAGAATGACAATTAGAACTGAGGAATATTGTGAGTGTCTCCTTGTGATGTACATTTATCATCCACAGAGAAAAGTGGCAGTGATGGTCTGGCGGCAAATAAGCAAGATATATAACAAAATGACACTCAAATGACTAGTCCATTTTACATTGAACAAATCGGACATAACACTGAGAAACACTACTGACCACTAGTTACAGATCGAGATGCAGATAAGCTGCAGATCAATGTACATATATTACATATATTATGGAGAAGAGTCTCAATATTGGTCTGACGGAATATAAACCAACTGGATCTATGTGACAAATATAACACTAATAATAATTACCTAATGGAAAACAATACCAATGTTTATCTGGCGAGAAAAGAATCAGACATTACAAACGACAGTCAAATCACAAGTTGTGATGTAACGTTACATGCCTTCTTCGTGGAGAACAGTATCAGTGTAAGTATGTTAGAACATAGTCACATGGAGAACATTATAAATTTTAATCTGACTGAAACAAGCACAGGATTTGTATCAGATACAGTGGTACTTGATAAAAAAAACATGCAAATAAGTAAAGTTGAGCAAATACTATTTTGAGGCTGAGCCGGCATAAACCCTTTAACCGCTAAGTAAATTAATTTAATTTGTCACTCACTTGAAGTTGTGTCTCGCTGACGCGATCCACAACTTCAAGTGAGTGACAAATTAAATTAATTATACAATAATACTCCCATTCAGGACTAACGCTTCAAATGCCAGTCACGATTATATTAGTTTTTTCATTTTATTAGAGCATTAAATGCTATCTTTTTAATACATTGCAGATAATAAGTGAAAATTACAATTTAATAACTTGGCGGTTAAGAGGTTAAGCACCCAAATCCAAATATGACATATTGTTCCTATATAAGTTAAATAGGACTTTAAAAGCGACATTTCGTCACATAGCTGTTTTCTCGTGAAAAGATCGGCATTATATTTACCAGATCATCCTGGCGAACATAGGACCCTATGTTACATTGATGTTGGGTCAGCGTTGCAGACGGCTGCCTAACGTTCTGATTAGAAGGGGCCGTGTTCTGTGACTATTTGAGGAGCTAATTAAAAATAAATTGTCATGTGACTACATAAATTTAGGAATTGTTTTCACACTAGGCCTAAAAATAGATTTTTACACTTTTTCTTGAAATACCAAACTATTTTATTATGAAACACTTTAAATTTCTGTGGTCCTACAACGCGATGGTGGTCTGTCATATTACGTTGTCCTTTGTGTTTTTTTTTGTATTGTGATTTATAAGATCATCATGATGACACTGCCTGCCCTGAACAGTTTCAAACAACTGGTGGGATTTGTTCTACATTATTGGGTACTAGAACCACATCTAAGCCATAATTACATAGAATATTATTACTGTGCCTATCAGACAATAAAGCGCATTCAAGATTGTGTTGATTCTTACATTGAGAATATTATTGAGCCTCGCTTGTAATAATTCTTCCAGTGTTGGGTCCGACGTTAGACGTCAGAATCCGACGTCTAAAGTCGATCCCCGTAGTGAAAGAGTAACAGATTTATAATGGACGTAGACCCATAACATAGATATGATGATTTTAAATTGAGAATAACTCTTTGTTCTCTTGGTTTGTTTAAAATATTTCAGCGTTGTAATGGTTAAAGGGACGCATTTGTCACTTTTCAAAGTGGCAAAATACGTCCCTTTAATTACAGGGTGATGAGAAAATGTATCCACATATCTAATGCAGATAATTTAATATGATGATTGTTACAGGTATGATGATGATGTCACTGATATGTTATTTGTTATCCAGTTTGTCATGTTATTCTTCGATAAATCCTACATGATGTATGTATTTGTTTTTGTTTTTCTTAATTGAGAGCAATTATTTAAGAATGCCATGTAATACGTCCACTAACATTTCTTATCATGTAGTATGTAAAAATAAACAATTTTGCGTTATTGTACATGCTTTTGTTTAAACGATTTGTTTACATTTAATAAGACCAGTAATCGTTCAAGACAAATAACTTTATACAAAGTTCTTGGTAAGATCGAACCAGCAATAAGATGGTGAGAACTTATCATGTACCGTAGCATAATACACCTAATTTAACAACCATGAGTTTGACAAACAATGTAGAATCCGATGAATAATATTATACGCATTATGTACATCTTATGTTAGGTTACAATTTTAACTTGAATAATCAGGTGATTAATAAGATGATGGTCACTGAATTATTAGATCTCATATAAAACAACTGGATATGTATTTGTGTCTTACACCTGCACTATTGAACAATTTTGTCGATATTTGGGTTGTGAAAAAAAAGATTGAAATAGTTAGGGGAAAACTTAAATCAAGGCAACACAGGAATGACTTCACGGGTCAGCTGTTTTATAATCAACACACCTCACCAGATAGCTTGGATTACAACACCCATTTCGTTCCCAATAACTGCGATTTAACCCTTTAACGCCAAATTATTCAATCTGAATTTTCACCCACTTGAAGTTGTGTCTCGCTGACGCGATCCACAACTTCAAGTAAGTCAAAATTGTTCAGATTTGACAAAATGGAGGTCAACTGTTTCAAATATTGCTGATTGATGTCACATTTTATCTTTAACATGTTTAAAAGGTGGTACTTAATGTGCTAATAAAACATGAAAAGCCGAATATATGCGGCACCGGCAGTTAAATGGTTAAAGGCTAATACAATGAATTAGAACGACTATTTTGTGCTTTAAGCGTGTAAGAGCTGGGATACACTTAGTAGCTATGTAAGCTGGGTTATTGTTGGGCATACAACACTGGATCTGAACTTCATATTTAAAATAATAAAATTAAAACAATTTTACATGCTTGAATATATTAGAACACGCTCAGAGAATGTGTGCATATATTGATTCGTAATTGACCGACAGTATTTATAGATGTCAAACTAATTTTAAAGTTTTGAAAAACAATTCAAATGCATTATTAAAAGCCTTAATATTTTATAGTTACGAAGCTGTTCTTCAGTATTTTTCCACCAGTTGCTTCTTGTCGTGTGTTATCATATATAGATTATACATCACCACATATTAATTGTACAGGTTATGTGTCATGAATAAATGTTTTGTATCAATTGTGAAGATTTTGTATTTGTAACCTACACTACGTTAAATGTAATTCACTGGAAGCATTTCCATTTTATGAAAACTTACGACAGGTTTCAAAACAAGTAAGTAATATGCCTATACATCTAACACATAACGCATCTTCACAAAGTACAATATGCCACATATAAAGACCAATATCTTATAAAAATAAATGGCTACGCGCCATGCAAAGACACCTAACGACCTAGCGAGTAGCTAGGTGTCTCAGTAAAAGATCTAACTTAATTTTTTTCTCCTGTCTACACATATCAGTGGACATATTAATCAGTAGTAATACGGAAACATTAGATATCATAAAAGAGGTCGCGGGGAAATATTGTATATTGTATTGTATTGTATATTTGTATTACAGTGACATGTACAGGCTAATCACAATGACAATATAAATATGTATACAATATTGTACCCAGCCCATTTGTGCTTATAAGTCACACCTAAATGTAAGTTGTAAAAACATATAATGCTGAACGAGACAGTAACATTATTACACAATATTGTAAATCACAGCAAACATCAGGATCGACCCAATGTCGGGGCAGTGCCGGGATAGCGCCGAAGACGATTGACCAACACTGAACCAACAGAGAGTGGATACCCTCCCAGCAAACACGGGACACCCACTCAACTCTGGCCCAACACCAGTACAAACACCGGGCGGACGTCCAGCGCCCGCTGGACTGTGTTCGCTCGAACCAAATTTTATCCTCAGTAACGTCATATCTGTCACTATATGACCCCGATATCACAAAGAAAAATAGTATAATACAGAACTACGTTATACATTGTTAATACATGTTACATATCACCTGTTATACATATTATCGGTACGCCTATCCCATGCTTGACAAATAAAAGTGCTTAGAAATCTGCAATTAGTTGACATTATCAGTTCAAATTTATCAGACATTGTGTCATTTACAGGAGAAAATATTTATTTTTCATAACGTGTGTCAAATCATTATATAAAGGGCATTCACATATAGGTAGTAGTATTTGTTTATTATACTGATCTGTGTTACAAAACTTCGTTGAGTCATACCAAACATTAAAAATAAATGCACACCCAGCCCCGACATGGGCTTATAGATCAGTTCAAATACAGTAACAATATTTAAACAATATGCGTGATACGACATAGAAAGTTGTATAAAACAAAAACATATTTTAAATTATAATAACATTGTAACAATACATCTTCATATTATAGTCGTTAATTATATATAAACTCTTTGTGAATATTCCATGCTTTATCTACAAGGTGAAGAACATCTGTTGAATTTAGTTGCATTCAATACTAGAATTGTGTATTAATTAATTTATTATTATTTTATTACTTTATTATTAACATATAAAGTGAACCTCACTTTCTACCACACCCATATTGCAATTTTGACATTTTCTGTCTTCAGGGCTAACCCCTCTGAAACGTCCTACTTCAATCTCTTATTGTAAAATTCCCGATCGTATTTGTGAAATTAGTGAACGTGCGTTCCTCGACATAATTTTAGATAAATATTCTTCTTGGATAAACGAGTTTTTTTAAAGTAATAATAGGTCCTCAGTTCTGGGTAAACTAATATCTCGCGTTGCCATTCGCGCTCAATAACACCATACAACAATATTGAAAAATATTTGAAATCAACCAGCTGTAAAATTTGTTTAATTTCATTTATCCAACTGTTTCCATTACTAAAATAATTTGCATATTCCCATTCATAAATATGTTTTGACAGCCTGTTATCATCTAAAGAAAGTAAATAATTCTATAGTTGTAACATTTTTAGGAGTCTACTATATTTTGGAAATACCCATCCCACATCACCCTGTATCCCCACTACTGGGGCTCTGTTATGTACACCCAAAAAGTAAGATAGCGCACGAGTTTGAACGCGGTTACATTTATGATAATATTTAAATCCCCATACACCTGCGCTATAATCCATTACTGGGATAACCATAACAACAAATAATTTGGTAAAAGTTGAAAATCTTATGTTCTTTAGTTTACGGAACTCACTTATAACTCCGAGATATTTATATTTACATACATAATCGGAAACATCTGTTTATGCCCTATAGTCCGGTAGCAAAGTGTGGGGGACCATGCGTTGTTTGTTATAAAGAATTTCTTATTTTTTTCCTTAAATTGAAAGTTCATGCCTTCCCGTTCCAGAATCCGATGTGTGTACACATCTTGACTTTTTCCAGATGACCGCCATTTTGCAAGGTCAAATGACAAATAAGTGAAAAAACGATTTTCCAGCAAATAAAGTAAAGCTAGTTCCGGGAGCTAGTTACTAGTATAATACCTCATTTTTATGTAATTTTGACTAGATAATTCATTTCTGATATTATTTCGATGATGCGAAAATGTTTACACATTTTCTTCATTTATTTACTGCCATGTGCCATGTGCTTTCAACAGCCGATGAACAGTAAAAGAAAAATCTAAAATAGATTTTAGTTAAAATAATGTGTTTTTCGTGTCATAAAAAAAGTATTTAAAAATCTGACACATTCGCCCCCCCCCCTACTCGAAAATCAGCAAGCAGTAATGCTTGTTTTCCTAATGTGATAGTCATCTACTCTTCAGGTCATGTCTAAATTACAGAAGCTTATCACATCCGTTCCCCACCCTGTTTCGTTCGTTCGAGAAATTATATAAGGACACTTATACATACTACAAGCGATTGAAACACCATTTTAGTCTATTTTCCCCTTCAAAATGTGTCGCTTACTGAATCGGAAATTCCGTTCTGGATTTTTTAAACTCTGTATATCTATTTTTTTTCGTTTAACATACCATATCACAAACCCTAACCGAAATACCATCATTTTTACCCTTTATATTAAATTAGAAACTGCCACAGCACAACTATAACTTGAATTTCATCTCATATATATTCCTTAAATAGACGATAACACCTCTCAAAACAGTCCTTCAGCACACTATTTTCTTCGCGACTATTACATGTGAGGCCTTACATCACCTATTGTACTTGTACTATATGTGGTGTGTTGATTTTTTTCACCTCACTAATCGCCGTTTTTGAGACGACATCTAGCATGTCTAGTGAATACAGATAAAGCGGCATCTAGTGAATAAAGGTGCATCACCCAAGTATTGAAGCGGCACCTGCTGAGTAAGGGTGAATCACGCAATTATCGCTTATCGCCCATCATTTCCATGTTTCTTGTATTGTCACTTTGCAAAACAATGACATGATGATAAATTTGAAAATAGTAAACATTTAAAACAATACAATATTGAAAATAATAACATATTGATAATAATTATATTTACATGTTTCACCTCATTGTCAAAAAGTTCAGCTCATTGTCCCAATTTTGTATAGGCCCTGAAAGCAAAAGCGGTTTCTCAATGCATATATTTTTTTTTAAATAGTAATATTTTTTCTAGATAATACAAAAGCTTAACACCATGGATTGCAATATTCATAGAATTATGGCTGGTTCTGACAATGTTCTCATATAAACCATCAGTGTGTCTGGTATTGTAAATATTGATATTCCCAAATTAAAATAATGTCTGTAAATTTGGTGGTCACGAAAGTTTTGCAGCTGGTTCTTTAAAACCATTGTTAATTTTATATTATTTTGAACAATAACCCAAATAACTTATATTTTCATCTTAAATCAAATGTGTTTACCTTGGGACCAACCATAAATTTTCTGATTAAAATAACATTTAGTTTCTATGAGCCATTACTTGATACCACAGTCAGTTTAGTATCTGTCATGGCTGTCATGTCATCAGCGCCTCCCTCATAGTAGACCATGCGCTGGTCACTTACCTGCAAATTTGCACTGGTCCCCAAACATGTCACATCATATTTAGTCTGTCTTTCTGCTGTTTGTGTTCTGCATAGCTGACACTGTTTCGCTGTGGGCCCTGATCGTTATGATTTTCTGCTGCGTTTTTTTGTACACATATCATTTTTGTGATTTAGGATACCCATATTTAAGAATTGTAGGATCGAAGCGTCTTCAAATTACACGATGTAGTGCTCAGAGAAGCAGAGATATAGTATTGCAAAAAGACATAGATGCTAGGTTCTAAAAGTAGGTACGTTACCATTTATTTTGCTAAATTTTTAATTTGTACTCTATCTGGGACACAGAAACTTACCTATTTAATCTCTGATCCTGCTGATTGAAAGCACCCAAAAGCTATGTGCGAAAATTCAAGCGCCCTAACCATATTAAACCGGGTATATCTTTAAATCTATTGTCTTGTTATAGCTTATATTTTGCACAGGTTTGTATTTTGGGTTATAGTTATTTATGTAATTTTATTGTTACGTTAAGGGGGTCAATCGGTAAATTTTCTGGAAACTGGTTGATTTGACATGGGATAGCCTAAATGTGTGTTAATATAGCAAGATATAAATTATGTAACGTGTTTGACTATGTGAGTCTGACATCTTGCAGAGGTTTTATTTAGTTATGCAATTCTTAAAGACCAAATAGCTCTTAATATTGTGTTTTACGCCTACAAGAGAAAGTTGAAGCATGTATATAATTCTTAGTTTTCTAAGCTTTCCAGAGTGTCTTTTTTGCTACAATGTAGAATAGCACAAAGTAGCTTTTTTTAAGTAGATATAATGCATACTTTATATCTTGTTATTTTAACACACACTATCAGGATATTCCATGTCAAATCAACCAGTTTCCAGAAAATTTACCTAAAATATGAAACTGTGCAAAATATAAGCTATAACAAGACAATAGATTTAAAGATATACCCCGTTTAATATGGTGGGGGCGCTTGAATTTTCGCACATAGCTTTTAGGTGCTTTCAATCAGCAAGATCAGAGATTAAATAGGTACGTCTCTGTGTCCCAGATAGAGTACAAATTAAAAAATTATCTGACCTTACTCCCCCAGGATTTTCTCTTTTACATAAACCTAGAACTCATGGGAGAGGGGGTGGGTAGATTTTCTTATCTCAAATGAATTCAAGGTAACAGACTACACCATTCCATCTTTTTCAACATTTGAATGCATATGTTTGAAAGTTTCTGGCAGTTCATTTAAAGGTTTAGTACTTTGTATGTACCATCTTGAACCTTCGCATTCTGACACTTTTTACCAGGAATTCCAGGAATTGTTGGAATTACTCATACCTCTAGCAACTGAGTTTTATATACTCGGTGATTTCAATCTTCATCTTGACAAAAAACAAAGTGCCACTACTACTAAATTTTGCGATATTCTTGAATCTTTTGATCTCGAGCAACATGTAAATTTTCCGACACACATACATGGACACTGGCTTGACTTACTTATCACTAGGACGTCCTGCCCAGCAGTTAGATCCGTCTCAGCCTGTGATGGGCTTTCCGATCATTTTTTAGTTCTTTCGGAAACTCTGCAAACAATATGATACCATTCTGCAAACTATTTTAAACAAACATGCTCCACTACTCACTAAAACTGTTTCGGAAAGACCCCCTACCCCTTGGATGACACAAGAAATATTAAAAGCAAAAGTTCGACGACGTCGCTTGGAAAGAGTTTGGCGCAGAACCCGTTACAGACACGATAGATCACGTTACAGAGTTCAGTGCAATCTGTGCAATAGAATTATGGAGAAAGCAGAAGCAAATTTTTATGCTAACATCATATTAGAAAATTCTGAAGATCCAAAGAAGCTCTGGAAATCTATAAACAACATCCTTCATAGATTTCCTGCTCCCTCTTTGCCCGAGAATTTATCACTCAAGACAATTTGTGAAAAATTCTCGAACTTTTTTGTTAATAAAATTACTATTATTCGCTCAAAATTTCCAGACGATAGTGAACTCCGAAACGTGCATCCCTCGTACGACATAATTGTTTTAATGAATACTTTGACTTTGGCAACAGAAGCAGAGATCAAGAAATTAATCATGAAATCAAAAAGTACCTCAAGTGTTCTTGATCCATTTCCTACTAGCTTGCTGAAGGATTGTCTCGACGTCCTAATTGAACCGATCACTAGTATCATCAATAAATCTCTCCAAGAGGGTGTTTTTCCGGATTAGTTCAAAAAAGCATATATTAGACCTTTGCTAGAAAAAACAACTCTAGATAAAAATGAACTAAAAAATTACCGTCCAGTTTCAAACCTCAGTTTTATATCAAAGATATTGGAGAAAGTTGTCGTATCTCGCCTACTTTCCCACGTGGAATCAAATTCGATGTCCAATAATTTGCAATCAGCATACAAGAAATTCCACTCCACTGAATCAGCTCTTTTAAAGGTCGAAAACGATGTTTTACTCAATATAGAGAAGGGCAGAGTGACAGCACTCACCCTCTTTGACCTATCGGCTGCTTTTGACACAATTGACCACCTCACGCTAATTAGCCGCTTGTCATCGTGGTATGAATTTCTGGTACAGCTCTTGACTGGTTTACATCGTACTTGAGCAACCGATGTCAACAGGTGAAAATTCACGATTATATTTCCGAAGCGGTTTATATATCTTTCGGTGTACCCCAGGGCTCTGTCCTTGGACTATACTTTTCACCCTATATACTGCTCCCCTCAGTCACGTCATCGCTGAGCATGATGTAGAACACCATCTCTATGCCGATGACACACAAATTTATATATCTCCATCCGGTTCTGAAGCTTCAGAATCCCTAACTGATTTGAAATCCTGTGTTACTGATGTTTTCACTTGGATGACAAATTCGTAGCTAAAGCTAAATCCAAGTAAAACCGAGTTTATCATCATCGGCTCTAAAAAACAAAGAGAAAAGTTCAAAGATCTATTCCCTATATTATTACTTGACCATGACACACTTCCTGAAGCATTTGTTAGAAATTTGGGATTCATTTTTGATTGTGATTTTAACTTCAAACGACAAATCTCTTGCAAAATATGCTCTATCACATCCGTGACTTTCGGCGTATCAGGAAGTACCTTAGCCCTGAAGCTGCAAAATCTGTTGCATGTGCTCTAGTCACTAGTCATCTTGACTATTG
Source organism: Flabesymbios commensalis (assembly GCA_964017125.1). NCBI lineage: Eukaryota > Metazoa > Annelida > Polychaeta > Terebellida > Flabelligeridae > Flabesymbios > Flabesymbios commensalis. The sequence continues at coordinate 25,560,242 of OZ024910.1, forward strand.
CAATTCCCTTTTGTACAATCTTCCTGACCGGGACATTGAAAGATTGCAGAGGGTACAAAATTGTCTGGCACGTGTAGTCTGTAAAGCTTCTCGTTTTAGCAGATCTAAGCCTCTCTTAAATTTTCTTCATTGGCTACCAGTAAAATACCGCATACGCTTTAAACTCTGTACCGTCATTTTTAAAGCCTTCCTTTTTCACCAACCTACATATCACTTTAATTATTTAGTACTACTTCAAAATTCAAGACTGCTTAGATCATTCAACACAAATAACTGTTACACGTTTTCGAACAAAATGGGGCTCAAGGGCTTTTGCAGCTGCAGCTCCCTCCACCTGGAATTCACTGCTGGTTAATTTGAAAACTGCGAGTACAGTCACCTCATTTAAAAAAATGCTGAAGACTTTTCTTTTCGATTCGGCTTCCCCCCCCCCCCCTAATTCCTCGGAGATTCGGCGCCCAGTTGACGACTTACGCTTTGACTCTCGACATTGAGCTGGTTTCGATTTGGATTCTGCGCCTCTGAGCTCGCATCTCCGAGGATTTAGGCACTATAGAAGTTACCGAGTTGAATTGAATTTAGCAAAATAAATGTCCTGTGCTAGTTTAAGTGTATAAGTGGCAAGCCTGATTTTAAGTGTGTATATCATGTCGAGTTACATGTAATTTTACAAAACTAATATACCATGCTTACCATGTTGTACAGGCTGTATAAAATTATACATATATATTTATTTGGACAAATAAGTCAGTAATGACTGTTCAATTATGACAATAAAACACATATCTATCTATGTTACGTGGTCCTGTTATTTTCTAACACAGCATGCGTAATTGCCTTAAAAATTGGCTCTCAAAACATTAACGTCATTTTCCCACTTGTCAATCACTACATGGATGTAATTTGGTCATAATAAAAGATGAGGCACTGACTTTGCTAGAAGCTGAATGATGGAAATACAGCAAGTGATACAGAGGGGCATTTGAAATGTGAAGGCCAAAGGCTTGATGTTTGTTGTTGGCCTGTGAAGTTTAGCCCGCTATGGACTCCCTATTACCATGATTACTTTTGTCATCATCTCACAGAATATACTGATTAATATATGTAAACCTTTTAGTGTGGGGACCGTCTTTAGACGTCACCATATTCTGGCGGCGATCCGGCGCTAAAATAATTGAATACATTTTAATGACCATGAACTCATAACATAGGCAATAAAAAAAGCGGAGAGAGCTAACTAAGACATTTATTATGATTTTAAACTGAAAAACCCTTTGGTGTCCATGTTTAATTAAAAAAAAAAAATAGCGCCTCAAGGATTGACTTCTAGCTGTCTTGACTTGGTTATTTTCCCACCGCCCTGTGGTGTAATAACCTAACTGAACATTGCAAGCCCACAACCCAGATGTTTTTTTCCCATATTTTTCTCATTTATGTATGAGAGTAATCATTTAAGTAGCCTGGTGACCAATTATCATGATTATACAGATGAATTTGATATGCATTCTTATTATAACTCAAATAACACATCGTACAACAGAAAATAAGTATCTTTATTGACACTGATAACATTTCAATTAACCTCTATAAACAAACTGTACATAAAATTAATCCAACACAACATAATATGGTGACGCCACAACTGACAAGCTCGCCTTTTAAAGTGCTAAATAATATAATTTAAATTTTAACCGACTTCAAGTGATGTCTCGTTTTTGCAATCCACAACTTCAAGCGGGTAAAATCACTAACATTTGTACAATTTGACCACGTGCCAAAACACGTGCCAATCTAAACATCTTAACCCTTTAAAACTTGAATTTACCAGTGTCATCTTCATCCACTACAAGCCGCGAATTGCTCTCTCAATTCTCGACTTGTAGTGAAGTGAAATTAAGTCATTCTTCAGAGATGCGAAATGATGCTTTAATGCATCGTGAGGGTTTAAAGGGTTTTAATGTTTATTTATACTTCTGTTTTTTTTGTCGCAGGTCAAAGGAAGAGGTTAAAACGGCTATAGCATTTTAAGTGGTAACCTGGGTGTTATATCGTTACACTCAGACAACGCGCAACAACGACTCAACAGTAATGAATGTCATTGTAAATAGTGAGGTATCTACATATAAACAGCAACTTGTAGATGTGCAGTAATTATTCAAGTTATGCCGCATCTACAGTTTTTTATTATTATTACAGCTCTTTCTATTTTCATGTCGCGCCTTTTTTATTGGTATGAAAATATTTTTTATTCACACTTTGCATTTGGACCAAAAAACATTCATAGCAACCTATTTTGAAATAATTTACATGAAATATTTTCCTCCAGAAATGTTGTGTAGCGGTTTTGTAGCCGTTCATCCACGGCTCATATGCTGAGCTACTTTTGTCCATAACAAAAACTGCTACAACAGCGTGGTATTGTGTAAAATGTGATCTCAATTGTGCATCAAGTCTCACCGCTACACCAAATGATTCCCTGATTTTGTATCTCTGCAACAGCTCATGTTTATGAATTCCACAAATTAATGAAACAAGTATGTTGTGATATAAATCACTTGTGTTATATGTTGAGCACGTGGGATGAAGACATATTTCACTGACAGATCACTGAAAGCAATGGGTCGATATACTAACTATATGTAAATACAAATAACAAAAATGGCAAGACAAAATGGTAAGCAGTGTTTTGTACATAATTATGTGGAATGTATTATAAAGTGTTGATTTGAGTATTCTTCCACATTCAACCACCCCTCAGCAGTCTAGTAGATGTAGGATTATAACAGGCATATAGGCCTAGCAGAGAAGCCTTTCAGAATCCCATCTGGCTACCATCTCATTACTTTGTTTTATCTACACCCATTTCCGATATAAAATCAAAATGCTTCTTTTATTGCAAACTGGAATTTAACAAAACACATCTATTTGAAACATGCGATGTCTAAACAAGAATAACATGTCATGCTTGACAATGTTTTTATTTAATTTTGAAGAGCATAATCCTTGATAAGAACCGCATGCAATATTAAGGATATGATGGGCTAAAAAAGTGTATTGCTTACTTCATCAAAACTAGCTTTTTAAGTCTAGTTTAAAAAGAGATGGAAACTAAGAAATTAGTCTAACAAAATAAAAAGTGTGTCAACTCTTACACTAATATCTTGGTCATTTTTTTCTATTTTCAGTGATATCATGTGCACTATACCTCAACCATTGTCCTTCCGAATTCAGTGATGTAAGAACCACTCTGCCTCAACAATTGTCTTGCTGAATTCATTGATATCAAGTGCACTATACCTCATCAATTGTCATGCTGAATTCAGTGATATCCTGTGCACTATACCCCAGCCATTGTCCTCTTGAATTCTGTGATATTATGTGCACTATACCCCAACCATTGTCCTTTTGAATTCACTGATATCATGTACACTATACCCCAACCATTGTCCTCTTGAATTCACTGATATCATGTGCACTATACCCCAACCATTGTCCTCTTGAATTCACTGATATCATATGCACTATACCCCAACCATTGTCCTCTTGAATTCACTGATATCATGTGCACTATACCCCAACCATTGTCCTCTTGAATTCACTGATATCATATGCACTATACCCCAACCATTGTCCTCTTGAATTCACTGATATCATGTGCACTATACCCCAACCATTGTCCTCTTGAATTCACTGATATCATGTGCACTATACCCCAACCATTGTCCTCTTGAATTCAGTGATATCATGCGCACTATATCCCAACCATTGTAATTCTAAATTCAGTGATATTAGGTGCACTATACCTCAACCATTGTCTTGTTGAATTCAGTAATAGCATGTGCACTATGCCCCAACCATTGTCCTTCCGAATTCAGTGATATTACGTGCTCTGTACTTTAACCATTGTTCTTCGAAATTTAGTGATAATAGGTGCACTATACCTCGACCATTGTCCTACGGAATTCAGTGGTATCATTTGCACTTTACCTCATCCATTGTCCTGTTGAATTACGTGATATCAAGTGCACTATACCTAAACCATTGTCCTGTTATATCCAGTGATACCATGTGCACTATACCTCAACCATTGTACTACTCAATTCAGTGATATCACGTGCTCTGTACCTCAACCATTGTTCTGATATTAGATGCACTGTACCTGAATCATTATCTTGCTGAATTCAGTAATATCAGGTTTTCTGTACCTCAACCATTGTCCTGTTGAATTCAGTAATATTAGGTGCTCTGTATCTAGGATGAGGGTGAACTGTAGGCAGTACTGCAGTACAAAGGCAAAATACAGTATCTGCTTACTTGTAACGTAAGCAAATACTGTATTCTGCCTTTGCAGAGCATAGTAAGTGCACTGCAGCACGAGCGAGCGACCTCATTGACGTTGGAAAACGTGTAGAAATCTAATATGCCTAATCGTGAATAGTGATTTAACCCCTGGACCACCCATATCGATAGCAGTGGTCGTTATGTAGCTTTATTTGTACATGTGAAGCCAGTTTCAAGAAGTGAAATATCAGATGTGACCTCCTCTAGTTTACTTTCTACTTCTTTTCTTGTTCTTGACGATTAAAGCAGCCGATTGGATCACTATTGCTATGTCACAATATTAAAATTTAGAGGAATAACTTGGCTTGACCACAAATTAATTACAGCTAAATGTAATTATCTAAAATACGAGAAACAAAATTAATAACGGAATCTTTGTACTCATTCGTGATACATCAGCTTTATCTCACCCAGTGTAATATGGTGTAATATGTAGACTAAATGTAGGGCTTTATCCCTGTCTCATAATTAGCATAATTAATTATAAATAATGCCATGGTTCCACCCAGCACGAAACTGTAATATGTGACTACAGGTATAGGCTACCTCTGTCTCTTAATTAGCATAACGGTATAATGCTATGATGTATATAAAAATCGAATTAAAAAAGTGGCATTCAGTCCAACATTACCAAGAACATTCATAGATTCAATTGAAATTAGGCTTCCTCCATTAAAACAATTTTTTTTTTAGAAATTCCTGTATACATAGTAAACATTCGGGATGCCATCATTCGCAGAGTGTGGTAAAGTTAGAGATGAATAATTATTGCAAGCAAATGTACAGTTGGTCCAAAGATACAGCTGTAGTATTCACAACATTTCTCTTGTAAAACATTCTATGATATCTACGATAAATCATACATCGAAAGTCTATCAATGGAATAATATATATATATCAATATAGCAAACATTACTACTGTACATATAGTAACATATGATCAAAATGACTATGTACAAGTTTGGTAGGCGAACAAATGAAACGTCTTCAACAGGTTTGGATTCAATTATGTTATCCACAGTGAATCGTTTTAGTGAAATAATGTAATCATGAAAAATAGTTTCAATAAATAGTCTTGTGATTGATGATGTCATAAAATGCAAGCAAAAGCATTAGGCGCTATCTCAAAGCAGTCTCACAGATTTAGTTTGGATACCGAGCAATATATGATGTGAGAAGCATGACTAAATCGCTGACGTGATTGCAAAAAATGTTATTGCTAAAGTTAAATTTGAAATTAATTCTGGCTCAGTTATGCAACTGGATCATTTCCAGTAAAACCATTGTGACACGACGTTGTTGCTACGTTGAATCAACGTCATTGACGTTGATTCAACCTGGCAACAACGCCATGTGCCTAGTGGGTAGTCTGTAGCACCGAGGTGGAATCTCATTTAAAGTATGACCCTTCCCTTGTAGCCAAGGTGCTCTCACACATAACATTACGGGGAATATTGCTGATTTACGATTGCACCTAATTCACAAGAAGCATAACGTCAGCACAACACAACATCTGGGTGTGGTGTCCAATAAATAAAGTGAGCTTGAAGGCCTTGTCCACTATCGTTCGTTTAATTCATAGGGCCTACATAGTCACCAGATGGCTCGTCTAATTTATATATAGTCACCAGGTGGCGCTTATCCTTATTATCTGTGAAACGAACGTGATGCTTTCTGGGTAAAGTCTAATCCCCTTATGGTTCACAGTGTGTTGAGTGATAACTGAACCCGTTTTGAGCACACACTTCATAGAGGTCCTCATATATAATTTATCTAAGAGTATTCACTGATTAATCAACGATCGTCACAGACAATTGTTTCCTTTTACCACTGATGATATCAGTGAAATAAGAGTCTGGATGCTTCTATACTGTGTCTTGATTGCAGTGTCAATTGTACAAATTGTCACACATTTAAAACTTAACGTAACGTACTACCGAACTTGCGTGATGACATATCTTTATACATGAATATTTCACACTCTGAAACTATCATACGTAATCCGAGAGATTAATCTGCGACGTTGGGTCAGCATGCAGATATATTATGATCAATGTTTCGTGAAATTGTTTTCCTCAGTAGGCATATAGAGATGACGTGATGATTTCCATTTTGATGTGTTGATATATGAAATGAAATGAATCGCGCTTTAGGCCACCTTTGTGCACAATAGGCTAAACTGGGCCAGGATAACCTCCTGAGGATGGTGAGATGATTGAGATGACACTGTCCTCCAGACACAGGATTCGAAATTCGAGCCCTGGCGGTCTGAGGCCGAGCACGCTACCTCTCGGTCACGGAGGCTCCCCACAATACTGACTTTCACACGTGGATGGAGAAGAAACATTTTTGTTTCTTTCAAACCGCCGAGACCAGGAACCGAACCCCGAACTCTGGCGTGAAAGGCAGCGGTGCTAACCACTACCCTAGGGCCCCCGCCCGATGTGTTGATAAGTATCGCACAGTATTGAATGACTTGAATACAGATAAGTAAATATTTCCACAGTAGGCCTATTTACAAATTATGATCACCGTATGTAGTCAATAATAATCATAAGGCTGGTTATGTTTCTACAATCTCATTGATGTTCACTTCGACATTTGTGTAAACGCCATGTGTCCAGAAGAACCAACATCTGTTCCATCTCATTAAAAATAGCTTTAAAATATACAATCTATTTACAGTTAGACCTCATAAAAACAATATTCTACAAACTCTTTGCTATTACGAAGCGGTTTGTTTATTGTGGTAAAATAATCCACAAGCAAATAAACTATTCGAGATTGTCAATGATTGTTGAAAGCGGAGAACGACAATAGGTAAATATCTGTGAAGCGAAACAGTCATCTGCCTTAGCTTTTATGACTCCTCAAACAAAAACATTTCTCGGGACATTCTATTTAGTATGGTTCAAATATATCAAGAACATCCACAAACACCCCGTATGCGCACCCCAGTTCAGCTTTGATATGTGCTTCAAAAAGAAACGTTTGCTTTCAGAATCATGTATTTAGGCATTATTGACTTGATGGCTCGTGATACAGGGTGCATTTTTTGTTTGTTGACACTTGACTAGATGTGAACGCTGCGTCAGCCACCTACTCCTGCCAGCAGGTCAAGGGTACTGTACATCGTGCTGGCAGGATGATGACTGTGAATAGTCCCCTTGGAGTTAGAAGGTGCCAAACTGCCACTTTAGAAAGTGGCAGTTTAGCACCTTCTAACTCCAAGGGGACGAAATAGAGGACCTAATCAAGCCGTGTGATGTGGTGCACGTGTTTCCCATTGTTTTGGGTGGGGGTGGGTTTTGTTGACAGGGGCATCATGTTGAAATGTTCACTGACGGGCTCTATGCAGGGAGGGCGGGGTACAATGGGGGGTCGGGCAACCAGTGGCTGGGTGCAGGGATCAGCAGGGCAATGTCTCGAGGCGGAGGACCCCCCGGACAGCGGAGGCAGACGCCTGATGCTCGTCTTCTTGCCGGAGCCGGGACTTGCCGGATCCTGAGTGTTCACCATCATCGTGGTGATGGTCGTACCACGGTCGACCTCCGCGTCGTGGTCTCTGGCCCCGTGCGTGTCGTTATTCACAGAGGACTGAATCTCTTGGATCCGATCCAGTATCTTCGGGAAAGCTTTCCTGGCGGCCTTGCGGAATCCATCCCCCAGGAAGCTGTAAACAAATGGATTCACACAGCTGTTGGCGTACGAGAGGGCGTGGGCGATGATTTTGTAGATGTAGGTAGCTTGATTTTTCGGGAAGTTTGGGTCGTACTCCATCCATAGTTGGAGAATATGGATGGGAAGCCAGAAGAGAGCGAACAGCAGCACCACTGTAACCACCATCTTGGTGGTGCGACGATTGCCAGAAGATTGACGCTTGTTTCCCGTTCTCTGACCACTCTGAAAGTAAAAGAAAGCACAATGAGAAATAGGTACAGTTCGCTATACTGCTTACTTTACAAGTGAGAAGATACTGCCTTTGCATAGCAGTCTATACAAATACTATTGTGGACTATTGTATCATACGTGTTGCATAGCATTTTTTCTATTCTTTATCCACTAATGTTAAATGAGAAATAGCGATCAACAGGTTGTTTCTTTTGCTCGTGACAATAAGGTTTTATTGATAAGTAGAATAACGCTTGAAATAAATCCTTAACCATTTGAGCTCTCACGATGCATTTTGCATCTCTGAAGAATGACTTAATTTCCAACACCTAGGGATTTTAGAACGAAAATTTTCATGGAACTGTTTTAATAATAGCAATATTTTTTTCATTGACCACCCACTTCAAGTCATATTCATCCACTGCAAGCTGTGAATTGCGACAGCAATTCGCGGCTTGTAGTGGATGAAAATGACAATGCTAAATTCAGGCTTGAAAGGGTTTTAAGCGCTAGGCAGGATTAAAGTAGTTTTTATCCGATCAGATCACTGATATTAGGAACAAAATTAGTGATTAAACTTTAACAAATGCAAATGTCTGGGTCTCAAATTAAACGAATATGAGTCATTTTCACTCACTTGAAGTTGTGTGTCGCGGCAGCGAGACACAACTTCAAGTAGGCGAAAATATAAAGAAGTGCTTAAAAATCAACAAATATAAATATTTATTGTCAAAATAAAAAATAAGGGCAATTTTCACTCACTTGAAGTTGTGTGTCGCGGTAGCGAGACACAACTTCAATTGAGCGAAAATTTAAATGATTTAATTTAGAGGTTGAAGAGTTAAATACGAAGCTGTAAATTAACCCATTTGATTGGGATCTCAAGCTATTTCACAAATTAGGCTGTGTGATTTGTGGCGAACTCTCAGATAAACCTTTCCATTGGGTGACTATTTGCTAATGTAAGACGCTCACCCTTTAATCGCTGAGTACGTCTATAGTCGCTTTAATCCGTTTATTTCGCCGTTCAAATCGCAGGTATTGGGAACGAGATGTCTGCAGTTTAAGGGGTCAGTCAAGGAGAAAGAGCGAAATTCGATAGATTCGTAGATCCGATTGTACGAGGCGCGCAGCGCCGAGTATATTCGGATCTACGAATCTATTGTACTTGTACTATTGTACAATCAGACATGCAGTTTCCTGGTTAAACCCGTATATTGTATATATTGTATATTGTGCCCGACCTGACCAGTAAAAAATAGCAGTGGATTCTTAGATCCGAATCTACTGTTTTAACAATAGACTGACGATACTGGTGTATTTGTGCACATATCGGCTAAATTGGGCCAAGAGACAAAGTCACTACAGTCAGATCTTAAATTTGTTATTATACGTCAAAAGACTACCTCTGGTTATGAGATACTGGAGTTTATATACGCCTACATACAATCAAAGAGTGTATCATACACACCAGATAACATTTCAAAAAATCTTCCATGGCCATAGCTATTCCCGATTTATCCACTGAAGTTGATATGTTCGCTGAGAGGTTTCCATTATCTTTTTATAAATCCAGATTAGATGACGTTAGATGAGACATTGTGTCTGAGTATTTTACGTGATACTTTCACGTTATACGGGATATATGTCTGCTTTCAGACAAGCAAGTATTAACCATCCTTACAGTGCGGGGCTCGACTTTAGACGTCAAAATCTGACGTCTGTAGACGTCAAATTCAGACAAATTAAAGTCGATCCCCACACCATAAGAGCATAAATATTTACAATGTTCGTAGACACATAACATAGGTATTCAAATGAAGCGGAAAGAGCTAACTAAGACATTTCTGGTGAATTCAAATTGAAAAAAAATGGTTGCCATTGTTTATACAAAAATAATTCAGCGCTTTATGGGTTAAAGAAGACACTGGACAACAGTGGATCATTGATGAGCGACGCCTGACACATTGGCCCAGCATCGATCCAGCACTACATAGTCCCGTCAGATATGAAAGGGTGCAGCTGCCACTTTGTTAAGTGGCAGATACACCCTTTCATATCCAGGACGTGTTATTATATCGCTGGACTAGCATTCTAAAGGAATATTGCGATTGTTAGGTTTCAGAACCCTAGGCTTATGTATGGTGTCATAGAGTTATACACCTGTAAGCCTTTATCTTGTACTGCATGTATTATTATATACTTGAGGTTAAGTTTTCATAATCTCACACTGGCAATCAACAATCAAGCAGTACCAACTCACTCACGCAACACCCAAATTGGGTGACCCAATGCTTAAACTCTGGCCGAACCTAGGTGTCTATAGACTGATGCTATCATAATATATTATATGATCAGCAACTGCATCAAGGTCAGTCGGACCGTACCTGGGCGGAAAATAGGAAGCCAGTGTCATAACATTCGCACTGGTACTAGCTATAAACAGTACCCCTTTAACCGCCAATTTATTCAATCTGAATTTTCACCCACTTGAAGTTGTGTCTCGCTGACGCGATCCACAACTTCAAGTGAGTGAAAATTATTCAGATTTGACAAAATGGAGGTCAACTGTTTTCAAATGTTGTTGATTGATGTCACATTATTTCTTTAACATGTTTAAAAGGTGGTACCTAATGTGCTGATAAAAAATGAAAACCCGAAGATATGCGGCACGTTAAACCATATTTTACCGCATTCGTGCGGATACTTCATGCAGTAAGTAGCCTTGAAGAGGATTCATTCTGTCGCTTTGACTAATCTATTAATCACATAAGATGTCAAACGAGCCGTGAGCACTACACGGATAAAAACCGAGCATCGCCATCATAAAGGCATGTTATTATAAGCATTCGTCAGGATATTAATGCTAATAAACGTGACTTAAATTTAAATAATGTTCACAATACACTGTTCCAATTTGTTCGGACAATATACAGGCCCAGTTGACATTATGTATTTTATGACAGTTCACAATGATAACAAGAGGGGAAACACTCTATTTCTCTGAAAATGTTTCAGCACCCAGGGAGGGGGGGGGGGGTATTAAACCCGACCGACAGACCCGCAATTAACACAAAGTTTATCGGCATATTTATCTTCAATACGCAGGCTTATAAGAATGAAAAATGAGGAGTGTCGAGGAGCAGTAGCCTACAGCATTTAAATGGTTAACCTTTGTGCTGCTGAACTGTTTTTGCTATTTTCATTCATTTAAAGCTGGAATAGCTAACGCAATTTCCATCACAAAATGAGGAAAAATATTTATATTTATGAACACTAGACATTTAATTTTTGAATTATTTGATAACGTAACCACAAACAACTATTTTATTAAATATAGTGATACATTTGTACTTCATTTAGTCAGACACACGCTTTAAAACGTACCTACTTATTAGCAGCAAAAGGTTTAACCCTTATCCTGCTGATCACGACTATTATCGTTTTGAATCTGTTCTATTGGACGGCAAAATCGCTGTTATTGGGAATGAAATGTGTGTCTAAACATCTAAATTTGCAAATATTTGTGCTCAAATTGAACAAATATGAATAATTTTCAACCACTTGAGGTTGTGGATCGCGGTAGCGAGACACAACCTCAAGTGGTTGAAAATTTAAATAAATCAACTTAGCAGAAGACGGGTTAATTGTTTACCTGTTAAAGAGCTGAAAAAATAAACCAAAGATAATTTCAGTTTTCATTCACTTAAAGCTTTGTCCTCTTAAGAGGATGAAAATCGGTCATATTTTGCAATTTGACACTCAAACATTGGCAAACTTTGCTGTTTAAGTGTTCAATAACCCTGCTAATAAAACAGATTAGAGCTTCAAGGGTTAAGATCCGAAATTCTGAAATTTGTTTTTGTTCTTCAATAAGTGAGGCGAAAACATTCCTATAAAAACTTAAAAACACAAATACCTCGTTCTGTTATAACGCGAGAGAATCAGGGGCGGATCCAGAAAAAAATCTGACAGGGTTCCAACTTGCAACCATCAACCATTATGAATATGTATATAGTAATTATCGGGTTTTTAATATTCGTGAATTTCTGATTTTGGGACTTTTCGTAAAGTCTACAAATCTCAATATTAAAAAAAATCTGCCGTATTTAGGCCTAACTGATATACTAGTAGTCAATGGGTTGTGGAATGCCACCTTTCAATGGCTCTTGCAGTGTTCACCTTTTACGGCTGAATAACTTATTCAGCCGTGAAATTAGAGCTCCCCTCATCCATCATTTTATAGACTTATAGGGCCTACATATGAAATAAAATAAAACGGGCTTTAGGCCACCTTCGTGCACATATAGGCTAAACTGGGCCAGGAGAACCTCTTGAGGATGGTGAGATGATTGAGATGACACTGTCCTCCAGACACAGAATTCGAAATTCGAACCCTGGCGGTCTGAGGCCGAGCACGCTACCTCTCGGTCACGGAGGCTCCCCACAATACTGACTTTCACACGTGGATGGGGAAGAAACATTTTTTGTTTCTTACAAACCGCCGAGACCGGGAACCGAACCCCGGACTCTGGCGTGAAAGGCAGCGGTGCTAACCACTACCCTAGGGCTCCCGCCCGATAGGGCCTACAAGACACGTGCCGATCTTCGCAACGGGTCTTTGCTTAAACGTTTGTTTAATGCTAGGTCAGCGCCGGAGATACCTGACCAACATTAAGTCCAATTACTGACTGATATGATAAATACATATACAAATACATTATTGATAATGTACTTTATCTCGAGTTATTTTTATTAACGTCCACGCACTATCGGCTAATATATGAAATATAGGCCTACATTGTTGTTGAGAATTCATAGAGACTGTAGTTAAACTCACTGTAGTCATTTACGATTATAGGTAGCGCTATAATAATTATAATAATTTTATTAGTGACTCTTAAATTCTCTAATTTGATCGCCTTGCAAAAATTAAAACTTGGCGATTAATAACAGATCTATATCAGTAAAAAAGTATTAAAATTCAAAAGTAAGTGACTTAAAAGTTAAATGGAACAAATTTAGTACAATTTCAATGTGTAGAGCACCTTTAAAGCTAGGTGTATTTAATTTATTGAAATCTATGGTAAACAAAGGGTGGTGTGAATGCTATGCTATAGTCGGGCCCAAATGACATGTAGGCCTATACTGTCGTGCAAAGACAAAACGCATTATCTACTTAGGCTACAATTGAGAAGATACTGCCTTTTCGCTTTGTAGAGTGTGACTGTTAATTACACCTGCCGCCGGTGTTACCCCCACCTTTCCACACCTTTTAGTGCCAGCCTTTATCTTGAGATCAATGAAACGGCATAATTGACCAGCAAAGAAAAATCTAGGCTATCAGTTTTGTTTTGGAACCCTGTCATTGAAACGGTGACAGGGTTCCAATCTCCCAAAAAATAAATTATTTCACCAGTTTTTCGATCTCAAACCCTGTAATTTGATAGATTTGAAAACGCTGACAGGGTTCCGGAACCCTCTCAACCCGGTCTAAATCCGCCCCTGAGAATGATATAAAAATAAAAGATGAAGCTATAAGAAAGTATCACTAGAAAATGTTCTTCATTCTCCGCCGCTCGTACAAATAATTACGAGCAGTAGAACAAAGACTACTGAGCCCATTATGCAAAGAACAAAGCGACTAGGCGATTCAAGGTTTTAATTGGCGGAATAAGCATTCCATAGAAGTATAGCGCATGGAAAAAGTAGTTGTCGGCTTCGCTTTTATGCGTGTTTGACTAGCTATCCAGACATTGCGATAATATTTATTACAGGATGAGACTGGAACGGAATGAATTCAATGAATGACATGGTACATGCATGAATATGACGTTTTATGGGATTTGTATGGTTTATATGGTTGTTAGCCCTCACAGCGCGGGGATCGACTTTAGTCGTCAGAATCTGACGTCTACAGACGTCAGATTCTGACTTCTAAAGTCGATCCCCGCGCTGTAAGGGTGAAGATATTTCTACTGCCCGTAGACCCGTAACATAGGTATTCAAATGAATCGGAAAGAGCTGACTAAGACATTTATGATGATTTCAAATTGAAAAAAGCCCTTTGGTCGCCAAGTGCTTTTACAAAAATTTGCGGCGCTTCAAGGGTTAAGGCGCTGTCACACTTGGCTGGACTGAGCATGAACATCACCAGACAAGCCCACCCAAGATCTACAGGATCTAATACGGAGGAATAACGAACACATTCAGAACATATACAGGACAAAACGAATCACTGACAGACGTAACGAACATCAGCAAACATGAAACTCACTTGTCGGACAACAACATAACATAAAACGAACATTGACGATCACCAGCGGATGCCGTTCTTTCATTGTCCGTCCAGTTTATCCACCGGCCGAGGTGTCATGGGGCGCTTACTATACTTGTATGATATATGAAAATAATCGGCCTATGCATGATATTCTGTAGCCATGACGTCCAATGTCTTCACTGAGCTGGCTAATAAAATGAATTATGGGGGAGGGGGATTTATATAACATTATTTTCATCGAGTAGCCATTCAAAAGGGTTCCCGTTGACGTCACTGCGTTTGAGTTTTCTAGAAAAGTTATTGAGGGCGATGACAAAAAACAAGCAAGCGCTCATCTGAAACAGAGAAAAAAACATAGTGGCCTAAGCTATAAGGATCGGATTTATTGTACAAATCCCAAGACATTCCCATGTGGCACAGCAGACAATTTATTACACCTCATCCCCCTGAGACAATGAGGAAACACATCAAACACGAGCATTGAACTAATACCGGTTTATCGCCGGGCCAGCGTCGTAGACAGTGGACCAACTTTAAACCAGTATTGACTCAACGTCTTGTGTTTGTGATGGGAACGTGGGTTTGTAGCCTTATTTATGACTGCCGTCACCACATGCAACAATCCGTTTGTAGAAAGTGGCCTCGTTCTCAGATAAGGCCTCCGTCATCTCATGATTTTAAAAGAGACCGCACAAAGTGACAGTATCACATAATACGCTATACTATACACACGTTTGTTAATATTATAAGGGTGGTACATAATAGCAGAAAAGAGTTTTATCTATTTCTAATAATACGCGATACATCACATGTTTATTAATAATATAAGGGCTGTATAAAGCTTATTACACGAGAAACATATATAATTTACATTAACTTTTATACTTTTTATACTTATAATGCTATACTAATGTTTGTATATATATCTATATATGTATATATTTGCTACCTAGTTCGCAGAGGTTTTTATAAACGCGGCACGACCAATGTTGTATATAATGAATTATTATAATGATATAATATTTATGCTTTTGTATCTGTAATAAATATATATATCGGTCAAAAGCTAAATCATTAAACAAAAATCTCCAATGATATCACAATGCAGCGAAATAATATTCCCATAGGTCTACATTTTCTCACATGGCTCAATATTGACTCAAGGTATTTCAACATTCGCTCAATGTCTCTCAACATTGACTCAATGTCTCTCAACAGTGGCTCAAAGTCCCTCAACATTGGCTCAATGTCTCTCGACAGTCGCTCAACCTCTCGCGTGTACTTGGAAGTTGTCACTACATTTCCACACCTCACTCATCTTCATCAATGGAAGATCCGTGGCAGCAAATTTGTTCTGATTGAGTGAAGATACTTTTGATTAATTTTAGCTGTAGGGAAATGTCCCAGCTCAGCCCAGCCCCAGATTTGCCTCCACTTTCAGATGAGGATTAGTGGCGCAAATTCTGCATTTCAAAGCGGTGAGACATTGGTTATCAATCGCACGCAGACTGGATGTGATTCCCGATGTGATTACACAGAAATTGAAAAATAATGAAATCAGATATTGTCCCAGTGGAAATTTATTTTGACCAAAACAATTTCATGAAATATACTCAGATATTGCATGATGTTTTATTCCTCATCCTATGTTCTGTTTGGATTGCAAATTATGTTGTAAGCTCATTTAAAAAAGAATAAAATTGACAGAATGTGTTTCAATCTCAACGTCATAGCAGTGTCTGGGAATTGGCAAGAAAACGTATACGAGTGTAGAGTACATAGACAGACTATTGGTCTCTCAGAGGTAGCAGATCAGAGCAAAGCCAAAAATCGGTTACTTCTCAGCAAAACACCTTCTAATTATAACCATCCAGCAATTTCTCTTATATAAGATTGTTGTTCAAAAAGTAATGGACAAACTAAACTGATTTTTGTCTGTGTCGTATAATTGGAGTACATTTATATACGCTACTGGAATTACCACATTATGATATAACTGTCACGGTAATAAAACGATATTCGGCAATTAGGATGTACGAATCTATCGTAATTGAGTTCAGCTTAAAAAATAATATTTTCCATGACTTTATTACTCAATACAATATGTCGAATAATCGTGTAGTGCATTAGTCATTGTATTATCGCACACTCTATTTTTAATCTTGCAGAACACATTTTTTATATTTATTCCATGACATCATCTCATTGGATCGCAGCGAATCGCATTGCATTGGATTGGATTGCATTGGATTGGATTGCACCACATCGTATTGCATTACATTGCATTGCATAATATTGTATATCATTACATTACATAGCAATACATTGCATTGCATTGCATTGCATTGCATTGCATTGCATTGCATTGCATTGCATTGTTACATTGCATTATATTGCATTTCGTTGCATTGCATTGCATTGCATTGCATTGCATTGTATTGCATTGCATTGCATTGCATTGCATTAAATCTTCCCACTAAAAATATACAGTGCAGGTATGAGACACATAAATAGATTTACATTCGCGGCAAACGATAACAGGAAACTAGTAGCGAATGATGAACCATCTGTTGAACATTACTTCCTCTTTCTAGAGATACTAAGCATTCCTGAGGCCTGTTTACTCGTAATTCCCGACTTTTTACCAGAGAACAAAATCATGGCATATGGACTTCTTACATACCGATTATACGTGTATCTATCTGTATCATGATTACCTAACATTATTAACTTAGCAATCGAAAATAAATCTTAGCTCTGCGAATTTGGTAATTTTAAGTGTTATATAAAAACTGTTAGTTTATATATCTAAAGAGCTGGTCAGACAGGCTTTATTTTGGCATGATATGCATGATGAATAAAGTTTAAATTAAAATGCTACAAATTCATGCAATGAAACAGTTTTGAATTATCTGGGCACAGATAACCATATCCTCCTGGCCAGTGTTGAATGAACAGATTAAAAACCGAGTAGCAAAACAATTCACATCACCATATGAACTTGGGCTACATCTGGGACGTTGGCCCAGCATTAAACCACATCGGATGAACATCACGTGTTTGTTGGGTCTAGCAGTGTCCCGACTTTAACCGTCGTCGTATCGCGATATTGCCAAAAAATAAAAAAACGACTTAAAGGCACATTCACTATAAACTAACTATAAACTGCAGTCATTCTTCGAACCCCCTTGTTCCATTTCAGTCCCCATAAAACACTATACATGGCACATTCTGAATAACATTTATTGGTAAAACATCAAGCGCTGATGCCGCAGCTACTCAGTGTTTTATCACTTTATTGCCATCTGTTTCGCCTGATTTAAAAAATGAAATATATCTAAAATCTGTGGCAATGAGATAAGTTGTGCCTTGAATTTCACAAAAGTAATTTTCAGTTATTTGAAGTCATGGATCGCGGTAGCGAGACACAACTTCAAGTGACTGAGTATTTAAATTGAATAGCTCAGTGCCCTAGGGGGTAGTGAAAAATAGTATAATAGGCCTACGTCATAATCAAGACGCTCTCAGATATTATAATAGGGTATTTTATCAAATAAAGGTGAATAAAGATAAGAGTAGATTGCTGAGCGCTAGAAGGTTAATTCTTAAAGCGTCACAGCCACTTGAAGTCGTTTTAAATCCATTTTCTTAGCCGACTAGGCCTATATCACTGTTATTAGGAATGTAACCCAGCAAACACGAGGCGTTGGCCCAATGTTGGGCTGACGATGGGCCAGCGTCGTAGACGATGGGCCAACGTCAGCCCAACATTGGGCCAACGCCTCGTGTTTGCTGGGAAAGATTTGCAAATGTCCGGTCTCAAATTCAACAAATATAACTAATTTCGCTTGAATGGCCAAACAGTAGAGTTATGGAAATTTGCATGGCCTTACCCTGAAGCTGTGGCATGTATTCTTCAAGAATATTTTTTATAAATTGATGAAATTTTCATTCACCTTGAAGTGGAATAAATGAATGACTGATCGAACCAATAAATGAGTATAGTTTTAGACCACCTTTGTGTACATATAGGCAAAACTCCTAAGGATGACATGCCCACCAGACAAGACACAGGATTCAAAATTCCAATTCTTTGAAACCTGAAATCTAGATTAGGAGAACTTCCCAGGCAGACAGCTTTAATAGCTGCACCATGGCCCCTGCCCCCTGCCCCCTTTGAAGTGAAAATTGCGACAGTTATTCACGGCTAAACATGCTGAAGGTGAATTCAAATAAAACCCAATTGTTGGGTGCTAGGAAAAATAGGGGTAATGGCTAAATAAGTACTGGTCATATAATAGCTGGCATAGCCTTGTTTTGGAGCTCCAGCACCTAGGCCATGCTCCTCGGGGAAAAAAGAAGATAGTTGATGTGCTATGATCATGATGATGTGGCTATAAATACCGCTGCCGTGCAAAGCCAAAATGCAGTATCTGTTTAGTTCACAAGCAAGGAAATACTGCATTTTAGAGCAGACTTTTGTGATTTGAGCCGTGTAAAGCCAAAATGCAGTATCTGCTTACTTTGCAAGTGAGCAGATACTGCCTTTTGAGTGGTGATATGAAATTGCCCATGTGTTGGTTCAATGTTGGACCATCGTCTGCGACGCTGGCCCAACATTGAACCAACACATGGGCAATGTGCCGTGTTTGCTGGGTGTGTGCCTACCCTAGCCCTGGAGCTGTAGCGTGTGTTCCTCAGGAAGACGATCATGCTGGTGTAGCAGGCGATGCTGATGATCAGGGGGATCACGTAGGTCAGGCAGACAGTGTAGGTCAGGAACACTTTGCCTCCCAGAGGCGTCCAGATGGGGCGGCAGTAGGTGGTCAGTCCGTAGATATTGCAGAAGTTCACCAGGCCGTGAAACATGGCGAACGGTATGCCCAGCAGCAGAGATACTGGAATGATAATTGAAAAAATTGCTGAAATATATTTAACCCTTTAACCGCCAAATTAATCAATTTGAATTTTCACCCACTTAAAGTTGTGTCTCGCTGACGCGATCCACAACTTCAAGTGAGTGAAATTTATTCAGATTTGACAAAATGGAGGTCAACTGTTTTCAATTATTGCTGATTGATGTCACATTTTATCTTTAACGTGTTTAAAAGGTGGTACTTAATGTGCTAATAAAAAAATAAAAAGCCGAATATATGCGGCACCGGCGGTTAAAGGGTTAAGTAGCTAGATAAACCAAAGTTTTATTTATTGAAAAGCTTTATAAATAAATTATGCAATCTTAGAATCACCAGGCAGTGACACATAGCGAAAATGAATACAGCGGAGACAGTGTAATAAAAAAATGCTGAAATATGTGTAAATATTTATAGAAACCAAAGGGTAAGTTATTTAAAAAAGTTTTTTTTTTAATGTTAGCCGCCATATTCCAATTCAGCACACACACGTTACGTAAAGACTAAGTTTGTTTTGCTGTTCATCATAGTCAGCCAGCCAGGGAGGGATATTGTGACGAAAAAATGATGTGATGGCATATTTTTGTTACCTGGTTACAAGCAAACTAAATTTAGAAATATGTTCAGTAATTATCCAAGAATAATACCTGGGTGGCTGACATTGTTTTACATGTCTCCTTTTGGTAGAAAAACGCAATTTAAGATGGCCGCTACATGCACTAACTATTATGCAAAAAGTGGTACATCTTCACGAATAACTATGCAAATCGTTAATGCAATATATCGATTCGTATGTTTAGAAGGCCAGGGAATCTGAATTTCACAAAATAAGACACACGTGAGACGTTTTTTGCACTTTACATTGTCAAAGACGATTTCAAACCAACAGTTATTTTGGTTATGTATATATTATATTAGTTAAATATATTTTAAATGGCATTTGAAATATTTACATGGATAACATCCACAATTGAATGTGTATACTCTGTCTTATTATCATATTCTAACCCTTTGAATCTCAAATTTTAACAAAAAACACAGTGTAGGGCTTACATTGCAACCTACATAAGCATAAATGATCTACATACTCAATACAAAATCTTGTCTAGTTCATCATCACAGCTATACAATGTATAATAATACATTTACTTTGATAAATACAAAACACTAGGCTTAAACCTACGTTTACATGTTCTTAAAGTTAATTGCCACATATAATTATTTGAAAACGCAAATTTTATTTGGTAGTGTCCAACTGACAAAACATACAATAAAACAACTGAAATCAACCCAGTTATCGGTTAAGTAGACTGTTATGTTAAAAAAAATGTTTACATGGATCTTTATAATTACATATACATAATCTTATTATCACATTTTGATTACGGTCAATATCAGCAACAACTATTTGACATGGGATTGCAACAATTATCTGCATTACATCCACATGCAGAAATACCGACTTTCTGATATTTACTACATTTAGTGGCTGATTTGAATTTTGTTTGCATTTTGCTCTACGCCCACAAGCCACTAGCTCAAGACAAGTTGATGGCCAATATCACTGTTTCATAAGGTTCTGACCTTCATTGACCTTCGCGACTTATTAATTTTTATCATGTATTTCTGCATATCACAAAGATATTGCCAATTATGTACTCATGCTCCAATGCTTTAGACAGTGGCATACAATATACCCCCTACCTTAAAATCCCCCATAAATATTTTTTGATACCACAATTTGATTGTACACACTAACTGGGTTTTTACTAAAAGGTCCATACTATCATCCTATCTAGCCAGACTTGATTATTTTGGTGTTGAACGAAAGCAAATTTGCAAATTTGTACTCCCGGACTACTAATACAACACACCGATATAAATTAGCTTAAAGTTGAGGTATGCATATTCTTAACTATTTTAGATTATTTTCTTTAAAATCTTCATATAACGTATTCTCCGTCTTTGATGTCTAAAAATCTGGAGAATCAGCAATGTTATGCACAAAATACACAGGTTTATAAACAAAACACGCTATATATAATGGTAAAAAATTGAGTTTTGGGGCGCCATATTGCAATGCTGTTTTTTGCTATTTTAACGAATAGAAATCGATGTCAGCCTCTCTGGTGACATTGAGTAGTATATATATACGATGATTCCAGCAAGTTAGCTTGTTTGTAACAAAGAGATGCCATGGGTTGAAACGATAGGCTGTACTGGCTGGCTGACTATCTTGCTTGATGAGCGTATGGGGAGAGACGACTATTATTTATATGGTATATCGTATGTGTAGATCGGTTAATCAGCAACGACAGACGCTCACATAACCCCACTCCCTAATTCTAGACAGGTTGGGGGGAGGGGGGGGGGGTGGGACGGTACCTCCATATAAGTTCGTCGCTATTTTTTACTGTTAGCATCTCATTTCATGCTTTGGAAATATCAAGGCTTAAAATAAGTTCGTGTGGGTAAATTGTTGGGGTGCACGTATAGGGTTGTTGTAGCACATAGCTTAATTTTGAATATTGCACTCTTTCAGTGCGGGGACCAATGGTAGACGTCATCATCTGACGTCTATAGACTTATGATGCTGACGTCTAACTCTAAAGTCGATCCTCGCACTAATATTCACAGGGATATAGTGCTAAGATACAGCATTCACCATCGATGTATGTTAACGAAGGAGTGTTAAGAATGACTTGAAATCATTACAAATAATTTCAATTGGTAAACAGGCCATACTGGTTGGGTCATATCTGGTAAATCCGTGATCGTCGCCCTCATGCCTCTCGCAAAAGT